>PYXC01000994.1:1200000-1217500 GCA_015244755.2 Tenualosa ilisha | reverse complement strand
GGTGGCAGCTAGGAGGTCAGGAGAGGAGGAGGGGCCAGAGAGACAGGATGAAAAGGTAGAGACTGAGAAGATGGAGTCAGAGATGAACGGAGAGGGAAAGAGCCACAGAGAGGAGGAAATGGAGGAGGAGGACAGCAACAATGAGAAGGAGAAAGGGGATATGGAGGTGGAGGTGGAGAAGGGGAGAGAAGTGAAAGCGCTGGAGAGTGAGAGTCTGACAAAGGACAGACAGGAGGAGCTGGTGGAGGTGAAAGAGAAAGATGACATGGAGGTCAAGGTGGAGGAGAAAGACAACATGGAGGTGGTGGAGGAAAAAAAGGTGCAAGCAGAACATCTGGAGAGTGAGAGTCTGATAAAGGACAGACAGGAGACGGTGGAGGTGGAGGTGAAAGAGAGAGATGACATGGAAGTGAAGATGGAGGAGAGACTGGAGGGGAGAGAACTGATGGAGCATGAAGTTTCTGAGCTGGAGAGTGATGAGAAGGTGGAGGAGGAAAAGAAAAATGATGTGGAGGTGAAAGCAGAGGAGAAGAAGGAAGTGAAAGAGATACAGAATGAGGATCTCATCAAGGAAAAACAGGTTGTGATGGTGAAGGAGAAACAGGATGACCTGGAGATGGTGAGCCTAATGCAGCATAAAGTGTCCGAACTGAAGAGCGAAAGTCTGCCAAAGGAAGGAGAGGCGGAAGTGGTGGATGAGGAGAAGGATAAAGATAACACGGAGGAGAACGTGGAGGAGGAAAAAGAAAATGTGGAGGTGAAACTGGAGGACCAGAAGGATGTGGAGGACCTGGTGAATGAGGGCCTGATGCAGAATGAAGCACATGAGCCGGAGAGCGAGGGTCTGAAAAAGGGAAGCAGGGAGCAGGTGGAGGAGAAGGAGGAGCGAAATGAAATGGAGGTGAAGATGGAGGAGAAGGAAAAGGAGGAACTGGAGAATGACAGTCTGGCAAAGGAAAAACAGGACAAGGTGGAGGAGAAGGTGAAGGAAAAGGACGATGTGGAGGTGAAGGTGAAAGAAGACAAGAAGGACATGGAAGGGCTTGAGACAGAGGACCTGATGCAGCTTAAAGCACATGAGCACAAGGAAGTGGTGGTCATGGAGACAGAGGAGAAGAGAATGCACCAGGAAGAGAGAGGTGAGAACACCAGAGACATCAAACATGAGGACCTGCTGGTGGAGGACGACGAGTCAGACCAGAGAGTGAGAGAGGGTGATCAGTCTGAGGTGGAAAACATCACAGAAAAGGAAAGACAGGAGATTGTGGTGAAGGAGACAAAGATGGAGGCAGAGAAGGATGTAGTCATTGAGATGGAGGCAGCAGAGGAGAAGAGAGAGGACAGCACAGGAGTGCAGACAGAGATCATCTCTCAGGGTTAGTATCACACAGTGTCCTTCAAATGTCCTTTACTATACATTGAGAAATGATGGAAAGACCTAAAAATGTCACTCAATGATGTCTTTGATTCTCCAGTGACTCCAGATGGAGGGGACCAAACTGGAGAAGAGGCTACTACTGAGGAGAAGACCACTGAACGTGAGTAGGCTGCATCACATATAATCATCTTAAACTTCCTCAGCCTCACAACTGTGTGAACTTTCTCAATCATATCTTTGAATGTGATTTTACAGTGGCCTCAAAGGATGATGACACAGCAGAAGGGCACTCGGTTATCAGTGAGGAAAAGAAGACTGCATGTGAGTACTGCACAAGAAATGGTTTTGAAAAATAAATGTCAGAGAAAACTCAGAGAAAGATTGTGTCTTTTTAATGTGATTTTACAGCAGCACAAAACGCCATGGGAAAAGCCCTAGAGGAGCTGGATACCAATGACAGAAGCAACAGTGAGTATTGTTGAAAATTATCAATGCAATATCATTCAGAAGGTGCTCTACATCGTGATGTTGGGTGTCAAAAACATTACATTTAAAATGTCTTTCAAAATTCTGAATTCTTAATTCTGAATGCATTCTTTGGAACTGGATATTGTTCTAGTTGTCACAGAGTCCCAGGCAGATGGAGGGAATGACTGCGTGGAGGAAAAGAAATGGAAGAAAACAAGGAGGGGCAAAAGAGGCCGAGGCAAAGGCCGAAAGAAAGCAGAGGAGAACAAAGAGGGAGCAGCCGAGGAGGTCAAAGAGGAGGAGACACAAACTCAGAGCGAGAGCCAGAGAGGAAGTCAACAGAATGGAGGAAGAAGAGGAGGAAGAGGCAGAGGAAGAGGAGGACCTGGCCCAAGAAGAGGGGATCAGAGGTATGGAGACATGAACCGAGCTGAGAGACATGGAGAGCATAGACAGCCAGACAGATATGGACAGCAGAGACAGACAGAAAGATATGGAGAGCAGAGACAAGAGGTTTGGGAGAGAAGAGCACCTCCTCCATGGTGGTATGGCAACAGAGAGCAGCACAGATGGAGAGACACAGAGACTGGAGGTGAGAGGAGGAGGTATTGGATACATCCTCATCAGAGAGTGGAGCACTGGGCTGACAGACAGGAGCCAAGAGCATGGAGAGGAGGAGAATGGTGGGGACCAGACAGAGGAAGAGGAAGAGGAGGAGGAAGAGGAGGAGACAGACAAGGAGGAGAGAGAGGAGCAAGAGGAGCAAGAGGAGGAGAAATGAGAGGAAGAGAAGGAGAAGGAGAAGGAGATATGGGAGAAAGGGAGAGAGGAGGGAGACAAGGAGGAGAGAGAGGAGCAAGAGGAGGAAGAGGTGGAAGGGGAGGAGGAGTTTTTTATGGAGAGTGGAGGAGAGGTGGAGGAAGGCGAGAGAGGAGGGGAGAGAATGGTACAGGATAGAGCAGTACCATTACTGAACAAAATAAACAACAAAAATATGCACACATTCAAACACAGCCCCCCCTCAAACACACACACACACACACACAAACATACACACACACAAACACACAGCCCCCCCAAAACACACACACATACACACGCACACACACACACACACAGAAACACACAAACATACACACACATACACATTATAAAATTAATAAAAATTCAAAAAAAATAATTATATGTCTCCCCTCCTATTTTAAAGTAAACATATACTTAGATTTACCCAGCTGCTGCAACTGAGGCCATTGCCATTAAAAACAACATGGGCCCCATCATGCCGCGGCGCACTGTGCATTTGCGACATGCGCATGGTGTCATTACTATTCTGTGCCAGCGTATTGTTCATTTTTTCTAGCAAAAAATCACGTTGTCTAGATAGCAGATGACACTGTGCCGTCATGGGTGTGTCAGCGAAAAGAAGAGGTGTGGTCTGGCGCAAAGCGTGCCAGATGCTATTATAAGGGTGCAAAAATTAAATCCGCCAGTGACCAACAAAACCCTGGTCTGTCGTCAGTTGCGCATTGCTGAAAAGCTATTTTAGGGGCGCACAGCGCTTTGGGATATGAAAGCGTGTACAATGCGCGCACACCCTGCTTCTCTCATCAGCAGGAGCGCGCAGCAGGGCTTATACAAAAGTTTTTCATGTGGAGAAAAAAATGATGGAGTCCCTGGAAATATGAAATATAAATGTACATCACATATATCACAATATTTATTAATTTGCGTTGAAAGCTTTTGTTTCCCCCGTCTTCTAACATCGTTGTACCGCTTTCGGCACTGTTCGGATGTTCTTTTTTTGCCAATAGCGGAGGACACAACTGAGGATATTTCCTCCCATACTTCCTTGACCCGTGGAGGTTTGGGGGGATTCTCTCTATCCCCGAAGATAACCTGTTCACGCGCTTTTACCTCACGCACTAGCAGATCGGTCTCCTCCATAGAAAAACGCTCCTGTCTTCTGGGTAAATTCGCCATCGTAATAGCAACACACCATGGAAAATGCGCCGCTGGCTTTTAAAGGGAATGAGAGTATAAATCCTGATTGGTTAATTGTATGTTACGCCCAAAACACACCCATGACTAATGAAGTACTTTAAGACCAACCCTTTTGAGCCATGCGCCTGGCGCAATGTTTGCTTTTCCCGCCGTCAAAATACCAAATTGTGTTGGGCACGCCCCCAAAGCAACTTGCACGACAGACTTTAGACAATGTGCATATGATCATGAAAATAGAGCCCCGTGTGTTATAACCAGAAAGAATCATGTCACAGGGTGGCATCTCTACCAAGACTTCTGTAAAGCAAAAGTGAGATAATGTCAGTGAGTAGTTAGTAAGTTATCCTAAAATAACTTTATCAGTAATGAGATTAATGTCTTTGATGGTCTGACTCTTAAGGCGTGATTCAATAATTGCGCAACACCACATAATCTGCTGTGATACCCTCATAAGGCTCAATATAATACCCAGGATTATTGGTTTATTGTGTGTGTGTGTATGGTGAAGTCCTTCCCCCTTGTGTGTGTGTGTGTGGGTGTGTGATTGTGTGTGATGACATAATTGCCATTTACTCCAGCTCCTCAACACACACATACACGCACACACAAACACACACACACACATACACACACGCTGCAGGATCCACTCAGAAGGATTGAGTTCACAAGTGTCAAATCTGACGGCGGTGAAAGCACTGAACCTGTGTCTTTCTCTCCCATCTCTCCGTTCCATTTGGAGGGGGGGCTGAGGGTTGGGCTTATTGCGGGTGTATAGCACAGCAGACTACTGACTGTCAGCCTTCGTGTGTCGTGTTACTTCATTTGACTTCATTACGGAGCCATTAATATATATAGCCATGGTATTTTTCTGTCAGCCAGGACAGAGAAAAGTGTCAGGACTAGGTGACAAGATGGACAGGGCAGTGACCGTGACCGTAGGTCACATTTGAGCCTGGTTTCCTGAGGGTGCTGAGACTTAATTGTGGGGGTGGATGTTGTACTCTTTTATGTCACAGGCTCATGGTGTATGTTCCTATAGACTTTAACATACAGATATCACTCTGTCATATATTCAACTTACTCATGTGACCAATGACTGTACATATAGATGGAGAGTGTATCTGCAGGCATTGCATGTGACAGTATAGGCATGTGCATAGACACTTGCATACATGCACATGAATTTGGACAGAGATCAGCTGGGATTTCAATAAAATCACTCCAACAGGTCCTTTGTCTACCTGGAAATTTGGTCACCTCAATCATATTCACCATGACTGACAATAATTACTACAGCTTTTATAAGTGTTTTTTATTGTTCTAGGCCTTGTGTCCAAGCTGATAAGAGCCATGGAGTACATTTTGGGCCCAGAAAATGGACCTCTATTCTACTGCATTCTAATGAGCTTTTCTTGTTGTTATTTAGCCCACCTGGTTACAGTAACCATGTGACATCACACCATTAGGCATGTCATAAATAATGCCAAGGAATGCTGATGATGTCACAGAGAATGTCTACCTGTGGGTCAGATTTTATGCTCATTCTTTTCTGAGACATTGTAGAGGTTGGCTGGATTTGTGATTGCTGGTGCATTTGTGGGAATGAAACTTTGGGCTTTGCTCAACTGCTGCCAAAGGCGGGGAGGACAGCGACCCTCCCGAGGTAGTATACAAGGATGAGACAGCGGAGATATGGGAAAGTCCCCAAGAGAGAAAAAGGAGGCTGAAAAAGTGCACCTTACAGGACCTGAGACAAGAGCTCGAGGCTCTGGGTGTGAAGGTGCGCGAGGAAAAGGGCCGAAAGACACGCCTGAGTGAGAAGAAGCTGAGGAGGAAGTACAGAAATATTCTGCTGCGAGAACTCATTACTGCAGACTTGGAAAAATCTAGAAAGGACTTGGAGATAAAGGAGAAAAAGCAGAGGACTGGAGAAGTGCACGTCTCTGAGCAAGACCAGGCACAAGAGATGAAAGGAGAAGTGGAGGGAGAGAGAGAGGAGAAACTGGATGCTGAAGAGAGGGATGAGAAAGACGAGAAGGAGGACAAGCCAACCTGTGAACTCACAGAGGAGGGACGAGAGGAGAAGGAGGATGAGAAGGCAGAGAATGAGGCAAAAACGACTGAAACAACAGAGGAGGAGAGACCTGAGGAGAAAGTGAAAGAAAAGGAGGAGGAGAAGAAGCAGGAGGAGGAGGTGGCAGCTAGGAGGTCAGGAGAGGAGGAGGGGCCAGAGAGACAGGATGAAAAGGTAGAGACTGAGAAGATGGAGTCAGAGATGAACGGAGAGGGAAAGAGCCACAGAGAGGAGGAAATGGAGGAGGAGGACAGCAACAATGAGAAGGAGAAAGGGGATAGGGAGGTGGAGGTGGAGAAGGGGAGAGAAGTGAAAGCGCTGGAGAGTGAGAGTCTGACAAAGGACAGACAGGAGGAGCTGGTGGAGGTGAAAGAGAAAGATGACATGGAGGTCAAGGTGGAGGAGAAAGAGAACATGGAGGTGGTGGAGGAAAAAAAGGTGCAAGCAGAACATCTGGAGAGTGAGAGTCTGATAAAGGACAGACAGGAGACGGTGGAGGTGGAGGTGAAAGAGAGAGATGACATGGAGGTGAAGATGGAGGAGAGACTGGAGGGGAGAGAACTGATGGAGCATGAAGTTTCTGAGCTGGAGAAAGATGAGAAGGTGGAGGAGGAAAAGAAAAATGATGTGGAGGTGAAAGCAGAGGAGGAGAAGGAAGTGAAAGAGATACAGAATGAGGATCTCATCAAGGAAAAACAGGTTGTGATGGTGAAGGAGAAACAGGATGACCTGGAGAATGTGAGCCTAATGCAGCATAAAGTGTCCGAACTGGAGAGCGAGAGTCTGCCAAAGGAAAGAGAGACGGAAGTGGTGGATGAGGAGAAGGATAAAGCTAACATGGAGGAGAACGTGGAGGAGGAAAAAGAAAATGTCGAGATGAAACTGGAGGACCAGAAGGATGTGGAGGACCTGGTGAATGAGGGCCTGATGCAGAATGAAGCACATGAGCCAGAGAGCGAGGGTCTGAAAAAGGGAAGCAGGGAGCAGGTGGAGGAGAAGGAGGAGCGAAATGAAATGGAGGTGAAGATGGAGGAGAAGGAAAAGGAGGAACTGGAGAATGACAGTCTGGCAAAGGAAAAACAGGACAAGGTGGAGGAGAAGGTGAAGGAAAAGGACGATGTGGAGGTGAAGGTGAAAGAAGACAAGAAGGACATGGAAGGGCTTGAGACAGAGGACCTGATGCAGCTTAAAGCACATGAGCACAAGGAAGAGGTGGTCATGGAGACAGAGGAGAAGAGAACGCGCCAGGAAGAGAGAGGTGAGAACACCAGAGACATCAAACATGAGGACCTGCTGGTGAAGGACGACGAGTCAGACCAGAGAGTGAGAGAGGGTGATCAGTCTGAGGTGGAAAACATCACAGAAAAGGAAACACAGGAGATGGTGGTGAAGGAGAGAAAGATGGAGGCAGAGAAGGATGTAGTCGGATGCGTTGAGATGGAGGCAGCAGAGGAGGAGAGAGAGGACAACACAGGAGTGCAGACAGAGATCATCTCTCAGGGTTAGTATCACACAGTGTCCTTCAAATGTCCTTTACTATACATTGAGAAATGATGGAAAGACCTAAAAATGTCACTCAATGATGTCTTTGATTCTCCAGTGACTCCAGATGGAGGGGACCAAACTGGAGAAGAGGCTACTACTGAGGAAAAGACCACTGAACGTGAGTAGGCTGCATCACATATAATCATCTTAAACTTCCTCAGCCTCACAACTGTGTGAACTTTACTCAATCATATCTTTGAATGTGATTTTACAGTGGCCTCAAAGGATGATGACACAGCAGAGGGGCACTCGGTTATCAGTGAGGAAAAGAAGACTGCATGTGAGTACTGCACAAGAAATGGTTTTGAAAAATAAATGTCAGAGAAAACTCAGAGAAAGATTGTGTCTTTTTAATGTGATTTTACAGCAGCACAAAACGCCATGGGAAAAGCCCTAGAGGAGCTGGATACCAATGACAGAAGCAACAGTGAGTATTGTTGAAAATTATCAATGCAATATCATTCAGAAGGTGCTCTACATCGTGATTTTGGGTGTCAAAAACATTACATTTAAAATGTCTTTCAAAATTCTGAATTCTTAATTCTGAATGCATTCTTTGGAACTGGATATTGTTCTAGTTGTCACAGAGTCCCAGGCAGATGGAGGGAATGACTGCAAGGAGGAAAAGAAATGGAAGAAAACAAGGAGGGGCAAAAGAGGCCGAGGCAAAGGCCGAAAGAAAGCAGAGGAGAACAAAGAGGGAGCAGCCAAGGAGGTCAAAGAGGAGGAGACACAAACTCAGAGCGAGAGCCAGAGAGGAAGTCAACAGAATGGAGGAAGAAGAGGAGGAAGAGGCAGAGGAAGAGGAGGACCTGGCCCAAGAAGAGGGGATCAGAGGTATGGAGACATGAACCGAGCCGAGAGACATGGAGAGCATAGACAGACAGACAGATATGGACAGCAGAGACAGACAGAAAGATATGGAGAGCAGAGACAAGAGGTTTGGGAGAGAAGAGCACCTCCTCCATGGTGGTATGGCAACAGAGAGCAGCACAGATGGAGAGACACAGAGACTGGAGGTGAGAGGAGGAGGTATTGGATACATCCTCATCAGAGAGTGGAGCACTGGGCTGACAGACAGGAGCCAAGAGCATGGAGAGGAGGAGAATGGTGGGGACCAGACAGAGGAAGAGGAAGAGGAGGAGGAAGAGGAGGAGAGAGACGAGGAGGAGAGAGAGGAGCAAGAGGAGGAGAAATGAGAGGAAGAGAAGGAGAAGGAGATATGGGAGAAAGGGAGAGAGGAGGGAGACAAGGAGGAGAGAGAGGAGCAAGAGCAAGAGGAGGAGAAATGAGAGGAAGAGGAGGAAGAGAAGGATAAGGAGATATGGAAGAAAGGGAGAGAGGAGGGAGACAAGGAGGAGAGAGAGGAGCAAGAGGAGGAAGAGGTGGAAGGGGAGGAGGAGTTTTTTATGGAGAGGGGAGGAGAGGTGGAGGAAGGCGAGAGAGGAGGGGAGAGAATGGTACAGGATAGAGCAGTACCATTACTGAACAAAATAAACAACAAAAATATGCACACACTCAAACACAGCCCCCCCTCAAACACACACATACACACACAAACACATACACACACACACACACACACACACACACACACACACACACACACACACACACACACACACACACACACACACACACACAAACATACACACATCATAAAATTAATAAAAATTCTAAAAAAAATAATTATGTGTCTCCCCTCTTGTTTTACTGTCAACAGAAACTTAAATGTACCCAGTGAGTAGTTAGTGAGTTACCCTAAGTTCACTTCATCAGTAATGGGATTAATGTCTTTGATGATCTGACTCCTCAGGCATGATTCAATAATTGCGCAACACCACATAATCTGCTGTGATACCCTCATAAGGCTCAATACAATACCCAGGGTTATTGGTTTATTGTGTGTGTGTGTGTGTATGTGTGGTGAAGCCCTTCCCCCTTGTGTGTGTGTGTGTGTGTGTGTGTGTGTGTGTGTGTGTGTGTGTGGTGAAGTCCTTCCCCTTTGTGTGTGTGTGTTTGTTTGTATGTGTGAGATGAAATAATTCCCATTTACACCTCTGAATCCTCTGACACCTTTCCCTGTTCCTGAACGCACACACACACACACACACACACACACATATTCTCACACACCCACACGCTGCAGGATCCACTCAGAAGGATCGAGTTCACAAGTGTCAAATCTGAGGGCGGTGAAACCACTGAACCAGTGTCTTCCTCTCCCATCTCTCCGTTTCGCTTGGAGGGTAGGGAATGCATTTGACCTTTGACCCCTGGGGGTCGAGTTAATTGCGGTTGTATAGCACAGCAGACTATTGATTGTCAGCCTTCGTGTGTCCTGT
The DNA here is from genome assembly GCA_015244755.2 of Tenualosa ilisha. NCBI lineage: Eukaryota > Metazoa > Chordata > Actinopteri > Clupeiformes > Clupeidae > Tenualosa > Tenualosa ilisha. Next base: position 1,207,689 of record PYXC01000994.1, on the reverse strand, counting down.
TACTTCATTTGACTTCATTATGGAGCCATTACTGATAGAGAGGGGGAGAAGGAGAAGGAGAAGGAGAAGGAGAAGGAGAAGGAGAAGGAGAAGGAGAAGGAGAAGGAGAAGGAGAAGGAGAAGGAGACGGAGAAGGAGAAGGAGAAGGAGAAGGAGAAGGAGAAGGAGAAGGAGAAGGAGAAGGAGACAAGAGGGAAAGACCCATAGAGAGCAGCTGGGTGGAGAGGCAGAGAAACAGGGATTCGGAATGTAAAGGACAGAAAGAAAGGGAGAGAATGAGGGGATACATACAGGTTAGGAGAGAAAGAGAGAATAGAGCGTTTAATAATACAGGTTAGGAGAGAAAGAGAGAATAGAGCGTTTAATAATACAGGTCAGGAGAGAAAGAGAGAATAGAGCGTTTAATAATACAGGTTAGGAGAGAAAGAGAGAATAGAGCGTTTAATAATACAGGTTAGGAGAGAAAGAGAGAATAGAGCGTTTAATAATACAGGTTAGGAGAGAAAGAGAGAATAGAGCGTTTAATAATACAGGTCAGGAGAGAAAGAGAGAATAGAGCGTTTAATAATACAGGTTAGGAGAGAAAGAGAGAATAGAGCGTTTAATAATACAGGTTAGGAGAGAAAGAGAGAATAGAGCGTTTAATAATACAGGTTAGGAGAGAAAGAGAGAATAGAGCGTTTAATAATACAGGTTAGGAGAGAAAGAGAGAATAGAGCGTTTAATAATACAGGTCAGGAGAGAAAGAGAGAATAGAGCGTTTAATAATACAGGTTAGGAGAGAAAGAGAGAATAGAGCGTTTAATAATACAGGTCAGCCCCTCACAATCTTCTGAGAAAACTGAGAAAATATCTGTCTGGTGAGTGTGTGTGTGTGTGTGTGTGTGTGTGTGTGTGTGTGTGTGTGTGTGTGTGTGTGCGTGTGCATGCATAAAGGAGAAGCTAAATGAGGGAGACAGATGATGATGAAGACATTAAATGACAACAAGACTGAGCAAGGGAGAGAGATGGAGAAAGAGAGAGAGATAGAGAAAAAGAGAGAGAGGGAGAAGCAGATATAGAGAGGGAGCAGCAAAAAGAATATTAGAGAGAAAGAGAGAGAGAGAGAGAGATAGCAGCCCAGAGAGAGCGGGGAGGTTAATTTGAGTCATTGTAGCACTATGCTAATCAGAGGACAACAGAGCCACAGTGAAGCGCTTAGCAAGTCGAGAGTATCTGAACACAGCACTTTTGGCGGAGGCCTCTGCTACGAAGCCTTCATGCCCGCATGTAGAACACACTCCTTTAACGCAGTGCAATGGATTATGGGATTTAGAGGGCCTTGACCCCATGTAAAACTACACTATTATGCAAAGCTGATTGGCCACGCTCAACACGGCTCCATACACAGCCACTTCAGGAGTGAACTAGCCAAGAGCACTTCAGTGCTTAGTCAAGCTACTTAGAAGGTGAGCCGCCCTTGGAAAAACAACAGTACTACACATCAGAGCGCTGAACTACAAACCACTGCATCTTAAGAAAGTAGAACAACAGCACAGCACAACACGTCACAACAGAGCACAACACAACACCACATCTAGGACAACACAACATAACACTTAACTCAATGCAACACTGTACATCATGGCCAGGTCACCATAGCACACTCATCAAAGAGCAGGACCGAATGGGAAGAAAAGCTCAGGTGAGCTCACTATGGCTGGGATAGCTGAACTGATGCAAAGATGCACACATACACACACACACACACACATACACACACACATACTGGATGGTGCTTGTCTGATTTTTTTTTGTCACAGTCAGGATGCTGGACACACAACGCCCTGGGCCTTCTCTCTTCAAAGCCAGCAAAGGAATGTCATACACAAACAGAGGCACGAATGTGTGTGTGTGTGAGTGTGTGTGTGTGTGTGTGAATCTTAATGACCCTGACTTACTAAACAGTGAGTCACCCAGAAAAGGGCCATAGTTCCAGTGTGTGTCCCGAATGTTTACCTTAAGATGAAAACATACAGTCCAGTGCATACACACACAAATGTATAGAGCTACACATGCACACACACACACACACACACACACACACACACACACACACACACACACACACACACACACACACACACACACACACACACGCACACGCACATACACACATGCACATACACACATGCACGCACACACATTAGTCCTGGAAAAGCGCACTAAGAATGCATGCCAAACCACCCATAGCTAAAACCACGTTTTGAAGCCCACAATGTCCTTGGACAAATAAACAAATAAAACAACAACAACAACAAAATAAAACACACACACACACACACACACACACACACACACACACACACACACACACACAGCCCATGCCCTGTCAGTACAATGCAAGGGCATGATGTAAAGTTCAAACCCAGGCGTGATGACTGATCTCTCTGTCGCTGGCTAACAGAGGACGTGGAGGAATACAGACAGCAGGCTCAATGCCTTAGTCAGCCGTGGCAGCTCAGATCAAATGCCTCTTTCCTCCATGCTGTGTATATGTGTGTGTGTGTGTGTGTGTGTGTGTGTGAGTGTGTGAGTGTATGTGTGTGTGTGTGTGTATATATATGTGTATATGTGTCTGAAAGAGTGTATGTGTGTGTGTGTGTGTGTGTGTGTGTGTGTATATGTGTCGGAAAGAGTGTGTGTGTGTGTGTTTGAAGAGTGGTGCAGCTTTGTAGTCCGCCAGACGGATTAGCAGCTCAGTCCTCTGAGGCGCTCTGTGCCATCGCTCACTCTCATCTCTGATCATTCCAGAAGAATCTCTCCCGCTCACCTCCCCAGGTCACAGGGAGTGTGTGGAGGGCACAGAAAGTCACACACAGAACTAACAGTCAAAACTTCACCAGAGACAACCAGGGGTCACATAAAACTAACAGACACTCTCAGAACTTAACCAGGAACAACCAGGAGTCACATAGAACTAACAGACACTCTCAGAACTTAACCAAGAACAACCAGGGGTCACATAGAACTAACAGACACTCTCAGAACTTAACCAGGAACAACCAGGAGTCACATAGAACTAACAGACACTATCAGAACTTAACCAGGAACAACCAGGGGTCACATAGAACTAACAGGCATTCTCAGAACTTAACCAGGAACAACCAGGGGTCACATAAAACTAACAGACACTCTCAGAACTTAACCAGGAACAACCAGGAGTCACATAGAACTAACAGACACTATCAGAACTTAACCAGGAACAACCAGGGGTCACATAGAACTAACAGGCATTCTCAGAACTTAACCAGAGACAACCAGGAGTCACATAGAACTAACAGACACTCTCAGAACTTAACCAGGAACAACCAGGGGTGACATGGAACTAACAGACACTCTTAGAACTTAACCAGAGACAACCAGGGGTCACATAGAACTAACGGGTACTCTCAGAATTTAATCAGAGACAATCAGGGGTCACATAGAACTAACAGGCAGTCTCAGAACTTAACCAGAGACAACCAGGGGTCACATAGAACTAACTAAGTATTTCATCTAACTAAAAACATCCATGCTAAAGTGACACATATGGTTATTAGTCCTGGAAGTCCTCAGCAATAATAAAATCAGGGTGAGGTGATTGTAAAGAAACTAGTTAATTATAAATAAACTAATAATAAACTAGTTTTAATTGTCCGCACCATATATATATATATGATGGAATAACATACCTGGATGTCATATATATGATGAAATAACATACCTGGAGCGATGGAACACTATCAAGATAGTACGGTAACTCCCTTCCTGTTCGACAGAGAGTCACTAGCGGTCACTAAACCTGTGTCGTCACTGTTAGCATCACCCCCATAAAAGTTTCTTACAAAACAATGGAATGACACAGGAGATAGTGGAGCTCGTTATGCATTGTTGTGCTTTCACAACAAATCAAGGTACAGGGTGCTTGATATGTAAAGTTATTTGATTTTGATGTGATTTGTGTGTGTGTGTGTGTGTGTGTGTGTGTGTGTGTGTGTGTGTGTGTTTGTGTGTGTGTACCCCACTCAGCCCTTAGGAATGAGTACACTGCCTTCCAAATTCAAGCCCCATTGTGTGTGTATACTATGTGTGTGTGTGTGTGTGTGTGTGTGTGTGTGTGTGTGTGTGCCCCACCAAGCCATTAGGAATCAGTACACTGCTATCCAAGTTCATTTTGCCCTCATTTCCTCTCCTCTCCCTTCAGTGGCCTTCCCAAAATCAGATGTATGTGTGTGTGTGTGTGTGTGTGTGTGTGTGTGTGTGTGTGCGCCCTCATACCCCGTCCTGTCAACCCAGCAGCCCTCCCCCCATCAGAGGGGACAGCCTGGCTCAGTCAGGGGACACAGCTGGAACTGAAAGTCGTAGCCCCAGAGCTAGCCAACTACATGATAATCCACCATAATGTTCTACCAGACCAATGCTAATGAAATCCATAGCTAATTCATTTCACAATATGGCGAGGCTAGTGTTAGCAAACTCAAAAGTGAATTCATCATTAGCCTTCTTATTTCACAAAGACACACAGTAGAACTTAAACTGCCTGAATTAGCTTTGCTAATGATGTTGAAAGCAAGACAAGTCCAAAGCTCACTTCTTGTAGTATTTAATCAAAGAAGCTACTTTGTCTGATTGTGATGGTTTAGATTAGCCATTAGCGCTAGCTATCTTGAAAGTGTTTACAGCCAGTCCAGTCCCATTCAGCGCTTTTGCCTGGTGTTAAATGGCTGAAATCTAACATGCTGTCTTCTACTTCCTGGGAGTTTTCCTGGATGTTTCAATAAATTCAAATGGAGTGTGTGTGTGTGTGTGTGTGTGTGTGTGTGTTGTGTGTGTGAGAGAGAGAGAGGGAGAGGAGAGAGAAAAATCAAAAGTTTATTCCAGTCTTTACAATCAGAGAGAGAGAGAGAGAGAGAGAGAGAGAGAGTCTGTGAGTGAGTGAGTGAGTGAGTGTGTTTCCCCGTGGAAAAGCAGGGGATTTTAATCAAGCACAGCTTCTGATGTTAATGGAGTCTCCCTGGGACACACTGCCAAACATTACAGCAGCTGTCAATCACTCACAGAAAAGGACCAGTGACAGACAGCACTGAGTGCACTGAGTTTGTGTGTATGTATGTGCATATGTGTGTGTGTGTGTGTGTGTGGGTGAGAGAGGGAGCGAGAGAGAGAGCGCAATTGAGGAAGTATGTGTGTGCGTGCGTGTGTGTGTGAGTGCGTGTGTGTGTGTGTGTGTTGAAAGTGTGCCAGGGAAAGACATAAAGATAAGCAGCAGGGATATACAGACCAAACTACAGAAGACTAAAATCTCAGCGCTTCCTATTCACCAGTGACACATCCCTGCATACAAACTGGTCTAAATGAAGGCTACATCAAAATACATCACACATCTGTGCACATTCTGCATGTTTAGTGTAAGCAGTTACTCTTCATCTCTGTTAACTGATAACATCACACATTAGTTTCTGTAAGGGCTTTGGCTATGCTGGGCTGTGCCTGCCTGTGTGAGTATGTGTGTGTGAGTGTGAGTGTGTGTGTGTGTGTGTGTGTGTGTGTGTGTGTGTGTGTGTGTGTGTGTGTGTGTGTGCCAGTCAACTGAGATGAACTGAATCGAGGCTGAAGAGAAAAGACATCTATTGCCTCTGTGAAGAGCAAAAGCAATTAGGCCACTCTAAGTCTGTCTATCCAAGGCTGGAGTGTATTAGTGTATGTATGTGTCTGCACAAATGTGTGAGTGTGTGCCTGGGTTAGAGCATGTGTGTATATGTGTGAGTGAGGGAGTATTTGCCTGTGCGAGAGCCTTCATATGTTCATATGTGTTTGCGTATGCGTGTGTGCTTTGTCTGTTAGTCTCTTTGTGTGTGTGTGTGTGTGTGTGTGTGTGTGTGTGTGTGTGTGTGTGTGTGTGTGTGTGTGTGTGTGTGTGTGTGTGTGTGTGTGCGCATGCATTGTCTGTTAGTCGATTTGTGTGTGTGTGTGTGTGTGTGTGTATATGTATGTGTCTGTGTGTGAGCCTAAAGCATAAGGTGTGTCAGACACACACACACACACACACACACACACACACACACACACACACGCAGGGTATTAAAATCTGTCCCTCTTTCTGAGAATGACACATCATTTGCTTCAGGTTTTTTGCGGTCTTTCAAGAATTTGGTTCCATTTCTGTTTGTAGATCCCTAGAAAGAGTGTGTTGCATGAGGAAAGCATAACGACCCATCATTTCTGTTTGTAGATCCCTAGAAAGAGTGTGCTACATGAGGAAAGCATAACGACCCATCATTTCTGTTTGTAGATCCCTAGAAAGAGTGTGTTGCATGAGGAAAGCATAACGACCCATCATTTCTGTTTGTAGATCCCTAGAAAGAGTGTGTTACATGAGGAAAGCATAACGACCCATCATTTCTGTTTGTAGATCCCTAGAAAGAGTGTGTTACATGAGGAAAGCAGAATGACCCATCATTTCTGTTTGTAGATCCCTAGAAAGAGTGTGCTGCATGAGGAAAGCAGAACGACCCATCTAAGGACAAATGGCAGGCAAAAGAAATGAACAAGTCCAGCTCACAAACCACCTAAAGGGGTGGGGGTGGGATGGGGGTTGTGTGACATTTCAGATCGACTAGAAGACCAGCCGTAGACTGGCTGTTGAAACCTCAAAGACAGGCCTGCCATCTTGGGTACTGCCCACAGACACAACAGAGATGAGAATCCCAGTATGACCAATTCCCCATTTCCCTACACACACACACACACACACACGCACATAGACACACACACACACACACACACACACACACACACACACACCAAGTTATTTGGTTAAGAGAGCAGTGTCATGAAGGGGTGTTGACAGAAGATCAATCCCTACCATTCCTACTACTTTCCCCCTGGGAGGAGCCAAACACAGTTTGAGGCCATTATTATTGGTGGAGACAGATGAATGGGGAGGAGTTTAGAAATCATGTCCAGCATGAGACCAACCCAGCACAAACACTCATACGTCAGGCAGTCCATCACAAGTGAAGATGACAGAGCTTCCAACTTTTGGGGGTGAGGCTACGAATTGGGGGCGAGATAGGGTGGAGAAGGGGGTGCTATGGTTTTTGTCTGTCATACCACTGTGTGTGGCTGTAAAACCTGATGCTGGATCTGTATATCTTGTCACAAGTGGGACATGCAAGAGCTGGATCAGGAAGTTGAGGTTGTGCTATTACGGCAGCAGGTGTCGTCGTTGTTGTTGTCGTTGTCGTTGTTGCTCTGCCCACTTCTGAGTGTGGTGTTCTTCAAGCTGACTGACCCCAGAACAGTAGAGAGGGAGTCAGAGATGCCCATCACCCACATAGTAATTCAGGCTGACTGACCTCAGAACAGCAGAGAGGAAGTCAGAGATGTCCATCAGCTACACAGTAATTCAGGCTGACTGACCCCAGAACAGTAGAGAGGGAGTCAGAGAAGTCCATCAGCCACACAGTAATTCAGGCTTGATGATGCATTTCTTCAGGGTCTCCCTCAGTTGGTCTTTGTATCGTCGCTTTTGTCCACCTGGTCTTCTGCTTGCGGTTGGTGGTTGACCATGGAGCAACTGGCGTGGCAGCCAATATTCAGGGCTAAGGATGACATGGCCCATCCACCTCAGTTGTCTCAGTCTTGGGTTGCTTCTATGCTGGAGGA
>PYXC01000994.1:1175000-1195000 GCA_015244755.2 Tenualosa ilisha | reverse complement strand
AAAACGTCTCAAAAATAAATGCTTCAATAGCAGAAGTCCTGTAGAAAGATTTCAAAATATGCAATCAACACCACAAGAACCATTAAAGATCAAATGTAAAATATTCATCAGGATGCTACAGCCATCAGCCACTTTACATGTCTCTGTGTCTGTGTGGTTAGGACTGAGACTCTACGTGTCTCTGTGTCTGTGTGGTTAGGACTGAGACTCTGCGTGTCTCTGTGTCTGTGTGGTTAGGACTGAGACTCTGCGTGTCTCTGTGTCTGTGTGGTTAGGACTGAGACTCTGCGTGTCTCTGTGTCTGTGTGGTTAGAACTGAACTCTATGTGTCTCTGTGTCTGTGTGGTTAGGACTGAGACTCTGCGTGTCTCTGTTTGTGGTTAGACTGAACTCTATGTGTCTCTGTGTCTGTGTGGTTAGGACTGAGACTCTGCGTGTCTCTGTGTCTGTGTGGTTAGGACTGAGACTCTGCGTGTCTCTGTGTCTGTGTGGTTAGATGACTCTTGTTCTGTGTTGTGTTAGGACTGAGACCTACGTGTCTCTGTGTCTGTGTGGTTAGGACTGAGACTCTACGTGTCTCTGTGTCTGTGTGGTTAGAACTGAGACTCAATTCCTCCAAGGATAAATTCCAATAATTGCTATATTTGATCCACACCGGGGGGAAGTCCCCAATGCTCTCTCTCTCTCTCTCTCTCTCTCTCACACACACACATCCACACCCACAAACACACACCGTGCACACACATGATCACACACACACACACACTCTCTCTCTCTCTCTCACACACCCACATACACAGTTCCCCAGGCCTGCTTTAATGAGTACAGTCTTGCAAGCCGGAAGTGTGTTCATACATGATTTGTTTTGTAAATATTAAACGATGCATGAGGGCTAGATTGTAAGTACGCAAACAGCCAAGGTCCACAGCATCGGCTGGGATTCCATGAATAAAACATGGCTTCATTACGGAGCACTGCGAACCAATTACATGAATGAAAATAATCTGAATTATGCTGATTCGACACAAATTGATGGTCTCTGAGTGAGCGATTGAGAAACGCAAAAGGCCAAATCACAAAATTGTGGCCGTTTGCTCACACTGGCTTTAGAGATGTAATTATTTTAACCTCGTCATGTATGAATAATTTACCACTTTGATCAATTGATATTCTACGCTCCTCTGTCTTAATAAGAAACACTACATTTGTAATGAACTGCAAACACATCTTTGAACATTTTAACTCTAATATCAATTTTCGGAGGCAGGAGTGTTTTTAGTGCTCATATTTTCATTTCTTTCATATAAAAGTGGAATGAGCAGTGATGAGATTTGCCTTTCTTTCTCTCCATCAAAACAGGAGACGTGTCACTGAACTACAGTGCATTACAATCGTAAAGCAAATCATCCTCTCCTGTAAAAAAATTACAAAATTAAAAAAAAAGTTGTCAAATTGACACAAAAATGATGTTGCCAAGTCTCAGTGGTGAGGTGCTGAAGTGCAGTTGCCAAGCGACTCTACCTGGCAACATTGCCCACAAGATACCCTGTGCATCATCACCTTAAGGGGTGAAGTCAGTTTCTCTGAATCTAACACAGCTTACATCAAAAAGCTTTTGTCCACTGTTTGCTGCTCCAAATGGGAGACATGTTCCCTATTCTGTCTTCGCCCTGTCCTTGGTTTCACCTGGTTTGAATTTAAAATGAGTTTCAAAATAATAATAACAATAAAGTGAAGAGATCCTGGATTCTGTGAGTGCAAAGTTTGCATTTAATTGACTATCCTCGAGCGCTCAGAGAGTTGGTGAATTTGGCGTTAACAAAAATGCAAAAAGGCAAAAATCTAAAAAGAAAAGAAAAAAAAAGTGCCATATATGAAAGTAAGTCCTGGCCTTTCAACAGCCAAACTGTCAGAGGATGGGGCGTGTTGCTCGGCAACAACCATCAAAGGATGTCTCACCTCTGCCACCTTGCTGACTTGCTCGACATCAAAGGGATTCGCCTTTGACTTCTCCACCTTGTTCTCTGTGCCATTCTAGAACAGTCTGTGTTCTACAAAACCAGGCGGAATACATGAATATTTCTCAAAGGCCAAATTTGCCAAATATGAAACCGAATTTAAATTTCTTTCACATTTAGTTCTGCCACCACCCCTCAGCTCCCTCTAGCTTTCTGGATCCATCAGTTGCTCTCTCTCTCGTTCTGAGGCCTCCTGGTGCGATGACGTGTGTGTGTGTGTGTGTGTGTGTGTGCGCGCACGTATATACGTGTGTGTAGGCATGAGGGTAGAGGCATTTGGGGGTGTTTTGGTAGTCGGCTCAACGCTCCCAGCACTGTCAGACAGGTGAGATTCACAGCAGGACTGAGGAGTCTTACAGTAGAACATCAGAGAGAGAGAGAGAGAGAGAAATAGACAGAGGGAGAGAGAGAGAGACTCAAAGAGATAACATCAAGAAAGAGAGTCGGAGAAAAAAAGACTGAGATTAGAGTGAGACACAGAGAGAGAGAGGACCAAGACTGAGAGGAGAGAAATGTATGAGCGAGAGAATGATGATAATTATAGGGATAGAAGAAGAGATAGATGGGGAGAAACAGGAGGAAAATAGAGAATAAAGAGAGAGAGAGAGAGGGAAAAAGAGGGTGAGAGGGGTATAAGGTGGACGCTAAATCTCTGCCATGTCCCGTCTCTGAGGAGGTAGACTGAGGATAGGAGGTGAGGAGGGGTGAGGAACGGAGGATTGAGGAGGAGTGAGGGAGGAGGGGAGGAGGAGAGGAGGGGAGGGTGGAGGGATTCAGCGGGGTTTACCGCAACTCATCCCTAACCTACGACTGAACTCTCTGTCAAAGGTCACCCTGAGGGCGTGCTCCTCTGCCACGCTCTCCGCCTGCCTCTCTTCTCTCCTTTCATCCCTCCCTCTCTTTTCTCTCATCCCTCACCTGTCCTCTCTCACCCCATCTTCACTGAAGCGGCTGTGCTGCTACAGCTGAAATCCACAGATAAATCACTCTGTCTCTCCGAGGTGAAGCCTTCATCCTCATCCACACCCTCTCACTCACACCAGTCGATCACGCCGCAGTCTCCGCTTGAGACACCTCACATACGGCCGGCTCATCTCCTGGAAACAAACACCCCATCAACACAGACAGATTTACACCCCTGTCCACTCAGAACACTGATCTCATGTTTCGTTTCTGCGGATTTGCGGAGCTACCTTCATGCTGCCTTCTCTCTCTTTCTTTATCTCTGCTTCTCTCTCTTTCTTTCGCTCCATCTTGCTGACATGGTTATCCAGAGGTCTGTGAGCCCTGATTTATAGCCGACACTGATAACCCCGGAGGGGCTCAGGGTGGGGGGCTTTATGATGTCCAGACAGAGATCTTCAGCCTTATCAGCCACAGAGACATGTTAAGACGGCATCCCCGTGAAGAAAAAGCTCCAGTCTGACCTTCTCTCTCTCTTTCTCTCTTTCTCTTCTTCTCCCTCTCTCTCTCTCATCCCTCAGAGGGCTTCTGTGTTTACACCATCATGATTAGGACAACATGTCTAAGCTCACAACAGCCGAGTTCTCCACAGACACCATCACCCAGGTGTCTTAACCTTGTCTCCTCACACGTTGAGAACAACACTGGATAGATTTCACCAGGCCTTTCTGGCAGCCCTCAAAGGTGTTGAGCGCGTCAAAATGCCAAGACCTCTCCAGTTAGGCAACTAATTACTCTGATGCAGTAATAAAAGGGAGCAAGAGCAACAAGCAGCTGGACATTTAAAGGGGTGTCAGAGTGGACACACATTCAATATTGATTATGTCTCGGAGCGTCAGTAGCTATCAGCATCGGTTCTGCGTTACAGCAAACAAGAAGGGAGACTGACTGAATCCCAATGTCCACTCTAAAGCATAAGGGCCTAGGGGTGACATTCAGATTCACATAACAAGTTAAGCTATCTGTGAGTAATGAGTAGCAGCTCTGGCATTAAAAAATAATAAACACAAACAAATCATAATTCACAGTAGCCTTATTGTCATTCATAAATGAGCCTGTGGAGCTGTGGCCGCAGTGTAAATGCCCCATCAGACTTGTCAGCTGTAGGTGAGCCTGCCACTCAGTCAAAACTCTCTGTCCCTATTTTCTCTTGAAAGAGATCTAACTGAATTGTTGGACTATGAGACGATATCATTACAGCATTCAACACAAAACCCAGCGTAGCGTGCATCAAAAAGTAAGTGTTGTGGATTGATTGATCATTTGGCTGCAGCCTATTATAAGTTGTTCATTTAATGTGTGGCAGCCAAGACATTAAGTAGCCAAACCCATAGGCTACTGTTGTTTTAAGCTGTTAAGTAAGGGATAACGTACTGCGAGGCGGTCGCTATCGTGGAATAGCTCACAACAGAGTGATGTGGGCAGGAGCCAGAGGCGGATGCGTTAAAGTAACCAACACCTGTAAGTTTGGGTTCTATGGCCGCCGCTGAATAGGCATCAATTGCTTGAAGTTGTTCATAGCCTGATTAATGTGTGGTTTATAGCCGCAGAACCATCCAGTGTTTTTAATAACCTGGCTATGCTGGCTATCCTGGGTGTGTCTTTAGTGTTGCATCTGCAGCTGTGTTTCACTGTGCCAATTCAGTGTGGTAAGAAGTCAAAATAACGTTGCTTGCAATGTCATGTAATGAGGCATATGCTCATTGTTAAATTTGGAAAGCATTTGTAAAAGCATCCGTCTGACTTTAGCAACCTATGTGTTTGGGTTAAGGCCATCTGATTTTTTTTTGGCCCACCTCTTTTATGATTTCTGTCTATGGGGAGCTGTCCCTCTGAATCTGGATGTGTTGCTGGAAGAGGGGAGCAGGGAATTCCATCCTCTAGCAAGACACTAAAAGCGGTATTTTAAAAAGCACCAAAAAAGAGCTGTGGGCGTTAGAAGTGTTCTGCTCCGTTTTCCACATGTGTAAAGCCGTTTTCTGAAACTACAGTGAGGACGGGATTTCTCAGTGAAAATATTTTTGAACCATCTGTAAACTCACACCAATCTAAGCGAGTGGTTTTGAAAGAGAGAAGGAAAACTAAAAATGTCTGCGCTCCTCAATGCTTCTTTTCCTGTTGAAAGCTGAGGGAGAGGAACAAGCCAACGGGGAATAGCTACACCATCTGAAAATAATTGCTTTTTAGGAGAGAACAGAAACATCACTTCTCCAGTTTAAGTAACACACAAGTACACACTGTGTTCTCTTTTCCAAAATAACAGCGTCCACATTCCCACCGGAGCTGAACGTAGTTTTGAAGAGTCTATCAGAGTGTGTAAGTAAGTGTGTGTGAGAGTGTGTCTTCATGTCCCAGTAACCATCCTCACACCCCGCGGCTGCACACTCTCATCTCCTGTCTCTGGCTGTCGTGGAACAGCACATCATCTGCAGCACTGCAACTCACTTCAGCATACACACACACACACACACACACACAGACACACACGCATACACACACACACACACAAAACATGTATGCATACACACACCATACGCATACACAAGCACATACTCACTTATCCATACACACACACACACACACACAAACACACACACACACATCTTAAGCATGAAAAGAAGAACAAGCAAGAAGAAGATTTTATGCAATTTACCACAACATCTACATACTCCAGTCATTTCCCAAACTCAGACCTTAACACAAACTGACAGACCAGACAGCAGGACATGTCAACGAGAAGCACAGTTCTCACTGGATATTATTCTGACGCTGATCCAAGCATTCAGTTCAGTATGAGTGTGTGTGTTAGAGTGAGTGAGTGAGTGAGTGAGTGAGTGTGTGAGTGTGTGTGTGGTGTGTGTGTGTGTGTGTGTGTGTGTGTTGTCTGTGCAGGCAACCTCAGTGTGACCTGAGCAGTCTGCTGTGTGTTGGACACACGGGTCCCCAGGGCTGGACGTCCTCAGCAGCACCAGAACACCAACCAGCACACGTCAGCATTCTACTGCCCCTCTCCTGCATTCTCTGCCCTCTCTGCCCCAGCACAGCAGCCACTGACCTCATGGTGTGTGTGTGTGTGTGTGTGTGTGTGTGTGTGTGTGTGTTGAGGGTAGACGCAGTGAGTACCACCTAGGGAGGGTTATGGTATGTGTGTGTGTGTATGTGTGTGTGTGTGTGTGTGTGTGTGTGTGCGCGTGTGTGTGTGTGTCCTAAAACATGTGCTCCTGTCACCTCTTAGCTTAAAATCAAACAGATACGGAAACACACTAAGGTAAAAAAATAACGCTGTGGATCACATGCACAAACACAAACATGCACACACACACACACACACACACACACACTGTGTAAAATGCATTTTTTTAGAAAGACAAATCGTCACAGTTACAGACATGCAGGCATCATGTCACATGTGCTATCTCCATATAAATAATCCTAACTCAAGGGCTTGGATCTGTCTGGCCCTGTGCCCACCTGCAGCTGGTGTTATGTGACAGGTGTGTGTGTGTGTGTGTGTGTGTGTGTGTGTGTGTGTGTGTGTGTGTGTGTGTGTGCTCGTGACCATGAGCTTGGTGGAGGATGCGCTGAGCTGTAAGGCGATCTGATGGTGATGCGATACTGGGCCACGGTGTGAGTGTGTGTTTGTGTGTGTGTGTGTGTGTGTGTGTGTGTGTGTGGTCCTCACGTAGGAGTGGGTAATGTGCTGGAAGAGGTGCTCTTTTTTCTGCTTGATGGAGCTCACACACACCAGCTGCCAGGGGCCCCGAGGTGCATAGTCATACACACACACACACACACACACACACACACACACACAGACACACACAGTCCTGGTGTGAAATTGAGCAAGCATGCAGACAGAGCTTATAGCACATTCCACATGTTCTTCTGTAGGCTATATGTAGAAACTCCTTTTTTAATCATTTATACATGTACTTATGTCCTTGCATTCTAATTTCATGGCTATATTGTCTTGCTCTTCTTTTTGCTAACTTATGAACTAGCACTATGTGACTACAACGCAAGAAAACAGTAGTATACTGCACATATTAAGTGCGTACCTTACGTAAAACAGTATTTATACTACACATATTTTAAGTGCGTACCTTGTGTAAAAGAGTAGTATACTGGACATATTAAGTGCATACCTTGTGTAAAACAGTACTATACTGCATATATTAATTGCGTACCTTGCGTAAAAGAGTAGTATACTGCACATATTTTAAGTGTGTACTTTGCTGTAAACGTCAGCAAATGTTTGAGGCTGAAAGGTTATCAGCTGCAGGTGCATTTTGTCTTTGTGGTATCATATGAAACCTTTACTAAGTGTGTGATCAGGGGCCAGTTTCACAAGGACAGACTTTGACTAGAGCTTAGATTGAAGGGTTTAGACTGGCACACATGGGTCGAGTGTAGTGAGAAGGCCATCACTCACCAAGCTGCTTCCAGAGCAAACTAAAGGGGCCTACGGCACTGGAGACCTACAGTCGGCATTCAGGGCAACATACACACACACACATGCATGCATACATACACACACATTGCACACATGCACACACACACACACACACACACGCACACACACACATTCATACACACTCATATCAAAACTATATACACACATGCATGCACACACACTTTCACTCTTACACACCACACGCACACACACATAATGGTACCACATGCAGACACACACACACACACACACAAAGCTGAGTGGTGTGTGAGCAGGGGCCCTCAGTAGACTGGCCCAGGAAGCACACACTGGAAAATTGCCTTGACCTTTGGGGTCACGCCGTGCACGAAGAAGGAAAAAATCCATACCATAATACTCTGCACCTTAAGGCTGCATACACACAGCAAATCCATACCATAATGCTCTGGGCCAGTGGACTCATATAGTTCTCAGAGAAACAGTTAAAATGACAGCCTGGAGTAACTTTCAAATGCAGGCACAAAAGATGCCACATTTCTCAAAGTGATCATTTAGATACTGAGAGAGTTTTTTTTTCTCTTAGACCATCAGTGAAACCATCAGTACATCCATCTGCTAAACACACAGTATCATGGTCAAAGGACTATTACAGACTGGTGGTGGAGCTGTGGTAATGTCAGCTAATAACATCCTTTGACCCAGATTCGATTCCCGAACCCACATGGCATGACAAGACCCCTGATGACAACAGGCTGGTTGATTTGCATTTTTCTAACTCTAGATACAAGATGGTGGAGGTTAGTGTAACCTGTACAGTGAAGGTGGAGGTTAGTGTAACCTGTACAGTGAAGGTGGAGGTTAGTGTAACCTGTACAGTGAAGGTGGAGGTTAGTGTAACCTGTACAGTGAAGGTGGAGGTGAAGGTAGATTGGTGCAATGTAATTGGTGCAACTTGCAAAGCTCCGAAAACAACAATGAACCTCTGTCAGCTTATTTATGCTTAATATTAAAGCTTGATACATACAGTATTTCACATAATCCTCTTGTTTAAGGGAGGGGGCTTGAATAGGTTAAAGCAGATTTGCTGTGGGTGAGAGTGTCTTAAAGACAGCTGTGGATCTGTGTGTGTGTGTGTGTGTGTGTGTGACCTATAGTGTGGGGAGGAGAGCTGGCAGGGAAGATGACAGCTGTGCATCTCTCTGTCTGTGTGACCTGTGGTTTGGGAAGGAGAGTTGGCTCTTCCAGCCACACACATCAGCCACACATAGCCCCTCACATCAGCCACACATAGCCCCTCACATCAGCCACACATAGCCCCTCACATCAGGGACACACAGCAGAGGGGTGGCCAGGCTGCCACAGCCATCAGCAGCCAGCCTATTAAAAGCATCTTGTGTGTGTGTGAGGAGTATGAGAGAGAGAGAGCCGACAAAGAGAGAGCGAAAGAAAGAATGCTTGAGTTTGTCTGTGTGTGTGTGTGTGTGTTGTGTGTGTGTGTGTGTGTGTATAGAAGAACGGAAAGGAAAAAAGAAAACAGGTTGTTTTTCCAACAGCATGTAACTTGAATAATGATTAATACTATGATTTATATTTAATATTTTTAGAGCTGAGACAAATATGTAAAGCCAAACGTCTATACACACACATTCATATCTCTTAGGTGCAGACACACACACACACACACACACACACACACACACAACACACACACACACACACACACACACACACCTGATATATCTATAATCTATGCAGTCATAATTTCATTTCTGCCCCCTGTATTGTTTGGCCCTAAGTGTAATGCATTACAATGGGAATACTATCCATAATTCATAATAGGCTTTATTAAATAACTCAGTAAATTCTGCCCCGGGGGGGGGGGGGCTGAGTGACTGAAGAAGAACCAAAGTTCCTCTCAGCTGAAGAGGGAATAAGGAAGAACCAGCGTTCCTCAAACCAGAGCTGCTTCCTGCTGAGGACGGACCAGTGTCCCTCAGAGCTCAAGAGGGAGCGGCATCTCTCTCAGCCACAGAGGGACCTGCGCTCTCTTGCAATTTGGAAGAGTTTTAGAAAGGCCAGCATTCCAATGGGTTGATGAAACTGAGGGACAAGCAGTTCTAGAAGCTACTATACAGAATGACCAGCATTCCGCCTAGCTGAAGAGAGAGCAGCTTTTCTCTGAAGTGAAGAAAGATGCAGTGTTTTTTCCTGAACGGTTCAAAGCTCTGATGGCCAGTGGCTTTCCACACTACCAGCCTTGCTTGTAATGAGGAGTGTGTGTGTGTGTGTGTGTGTGTGTGGATAGAGGGCAGATACATCTCATTGACTTCCAGCTCTCTCCGCCCCTAGAGTCACCACACCCGAGGTGGGTGGAGGTGGTGTGTGTGTGTGTGTGTGTTGAGGGGGGTGTGGTTGGTGTGGACAGGAATCCAATTTAAGAAATGCAATCTCCCCCAGATCTAACTTGGATGAAATTCCTTCAAAGGCCGGTGTGCACCAGCTTAAGGACGGATCAGGCAAGAGGAGAGGGGAGAGGGGAGAGGAGGAGAGGAGGAGAGGAGGTGAGGAGGTAAGGAGACGAGGACACATAGGGGGAGGGGTTCAGGAGGTGAGAGGGTGATAGGGGACATGCCCCCCGCCCGGAGGTTATGGATTCATAGATTGGCTCTGTGCTCTGGTTATTAATGTTGACCTCCGGGTCGCAGGGGTCAAGCTCACTGCTCTGGCGTTCCGAGGGGGTGAAACTGCCCAATTATGTGCAGCGGGTCTGAGAGCAGTCGCAGGAGGCTCCCAGCTGGCCAGAAAGGGCTACCTATGGGGCAGGGTATATGCATATGGATAAACCTAAATCTAAATTCTACATATGCTTAGGACTCTATGGGCCCCCACCACTGCACTGACAGACAGGACACAAGTATATGGATAAGATTTGCAGATCACACACTAATAATTCATGACTGCGGACAAGGAGGTCTGACAAGAGAGGCAGGGGAAATGTTCAGAGATGGGAAGACAGTCACAGAATACACCCTTACACAGTCACAGACTACACCCTTACACAGTCACAGAATACACCCTTACACAGTCACAGAATACACCCTTACACAGTCACAGAATACACCCTTACACAGTCACAGACTACACCATTACACAGTCACAGACTACACCCTTACACAGTCACAGACTACACCTTACACAGTCACAGAATACACCCTTACAGTCACAGAATAAACCCTTACACAGTGCAGAATACACCTTACAGTCACAGAATACACCTTACACAGTCACAGAATACACCTTACACAGTCACAGAATACACCCTTACACAGTCACAGACTACACCCTTACATTCACAGACTACACCTTTACAGTCACAGAATACACCCTTACACAGTCACAGAATACACCCTTAAACAGTAACAGACTACACCCTTACACAGTCACAGAATACACCCTTACACAGTCACAGAATACACCCTTACAGTCACAGAATACACCCTTACACAGTCACAGACTACACCCTTACACAGTCACAGACTACACCCTTACAGTCACAGAATACACCCTTACAGTCACAGAATACACCCTTAAACAGTAACAGACTACACCCTTACACAGTCACAGAATACACCCTTACACAGTCACAGAATACACCCTTACAGTCACAGAATACACCCTTACACAGTCACAGACTACACCCTTACACGGTCACAGAATACACCCCTACACCACAGTCACAGAATACATCCTTACAGTCACAGAATACACCCTTACACAGTCACAGAATACACCCTTACACCACAGTCACAGACTACACCCTTACACAGTCACAGAATACACCCTTACACAGTCACAGACTACTTGCATATACTCACATTCTCAGTCTAAGACTAGTCATATACATATGTCCATCTGACTTTATCTAGCCAGCTGCAGCTAGTAACACATTCTGGATGCATCATTGATGGCACTTTCAACCCTGAATTGTACCTCACTTGTACAATGAACCAACCACTGGCTAGATAAAGCTGAAGGCATCTAATGACAGACTACTTGCACACTTAGCCACAGAGAAGCCTACTAAAAATCTCAGTCCTAGACTAGACTAGTCACACAGCTAGCTATCAGACACCAAAAAAGATCATGGGCTACTCTTGACACTCTGCACTTTCACCTAACACAGCCAGAGTTGTACTCTCATGTCACAGTGCTGTACTCCAACTGGAGTAACCTGTAACCAAAGGCCAGTTAGAAATAGTAGCCTGCAGCACTGCTAGCAGATATCATGATTACCACCATTACTAGACAGCGCTGATCGCAATTCATTTACATTTTACATTTACAGTTAGCAGACTTTATCCAAAGCGACTTACATTTTTTGTCAACTATCAATCGTTCAGGGCCAGTCTCCCTTAGAGCAACTTAGGGTTAAGTGCCTTGCTCAGGGGCACAACGGCAGCAGCTGGGATTCGAACCCACAACTTTTCAGGCTATTTTCATTTCCATCCACCCACAGAATTGCAACATGCAACAAGTTTTTTTTTTTTTCAATCACATATCTGCTGGCTGGCTCTTCAAGGGTGGCTGTAATACCAACACAGAGCGAGTTTAGATTTGGCTTAAGACAGCCACACATCAACACCAACATCAAAGCAACACACTCTGTTACCAACATCCAATTACTACTCATTTCTATTGTTTGCTGTACACAAAAGTCTGGTGCAAGCGTGTGTCACACACACACAAACACACACAAAAATAATAACACAACAAATAAATACTGCTAATTGAAGGGCTTGGATATGTCCTTGTGCCCACCTGCAGCTGGTGTTAGGTGACAGGTGAGTGTGTGTGTGTGTGTGTGTGTGTGTGTGTGTTGGTAATAGAAAATAATGAAAGCAAGACAATCAAATGTGAGCACGGAGGCTGACACCAAAGTTCAGTTAGAAACAGCAGCCTACAGCAACGCTAACAGATATCATTCCTCAACTCGTCTGCTCCTCCATTTCATCTATTCTTCAGATTTTCCTTTTCTTTTTTTCTCTCATTCTTCTCCTCATTTTCCTCATGTTTTTCTCCATTAGGGGAAATGTACTTGCCATCTTGTCTTGTTCATGGTGCAACAAGGTCTAGTTAACACAAACATCTAGTCCATTTTAGCATCTGCGCACCTATAAAGCAGCTGATGTTTTCTGGCCACGTAGACACATGCTGAGGACCAGTTAGGAGCATCAGCAAAGGGCTTTTCTTTTCTTTTGAATTCCCTTTTCCATTTCTATGCATCCCTCGCTCCGCTTATCCCTCAGTGTGCTGACGGCGCAGGGTGGAAGTGGGGTTTGTCAGGCGTGTAGTCGACGGCGGAGGCGATAGGCGAGCTGTAATCGTGGTGTTATGCATGAGGGTGGACACCGAGTGTGACGGTTTACCTATCTCTTCTCTTCTCCTCTCCTCTCTTCTCCTCTCTTCTCCTCTCGCTGCAGCAGGAATTCATCCTGATGCTAATTGGGCAAATATTTGGGAATTAAATGCCTGCTGAACACAGCAATCCCTTCTACACACTGGTGCACACACACACAGACACACACACAGACACAGACACAGACACACACACAGACACAGACACAGACACACACAAACATACATGCACGAACACACACACACATGCGCGCATGAATGCATGAACACACACACACACGCACGCACACACACACACACACACAGACTACCGAGGCAGAGTGAGGGTGAACGTGAATGTGCAATCTATTTGAAGCATGGAATCAAAGCCCTGTCAAGATAAAAGACTTGCACTGCAGCAATACAGAAGCGCTGCCAGTGGATAACAAGAGGAAGAAGAGGGGGATGGGGAGGAGGAGGAGGGAAAGCTCTGTCAAAAAGAAAAAGAGAGTGAAAGTGGAAGAGAGAGAGAGAGAGTGGGAGAGGGAAAGAGGGAGATAAAGGCATTAACATGGGTGTGTACAGTACTCTATGGAAACTGTATTTTAATTTAACACACTCTTCATATTCACACTGCTGTAGTGTCACATTTGTTTAGCATAATGGCTATTTGAAGTCTGGCTAAAACTCAGAACCTGGAAGAACCTGAAACTGGCCTTGATCTGGCCTAAGTTTGACTTTAGTAGGTCCTTAGTCTGGTATGAGACTGTGGGAGATTCTGGTCCAACCCTGTGGCTTTATCTGAGTCCTTGTAAACAAGTAGCTAGGTATTTATAAAAAATATCTTTTTCCTTCGAAATATCTTAAAATAATTTCGTCTACACAGATGTTCAAAACCAGTTGGGGAAGGCAGTCAAAAACACGACTATCAAATAGATGACCAAGCAAAGCTCTCAAAACCGAAGAGGGACTGTCACGTCACAATGCAAAAAAAACTCCCTGTCCCAACTGACACACCAGAGTTTTCAAAAATCGCCACTTTGGCCACTCTTCTCAAGAATCTGTTTTCTGTGACTGAAAACACTATTTAGATTTATGGATAAAAGGCCAAAGTCCTGATTTTATAAATACCCGCGTGTATCCATGCATAAACACTACGTGTCTATGAGGCCCAAGCCTTAATGGCAGCAATACAGCCATGGGGAGCCATGACAAACCATGAGCTCCAGTTGAACCCTGGGAGATTTTTCTCCCTTTTCTATTTTCCTGCCAAGCACTTCCAGTCGAGTCTCATTCAACTCAACTCGGTGCCGTTTCCTGCTAATTACGAGCCGCTATTTCACCCTCATTACGGCGCCCCGACAGACCAACGCCTTCAAGTTCACTCTTCATCAACAGCCTTTCAAAGCGGTGGTTCAACGGACGGCCATTATTTGGCAACGTCTGATTGAAATTAATTTCCATCCGCCCACAGAACTGCAACATTTTCATCAGGCACGACTGGAAATGGAATAAAGCTGTTTTTTCCATTACACATCTGACTCACACACACACATCCACACACACACACACACACACACACACACACACACACAAACACACCACACACATCTGTTGGCTGGCTCTTCAAGAGGGGCTGTAATACCGACATTGAGAGAAGTTTAGATTTGGCTTAGGACAGCCACACATCAGCACCAACATGAATGCAACACACTCTGCTACTGACATCCAATTACTACCTCATTTCTATTGTTTGCTGTACAAAAGTCCATGATGCAAGTGTGTGTGTGTGTGTGTGTGTGTGTGTGTGTGTGTGTGTTGGTTATAGAAAACAATGGAAGCAACACAATTAAATGTGAGTAGTGAAATGTGTATTTGTTGGCTGATTCTTCAGAGAGGCTGTTTAGAGTAGGCTATGAGTAGAATGTACTCATGGTGAACACTCCCCATCACTGACAAACACTAACGTCTGATGGTCATTGAGGCTATTCTGCTGTCATTTCTTAAGCGAAAGTGCAACATTTGCACACAGTCTGATTACTCAAGTGAAGTGTGTGTGTGTGTGTGTGTGTGTGTGTGTCTCATCCACTCACATGCTATTGGCTTAAGGAGCTTACAGGTATTGAGCTCAGTTAAACAGAGATGGTGCACTCCCCAGTGATATATCAAGAACTACCACATTACCTCATAACCTCGCAATGTTCTCCATTGCACACATACACACACACACACCACACACATGCACGCACACACGTACATACACACCCTTACCCCTCAAGTGTGCTGAAGCAGCAGTATCTTATCTGTGTGTGGGCTAGCTAGCTAGCTGAGTGAAGGGTGTGTGGTGTGTGAGATTAAGTGTGTGTAGTGTGTGTGAGATGAGCGCTCAGGTATGTGAGGTCATTAGCATCAGAGTGATGAGTGATCTTACCTGCCTCACTTTGATGAGACTCAGACTCTGGCTCAGGCCTACAGCAAAATGCCTCCTCTCCTCTCCTCTCCTCACCTCGCACTGCCCGCCCCTAACACACACACACACACACACACACACACACACCTAATGGGCCAATTAGTTCACATTATCACCTACCAAATGCTGCTGCCGCCATCGCCAAAGCCGTCACTGTGAATAATTCATTGCCCCCAGTGGAGTGAAGCCCAGGAACACACACACTGATTTCAGGCCAAGCTTTCACTTCCTTCCCTTCCCTCCTTACAACCAGCCACCTGTACTTACTTTCTTCCATCTTTTCATCCATCCATCTATCCATCCATCCATCCATCCACTCATCCTTACTTCCTTTCTTCCTTCCATCTAACCACCCATCCATCCACTCATGCGTACTTCCATCCTTTAATACATCCATCCATTCATTCATTCATCCACCTACCTTTCCTTCCTTCCATCCATCCATACTTCCCTTCTTCCATTGATCCATCCTTTCTCTTTCGTGCTTTGCGGGCTCATTTGTCCTCTTTACAGGAGCCAAGGAAATACCTCACCTAATACCTCACATTTCCCCCTCTCCCTATAAATGATGTGAGAGAGAAACCTTTCCCAACAGCAGAGCTACCTGTAAGGCTCAACACTCCACTCTTAGTTCATAAAAAACGAGTTTATATTTGTGTAAGTGAGATCAGTGAAGAACAGGAACACAGAGAGAGAAAGAGAGGCAGGGTTGGCAGAATGAAGAACATGTGGATAACAATGTTCTTTTCAGCAGCCAACAAGACACACACAACCACACACACACCACACCCCACCACACACACACACACACACACACACACACACACACACACACACACACTTCTTGGCTGAGCAGAAAAAAAGCAATTTATAGGGCAGTATGAAGACAGGGCTTAGAGCACTTGAGTGTGTGTGTGTGCTTGAGTAAACAGTGACAGAAGCTCAGGGTGACAGACAGAAACTTCCTGTAGAGCTCATCTTGTGTGTCTTGTGTCAGACCCGTTTAAACGAGCACAGAGAGTTCTGATGGTTCCGCCAGCTGAGATAAGCAGCCTCCCGCCTGGCCAAGTAAGAGGCTGTTAACCTTGAATCTCAGGTGTCAAAGCACGCGCGCACGCACGCACACAAGCTGTCACTCGAGGGTCCTCTCCCACTACTGATTTCTATTGGCCTGTTTTGAATATAACACATATACTTAACAGTGTCCTTACAAGTCCGTACCCAGTCTGAGCGTGGCCTTCAGAGCTTTGGCTGGGATGGGGAGGGCTGAGAGATGTCTCTCATTGTGTGTGTTTGTATGTGCGTGCCAGAAGGACTGAATGGGCAGTGAGGTGTCTTTCTGTGAAGACGCATGAGAGTGTGTGTGTGTGTGTGTGTTTGTGTGTGTGTGGCAGAGAGACAATGGAACACACCAGGAGGCCATAGCCAAATGATGGGGTGTCTGTCAGCTCTTCACAACCTTTCATTAGTCATCTTCTATTGAACACGCAACACGCACACATGCACGCGCGCACACAGTCTCTTCTCACACAAGTTAATCACAAGTTAATGCGATCACACAGCCTGCAGAGGCATGTCCCAGTGACAACTAATTCACACTCTTTAATAGCATAAACACACACACACAGACACACACACACACACAATGATTTCCAGTCACTTGTCATTATAACATGGATTTATCTAATTGTATCCACACTGGGTTGAGATCTGTGCCACAATCAGTTATCAATTTAATTTATTTAGCTCAACAACACACCAACGAAAAAAAAAAAAAAAAAAGTTAAATTCCTTGTGCTATTGGTTGGAAACTAGAATTACTAGAAGAGTATAGACTCTTTCAATAGGGGGGATTTTCAGAGAGTGTGTTTGGAGAGCAGTAAGCTATAGGCCTGCTGCTTAATAAGGGGTATTAACAGAGCAATGACATCACTTACACCTTCATGTTTTAAATTAATTGTTAATACACAAAAACATTAACATCACTGCTTAACCTGATATTAAGAGCAAACAAGGAGTGTTTAAATCAAAGGAGGAGGAAAAAAAACACACCAGTTTCCACCTTTAGCGCGGCAGATGATTCCATCTCATTTCCAATCTTGAGCTGAGCCCTAATGCTGTAATTAGCAGATACATCACACTGACTTCTCCCAGAATTCCCCTAGAGACTCCCTTCTTGCTAATTTCACTCCCTATGGATCTCTCTCTCTCACACACACACACACATACACACACACACACACACACACACACACACACAGACACAGACACAGTCCACAGGCAGACAAAGACAGAAAGAGGGGAGTATGAAGGAATAGGGGGAATTCTGTTTCTTTTTCTCCCCTGCGGCATCGATGAAAAGAGAAAGCTGCCATCTCTCTGCTCCATCCCTGAGAGGAAAGAGATGACAGTGTCTCGGCTCCTCTCTCAAGACGTGCCCCTCGAGTGTGTGAGGGCACAATAAAAACAGAGGGAAAGAGAAAAAAAAGAAAAGAAAGGGGGAGAAAGAAAAACAAAAACAAAAATAAAAAGCAAAAAAAAAAAAAAAAAAACGCTCGTGTCAGCGGGTTGTCGCGGCGACGGAGGAACAAACCTGGCTAATAACCGCCATCATTAGTGGCAATTTCCTCCATCACGTCTGTAATGAGCGAGCGATTGTGCTCACACACACTTTCAGCTGTTCCACGTGTCACACGCCACAGGGGACCTCGGCGCTCACACGCCTTATTACGGGTGTGGTGGAGGAACTAGACACAACATGTCTCTCTCTCTCTCCTCTCTTTCTCTCTCTCTCTCTCTACTCTCTCCCATCTCACTATTTCTTTTTGTCTCTGTCTCTGTTTCAGTCTCTCTCTCTCTCTCCCCGTTCTCTCTGCATGTTTTAAGAGCACTCTGGGGTCTTTCTTTTGGACACGTTCACTGTCAGATGAAAGCCGTTTCCTCCAACGCAGCAGGGTAAGGGGGCTCTGGATCCGCCAGAATATGTGTCCTTTAATTGAGGAGAGGAATGACAGCTCATTTACAACTTCTTTTGACTAAAAAATGAGCTTCTTCCCCTGTGTGTGTGTGTGTGTGTCTGTGTGTGTGTGTGTGTGTGTGTGTGAGAGAGAGAGAGAATCTCCAATGCCAACTTCCACCACTCCCCAATCAGCATCCTTTTTCTTCAGACATGCTCCACCCTGCTCTGTACTCCTCTCTCTCATCATCTCTCTATCCCACTCTTCTTCTTTCCTCTTTTATTTCTCTCTATCCACCTCTCGCATCTCTTTCCTACCCCCCTGCACTCCTCTTCTTCATATATTCATGAACTCAAAGATTATAAGGCAGGAAGGCAGAGAACCAGTCAAATGCTCCTGACCCTTCATACACAGTATTGCTAATCAGACATTATGACACCTCTGGGGGAGTTTCATTATTCAGTAACACCTCCTGTAGGTGTCTACATAAGAGTGACATAAGCCTGTCATAAACGTGACATGACATCTATCATGACCATTACTGACACTTCATTAATGTTTATGATGGATGTCATTAAGTGTCATGCAGTTTCTGTCATGTCTGCATCCAAAACAGTGTCAACTTTACATTACAAAAACCAAATGACACTTAATGACTAGAGTTATATGGTGGTCCTGGATAGAACTGATTCAATTGGAGAACATGACCAGAGAATGAAATTCAAAGAAAATTATGAGGGAAGAAAGAACGTGATTGGGAGTCAATCAAAAGACTTCATGCTGTACTGATGCAGTCAGAAAAAGCCTCACACACACACACACAGACAGACACAGACAAAGACACACACACACACACAGACACAGACACAGACACACACACAGACACACACACAGACCAGACACAGACACAGACACAGACACACTCTTGTGGGTGTGGTGGAGCCGTGGTAACATAATTGACTGACAATCGGCTGACCTGTTGACTACGTTGCGAGTCTGTGCCATTTCGGATAAAAGTGTCTGCTAAATACCAGTCAACTATACTTTATGTCACGCATACAGCATCTGGGCTACTCACGGACACATCTGGGCTAAACTGGTTGTAGCAGGCCGGCTGCTAGAAGACACCATTTCTCTATAACTGACTCCATGTGACAGACAATTTAACATTTTTATCCTGTCCAGATAAAATGATACAAATCCTCCTGAAACTGGCTCAATGAAAAGACCAGAAGCGGCGTGCTGTGCTGTGCTGTGCTACGCTGATGTAGGTCGCCCTATAGCCTGTATCTCTTGACCTTGATGAGTGAGTGCCGCAGATGGGCACCATAACCTGAGCGATCAGCGCTGCAGACAAACCCATAACAGTGACTGATAGAGGGACACAGTGATCAATCTCTACCAGCATCACACTGCACCATCATAAACCTCTCTGCGCTGTCTCTCTGTGCTGGGCTGGGCCCCCATCTGATTACATGTGGCCTACAGCCCTATCACACACCCAACCTCAAACAAACACACACACACACACACACACAGACGCACACACACACCCCTTAACCATCAGTATGTTGCAGAAAGAGGGAACACGGTGCACAACATGGCCGATGAGGTGGGAAGATAGCGCCACCGGCAACACAGATGCAACCGGCCGTGTCGGGATACAAGCTGCAAGAACAAAAACACATGACTACAAAACAATGAGCTGGAAAGATGGAGGAGGGAAGGAAGGGCCTGCAAAAACCTCTGCCAAACACACAGTCTCT
>PYXC01000994.1:1162500-1172500 GCA_015244755.2 Tenualosa ilisha | reverse complement strand
GGTGTAGGGGAGAATTATTGACAATTGACCGTGTGTGTGTATCTGACTTTCTTCTCTCTTCCTCATACACACACAAAAACCAGCTGTGTGTGTGTGTGTGTGTGTGTGTGTGTGTGTCTGGTATGACATAAACCCAGTCAGAAATAGTTCTGAACAGAAACTCCTCTCTCTCTCACACTCACACGCATGCCTGCACGCACACACGCACACACACACAAACGCACACAAACACACTCACACACACACACACACACACACGGACTAACTATCCCAGTGCCACTGAGGCATAGAGAGCCCATGCGTTGTCCATTAGGCTATATTATCACAGATGAAGTAATGCCCTCAGAGTCTCACTCTGCTTCCAGTGATGGGAACCAAAGTCGACACTTTCATCACAGTTGATTTGAAAATTGCATCTAATGTGAGTTATCCCTTTCAACCAAAGAGCTGATCAGGCCTTTTATCTACGCATGGCCAAGCACAATGCTCTTTGCAGGAAGAAAAAGAATTAAAAAAAGAAAAAAAAAACGAATTTAATCATGATTTCCCGTAACTTTTCAATAACGTGATTAAGGAATAGACGCAGGGTAGACTCATATCTCCCAAAGTCATGACTTGTGGACTGGACCTTGCACACCACAGGAAGCTAGGAGTGAGTTGGTCAGATAGCCTTTATATGCTAAACACACACACATACAGACACACACACACACACACACACACACACACACATACTTTTACACTTTGCGCGAACAGAGACAGACACACACGCACACACACACTCACATACACATACACACACACACACACACACACACAGTGGGCCTACAAATCTAAAGCATGCATAAAGACACTACTAGCATCTCAATAAGGGTATTAAAATTAGCATTAGTTTCACTTTCACTTTCATGGCCGGTTGCCAGTCCAGCTCTCTATCTGATCTACACCATACACACACACACACACACACACACATCAGTGCATTTCACTGTGCATGACGTGCTTATTAAAACAGCAAGAGAGTCATTCAGCAAGGTAACAATAACAGAACTCAATTAGAAATACTACAGGAAAAAAATTAACTGCTAATTAAAAAAAATTGGTCAAATAAACTTGGCTTAAAAAAATGGCAAGAAATGCTGTGAAATGAGGCTTGTTTTACTCGTTCCCACATTGTGATTTTTATGTTTTTGTGCAATTAGTATAAGCAGAATTATAGACCTATAGACATGAATCATAGCACAGCACATGCTCTATCTCACTGGAGAGCTGTATGACAGGTGAGAGGAGAGAGTGTGTGTGTGTGTGTGTGTGTGTGTGTGTGTGGTGTGTGTGTGTGTGTTACAGCGGTGCTTTGTAACGGCAGATCTGACGCTCTGTCTGATGTAGCGGCGGAGAGGGTGGAAGAGAACGAGCCCGAGCGAGCGAAGGTGCTGTTGCCTTGGCGATGGGCTGGTGGAAGCAGTGAGATATTGGCCAGTCAGGATGACAAATTGTCTGACGCCGCAGAGAAGTGCGGACGTGCGCAGATTTACCAAGTGCCACTGCTGCTGGAGCCGGGGCTGCATATGTACCTGAGCATGTGTGTAGGTGTGTGTGTGTGTGTGTGTGTGTGTGTGTGTGTGTGCGTGTGCGTGTGTGTGTGTGTGCGTGTGGCAGCATGTGTGTGTATGATTGGAGGGGACACAGACACACATTGTTGATAAAGAGGAATAAATAACAATGGAAACACTGTATCCTTTCTACATTTCTGGCACATTTTCAATGATGTTGGCCAAACCTTTTCAGCAGAGCTAAAGTCAAACTCAGGCCAAGCGACCAAACCTGCTATAAACAGGGTCCTCTCTCACAGCTTTATTAAGCATAGATCTCCCTCCCTCTCCTGCTCTCTCCCTCTACAACCCTTATGTCTCTCTCATTCTCTTTCTGTCCCTCTCTCCCCTGATTAAACCATACAGCTCTCTGTATCTATCGTTCTCTTGCTCTTCCTCCACCCTTTCCTATCTCTCTCTCTCTCTGTTCCTTTTCCTACTGATTTACCCATTCAGCAGTCAATGTGTCCCTGACTTTTCTCATTATCAATCTCTCTCTCTCTCTCTCTCTCTCTCTCTCTCTCTCTGTCTCACCTGTGTAAATTGCTGTCTATTCTTCCCCATTATAACCACCATCAGTGCAGAGGAAACTGCAGTCATACTGAACAAACGTCTTATTTATTTCTCTCATCCCGTTGCCATGGACGCATCCATCTGTCTTCACCTCCCTCTCTCCCCATCCCTCCCTTCCTCTTCCTCTCCTTGTTTCTCCCCCCTCATCTCTCTCTTCCCATGCAGCACACAAGACAAAAACAATTTCAAGGGCAATGCAATGTTTTTCTTCTTCTTTAAATGATTTTAAAGACACAGGTATATCATAACTGTCAACTAGCTACACAAATGGTGACATTGTGTAATAAAAAAAAAAACTATTTCAGCATGAACCGTTTCCCCATGTCAGCCAAAGAGAAAAGACGGTCTGTTTGGCAGACTTCTGACAAAGACTCAGAGGACAAACAGACTCTACCAGCCTCCACATACAACAATCAAATTGTCTAAAAAAAATATCCCAAAAACTTTAAAGACATGCTGAGAGAGAAAAAAAAGAGTCCCCCTGGAATATTAAGCAAGGACAGATATATTTGGTTTGGGAATTGGTGCAGGAAAACTCGGAAAGATGACTTTGGGAGGAAGGTGACAACTGAGGACGTGGGGAAGGATGCATCCTCATGGCCTACTGAGGAAGCCATAGCCCGCTGAGCAAGAGGTCTCTTGGGCACTTCTTCATGGAAAAGCCTGGCCTTCATAAAGTCCTCTCCAGCCAGCTGTCTCCAGATGTCTGGGACACACTTTGCCAGGATGAAGCCTTTAGATCTCTTTTTTTTTCTCCTGATGACCTTCTCTGCACCAAGTCTAGCTGCGTAGCTATTTTGGGGAATCTAGAAAGCGCGCCGAATGAAGTCACATTTTAACCTTTCCTTAGACAGGAGGATGTAATGCTGTATTAATGCACTGTCATGTTTGGATTTGTTTTTGTGCATTAATGTTTCCAGACACTCTGTGCTTCTCAGGGAAAAAAAAACGAACCAGAGTGAGGTGTGGTCAAACGAATGTCCTGTTTATTAAGAAAAAAAAAAAAACATTAACAAAACAAAATAAAACATTTTGCCTTTCTATCTGTGCGTGCGGCGCTGAACCTCTCTATCTCTATATGAGAGGCCTTGGAGCTTAACCTTGCATATTAGCAGGGAAAGACAACCATTATTTACAGTTCATCCGTGAGGTCCAGCCAGAGCTGAGGGACTTAGTGTGGAGCCTGCGGGTCTGCTAGTCCAGGGCACTCCCACACACCTCCAGCGCTCCACTTCACTGTCTGCTCCAGGCCCAAATGACCAGTGGTCAGAGAAAGGGAATGTTTATTTCAAAAGATAAGAGGAAGAAATGGAAGTGTCTGTTGGCGTAACATAATACAGTTGCAGTCATGGAATAAAATGGGCCTGTGCTGTATTTTGCTTGTCGATTATTGATAAATGAAATATTGTAAACATTGAGCTTTAACTTTTCCTGTTTTTGTTTTTCCCGAGGTACAATAACATCTAACATGGTCCAATTGGACACAGTGCACAGACTTTGGGTCTTCTCTCACCGCTCCAGTGACTACCGGGCCCATTATTAGAGGAAGTGAATGTTTGTTTTAATAACAACACTGGGAGTAACAGAGGTAACAGTAAGCAGAAAGCATGGCACTTACAGTAATGGTAGAACTATGGTGGGGCGATAGGCCACTATATTTTGCTTGCTGGTATTTACAGTCTGGGTCTGTAAATATTATGATGAAATTCAGTACCTTTTGTTGTGTTTTTCCCCTGATACAAAGAGCCTACAAAGTCTGATGAACAGGTCCAAGTGCTATCGCTCCAACACACATACACACAGACACACACACACACACACACACACGTGTTTACCCAACTTGGACAGGCCATGTCTGCCCTGGTGGAACATCAAAGCTGAACCACCAGATCAGATGTCATGCTACATGCTAAACACACACACATACACACACACACACACACACACACACACACACAGAGTCCAGTTCATGTAGGCAGGCAGCATGGGGAGATCTGATAGCTTTGGGATCCCTCTCTGAGCATCGCCTGGATGCTAGGGACCCCCTTTCCCTCCTCTCCCTCACCCCCACCCCCACCCCCCCTCTCTGGCTGACGCCCATATGCCCAGAGGACCAGGTCCACCCAAAGCACAGCAGGAATGCTGAGCAGGTACCCAGTATACATACACACGCACACGCACACGCACACGCACACGCACACGCACACGCACACACACACACGCACGCACGCACACACACTACTGCCAGGATGATGCTGCCACCACTCGGGTGCCAATTGCCCAGAACCAGTAAAGACAGTCTCTAAAATTCACCAAATTCACAGTTAAAACACTTCAATTCATTCATTCGTTCATTCATTCATTCATTCGTTCATTGGTTCATTCGCTCACTCATTCATCCATCATCCACTGTACACTGACACTATGAAATGCTGAGAGACTGCACAGCTTGAAACTGCTGTGATAATAAAAAGTGTAATTGAGGGAACACAGTGGTTCATGAACAAATTGCCCAAATTGCTCCATGTCACATAAATCCTGTCATAACGAGATGTTATGGCACAACGTGTGGCACCCCAGATAAAATAATTAATGTTCAACAAGATTATTTATCGCATGTAGAAGGAAGGGGGCATCTGTTAGAACTTCCATCATAGCGTGTGTGTGTGTGTGGGTGTGTGTGCGTGTGTGTGTGTGTGTGTGTGTGTGTGTGTGTATCATCCTCTGTGTGTGTGTGTGTGTGTCTGTAAGGGTTTAAGCCCCACCGCACTGGCTCACAGCAGGAGAGCTGGAATGCCAGGATGTGGAACAGGGGATGAGGAGAACACTGCCGGTACTTCCTGTGGATAAAGGGTCCCAACATCAGCTCCAGCAGAGAGAGATAAGAGAAGGAGACAGTCCGTCATGCTCACACATTAGCTCTGAGAGAGGAAGATGAGGTTCCAACATCAGCTCTGGAAACACAACACCCTCGTAAGGAGACGTCAGATTGCTCCAGTGAGCATCACACTGATGGGACAACCTCTCCTCTAGCAGGCAGTGTGTAGATGATAGCTTCTCTCTCTCTCTCTCTCACACACACACACACACGTGCACACACACACACACACACACACACACCACACACACACACACACACACACACACACACACACACACACACACAAAGGGCTGGTGATGGCCTCCCACTGTTTCGTACTACAAGTGAGGAAGAGCAAAGGAAGCAGATGAGAGAAAGCGAGGGGGAGGAAGAGAGAGAGAATAAAAAGAGAGAAAGAGAGAAGAGAAGAAAAGAGAAGAGAAGAGCAAAGAGAGGGGAGACAGAGAGACAGGAAAGAAAAAGTGGTACAGTAAAAGCTTCAAGGATGGATTTAAATTTCACACCACATACACACACATACACATACACACACACACACACACACACACAATAACACTGAATCAACAACCATCAGGATCCCACTGCATGGACACTTCACACCGCTCCACATACACACACACACACACACACACAAAAATTGGATTGGATTGCATGGCTAGACTTGATCTGGTCAGATTTCTAAAGTATATTGTTCTCACAGCAGGTGAGCTTGCTAAGTAAACATTATTCCCATCTCATATAAAGCCTCAGTCCAATCTAAAAGGAGACGGTAAGGCTCTAGTGTTGCTTCAAAAACAACATGTCCTTAAGTGCCGAAACCCGCAGCACGACACTCATAAGGCGAAATAATGTAAAATAGAACACAGGCAGAAGGCAGAAAAGAAGAGACTGTTGTTTCTTCTTTCCCATATGAGGCAGTGTTTGGGCTGGATGGATCCCGGGCTGCTTGTTTTGGACTCGGAGGTTTTCCCTGCTCGCCTTCCCAAAGCACCTGGATTTCCCATCTGCACGTCAACATCTGGAACATCACTAGCAGATGGAGGAGCGTGGCACTGAAAAATATCCCATGCTCTCCCGTTTCAGAGCTCTATATACCTGTGAGTTAGTATTCAAAGCACAACATGGGGGGAAAGGAAGCCGAAATGGCATCATTCTCTCCTGGCTTCATGCAACTTTGTTGATTCATGGGTGTGCTTTCCAGGTATGGAATTAGCAGACTTAATGTCAACTTGCTGTGAGATACAGCCTTTCTGGGACTTTATCTTTGTGTGTGTGTGTGTGTACACATGTGTGTTTTGTGAGTCTGCATGGTCTAGGGTGTGTGTGTGTGTGTCTGTGAAATGCATGTATGCGTGTGTGTGTATGTGTGTGTGTGAGATAGACTGTCTGCTTTACTGAAGGTGTATGTGTGTGTCTGTGTGTATGTGTTTGCTGGTTTACTATTTACAAGGTAAAAACTGCAGCATCTTGGGGGCACCTAGAGGTCGAGGGTTAAGACTTCAGGGTCCCTGTCTGCTCACCCAGGAGACAAATAACCAAGTTTCACATGGCCACAACCGTCTATACACATACACACTTCACAGTGTTACACACTCACCCCTCTCACACTACATAAGAAGCCCTCATACCCCTACACAAGCACACACACACACATGCACACGCACACGCACACACACACACACACACACACACAAACACACACACGCTTACAAACACAAACCCTTTAAACTTGTATTCATGCATTCATGCCATTGCTTGCTAAATAATGAACCTGCCGGTGATTGACACAAATTATTTCTAGTTTTGTCCATGTGCACTAACACTACCATATCTTTTTCATGTTAGTGCAGATCAGAGACTGAGAGTCATTGGGTGAGTTTTGATTCCTCGTGCAAAAGCTCAGCTTGACAAGAGAGGTGAAAATCAACCACAGCAGGAACGGCAGCAAAATGGACACAGTGTGAAGACAGTTAAAGAGCTAATAGCGCTGCTGCTACCAGATAGTCAAGGTTGTCTGGTGCTTTCCATCTCTCACTTCTTTCATTGAAACGGGTGTGCACTCAGCAGGGTTGTCACTCCACAGATGACTTAACCACCTGGTCAGTGTGTGTGCACGCCCCTCCGTCAGGCCATCTGATGATGATGATGATGATGACCTGAACAGGAACACCTGTAAATCAGCATGGAGATGAATTTGCCCTCTTCAAACAGCTCAAAGCTGGATGATTAAAACCTCCACCGAGTCCTACTATACATAAACACACACACACACACACACACACACACACACACACACACACACACACACACACACCACACACACACACACACAGGAATACCCTTGTCTGTAATCATAATAGCAGCTATTATGCATTTATGCCAACATTCAGACAGGTCTGGAAAATAATTCAGGAGAAATGCCTGAATGCTTGAGACGGGTAACATTTGTGCGACGACCTTAAATGCTTCTTTTCATGTTACAAAGTAAAATGGAACTCCAAAAGTTCAAGTAAACAGGGCTTCATCTACACAATTACGGTTCCATTAGCAATGGTATACAAAGATAACTCTGTCTGTCTGTAGTCTGTCATTTCTCGTGTGCATTATGTGCACTGGTATAAAAAAAAGATAAGATTTATCTGTACCTTCTGCAAAATAACCGACAGACAGACAGATAGAGAGATAGAGAGACAGACAGACAGATAGATATATGGATAGATATATGGATAGATAGATAGATAGATAGATAGATAGATAGATAGATAGATAGATAGATAGATAGATAGATAGATAGATAGATAGATAGATAGATAGATAGATAGATAGATAGATAGATAGATAGACTTTATTCATCCTGAGGGAAATAAAGGCATGCCTGAGATAAGACCTTTCAGAATAGATCCCTTCCTATCCTGGCAGAGTTGATGATCTGAAAACTAACTCTGCCCATCCTCAAAAAGAATTCTTCTGGAATATTCTTGAGGAACTTTGCTGATTTGCAATGCTAATATACGTGCTGTTATTAGCTGTAGACTGCTGAAGGATATCAAAGACGCTGCCACACAGTGAGAGAGTGAGAGACAAAGAGAGAGAGAGAGAGAGAGAGAGAGAGAAAGAGAGAGAGAAGAACTGTTCGACTGACATTGTTCTTCCGTCTCTCGGGTACTCAAGCAGAAAGGCACAAACGTCCAAGAAAAACAACAGGGAATTTGTTTTCACTTTAACAAAAATGCTGCAAGTATGCAAGTAAATAATTAAAATTGAATAATTATGATTGAATTAAAATTTAATAATTGAAAAGACACACACACTTTTACAGTCACTCAGCATGAACATAGTTATTGCTCATATACAAACACTAACATAATCCATAAGGTCCACAATTAAGCGTAGTGTTTTAGCACATATAGAGAGTTAATAGCAGATTAATATACAACACTAAGCTCTCCGTTCAACGTCTTCCATCCAGAGTTAACATTACCCTTAATCACTATATCATTCAGGGCATCAATCGCCATCATCACTAGGGAACATTAAGAGTTGCCACAGCTCTACACATAACCAGACAAATTATATACAGGGATTTCATTCATACAGGCAGCCATACAACAGGACCACTGTTAGAGTCCATTATGTATAGTAATTTCTGTTTTGGGGAACCAATTTGTGGATTTACAGTCACTATACAAACTGACAGCATCTGCAGAATGTTACAGATTATTCCTGCTTTAAATATTCGGGTGCTTTCCTGAGCATCACTCAGTGTTATGTCTGGTAGTCTGTAAATGTGCCTGATGCTTTGTCACGATCACCAGTGTCATAATGATGACAAATACACCAACAGAAGGCCACTAAAGGAAGACACAGTCTCTGTTGCAGGTGGTTTATTGGGTTCAGTTCAATCCCTGCCTGAATCTGTTACAGATACACACACACATGCACACACATATACACACACACACCACAATAAAAACATTACTGATGATGATGAAACACACAGAGCTGAAGAAAGGAGTAGATTAAAATGGCTTCACAGAAACACTATGAAGAACACGCTTCCAACACCCCCCCCCCCCCCCTTCTGTTCCCCTCCCCCATTCGCTTGACTTAATTAAACCAAATAGCTTCTCATATCTGTCTATTTACATGCCTGCAACACACGCTCAACAATGGTGTTAAAGTCATTACGCTAAGCTGGCACTAAGCAAATTAGAGTCTACAACACTGCCATTCTCTATTCTGTGCACCTCCTGACAAGGCCTATCAGCAAAGCTACATGCGTGCGCCCTGCGCAGACCAGATAGTTATTCTTACACACTCTGTCTGAGCGGCCAAATTTCCAGTGTGTCCTTAATCTACTTTTTACACAGCCTTGACCGAGTGATACAACTGATAGGCATTCCCCACACAATGCTGTCTAATTATCCATCTAATTACTGAGCCGAATCGCACATATAAATGCAGAGAATGGAACTCATTCATTTGGACATTAATGGTGAGTCTAGGCTGTTTTTCATACTGCTACAGCACAGAGAAGGGAGTGGGCTGAATACGACCTCTCTCATTAGCGCCAGACACTAGCGTTAGCCTTAGCACAAAGGGCACGCAGAGATTCTGGTTCTGTTTCTACTGTTTTGATCTGGTGGTCAGTTCTGCCCTCTCAGTTCTGCCCTCTCACGCCCTACATGCAGTGGGAATCATCTGGACACAACCTGGAACAATGGAGAAGAAAAAAGGTCATGTGATCACTGTGCTCTTCTGGCCTTTTTTGGTGAGAGAGACAGGAAGGCCATGGCCTAACAACACCTATTAACCATTTTACAATGGGGGGGGGGGAGAGAGGGAGGAAGAGAGAGAGAGATAGAGAGAGAGAGAGAGAGAGACAGGAAGAGAGAGAGATAGAGAGAGACAGAGAGAGAGAGATAGAGAGACAGAGATAGGGAGAGAGAGACAC
>PYXC01000994.1:1150000-1152500 GCA_015244755.2 Tenualosa ilisha | reverse complement strand
GACAGGAAGAGAAAAAAAAGAGACAGAGAGAGAGAGTGAGAGAGAGTATGTGTGTGTGCTGTGAAAGTGACAAAGAAGTGAGACAGTAAGAGAAAGTGAAAAAGAGGGAGAGAAAGTGAAGAGAGAAAGACAGAGAGAAAGACCACCCAGAGTTGAGACAGGAGGACAGAACACTCTGATCTGACCTCTTGACCTTTCGACCCTTCTGACAGGGCCAGGTCCATCTGCCGTCTCCGTGACAGCCAATCAGCGAGCGGTGTGACGGCGTAAAGTAACACACCGTCTGGTCAGCCATGTCCACAGCCCCTCCTCTAACCAGCACTAAGGGTCAACTGTGGATGTACACACTTGACCTCAGGCAATGACCTCATGACAGGACATCTGAGACAGGGGCAACTCTAGCGTTTAGGACAGCAAGGCTAGATGAATGAAGACGTAGTCTGAACTTCTGTCCAACACCCGACACGATAAACTTCTTGGTTCTCTGGTAAAAGGCTACTTTTGGAAGGACAATGATGTTTAAATAACTTGTTTGATGTTGGAAATGACTTGGGACAGGGAGAACAACACACCATTCACTCTTGCCTTGGTGCCGAATACAGAAAAAGAAACAACAGCCTTGCAGTTTCACTGCCACCACTTTGACACGCTTATTACCCTATCAGCCGGGGCTTTGAAGAACATCACTGCTGGTCCCTATCCTGCCTCCTCAAGAAATACACATGTGCTAGTGCAAATGTACAAAAACTCTGTGACTGTAAGGGAGCTCAGTAGGGACAAAAAACAACAACTGCACAGGGAGCATTTCATGCAGAATTGGATGTAATCCAAATGCAAGACACTGGCCGTGGATGTCTTACAACTAGTCCCCAGGACATACAGCACAGACAAGAGATGGCTACAATAACCCTGGATAAATGGCAGCAACCAGAGCATCTCCATCTGTCTGTGACAGGCAGTAACGGGGGAGACCAACAAGGACAAATGGTTATTAACAAAGACTCTCAATACCCCCCACTCACCATCTCTGTCTCTAACAGATGACCATAATTACAGCACCCCTCATCATTTGGGCTTTTATGGTTCGAGAAACACTTATCTGTGTGTGTGTGTGTGTGTGTGTGTGTGTGTGTGTGTGTGGTGTGTGTGTGTGTGTGTGTGTGTGTGTGTGTGTGTGTGTGTGCGTGCACGCAATAAAGAACCAGACTGGGAAGGGATAAAGAAGACACGTGCAAGTGGTGTAATGTAGTCCATGCTGTGTAATGCTGTCTGTTTCATTGGACTGTATACTCCACGCTTCTCAAGGTTGGGCTTTGTGTCACTTGCACAGTGACGTCCTGCCCTCAGAGCCCAGCAACAGAGAGGAGGGAGAGAGAGGGAGGAGAGAGGAGAGGAGAAGAGTGGTGAGAGGGGAGAAATAGAAATGAGGAGAGAGAAGGAAAAAGAGGAGAGGAGAGCAAAGGAGGAGAGAAGAGAGAGAAAAAGATGAAAGGAGTGGGGAGAGACTGAGGAGAGGTAGAGTAGAGGAAGGAGGGAAGAGAGAAGAGAAGAGGAAAGAGGAGAGGAGAGTCATTAAAACTGGCAAACGTCGTAAAATAAAACACTTTCCCACAAAGTGTGTGAGACAGTGTGGAACCATGGAGGCCAGACTAGGAGAGGGATTATGTGATTAGCATGAAAACACTGAAACACACCCGCAGGGAACACACATGGGACTGAGGAGGTGAGACCCCCGCAAGCAGACACACTCACACACACACACACACACACACACATAAACAGACTCTGCACACTCACATCCACACATACATAGACACACACACACACACACACACACACAAACACATAAACAGACTCTGCACACTCATATCCACACATACATAGACACACACACACACACACACACACACACACATAAACAGACTCTGCACACTCATATCCACACATACATAGACACACACACACACATACACACACACACATAAACAGACTCTGCACACTCATATCCACACATACATAGACACACACACACACACACACACGATGAGACCCCTGAAAGCGTGGAGATTTGCACACACATACATACACACATACACAAATGCATACATACACTCATCACACAAATCTAGACACGCGCAGATGTAAATAGCAACACATACATACACACACACACACACACACACACACACACACACACTTGACTAAAAAAAAAAAAAATAAAATAAACACTTCCGAGTTCAGCCTTTGAAGACTCCACAGAAATCACGTTTCTTTGTGTGTAACAGACATGTTTCTTTGTGGCGATATTAACCACCAAACGATTCCTGTTATCTTAAACACGACTTCCCCTACTGAATGCATGTCATCTGCTACTGCCCACAGGACAGCATAGACTCATCAGTGCTCCTCAGTGCTTCCTCCACATACACATATGAATAATAACAGAAAGAAAAACTCACTCATGAAAATGAATTAAGAAAAAAAAAAAAACATCTTTTTG
>PYXC01000994.1:1142500-1145000 GCA_015244755.2 Tenualosa ilisha | reverse complement strand
TGTCTACTGATGGATCGGTGACATTTTGCCCTTCCTTCCTGCAGCTGATGGATATGACTGTCCCTGTTGCTGGGCTAAATTCATCAATGAGCTGACCTGTTTACTTGCAAACACACACACACACACACACACACACACACACACAAAATCACAGGTCAGACCTCCTCCATCTGGCATATCCCAGTTGAGGTCAGATGTCTCTCACCTGGTTGGCTAAGAATACGGCACCCTCACCTGCCTGATGGCCGGAGCGAGCAGCTCCATATGCAGGTAGATTAGACTGTCCATCAATCACACCTGTCAGCCCGTCACAGAGCCGTCAGTCCAGGTGATGGATTACACTGGCCTTCAGATGGACAGAACACACTCAGTATGTGAGTGTGTTTGAGCGTGTGTGTGTGTGGGGGGGGGGTCGTGTGTGTATCTGTGAGTGTGCATATGCATGCCTGTTTGTGTGTGTGTGTGTGTGTGTGTGTGTGTAAACTGCATGTGGGAGGGTATCCGTGTGTATGTGTGCCTGTGTGTCTATACTGCATGTAGGAGGGTATCCGTGTGTGTATCGGTGTGTGCGTATGCGTGCCTGTGTGTGTGTGTGTGTGCGCATGTCTGTGTGTCTGTGTGTATGTGCGCATGTGTTGTGATGTCACATGTACATATCCTCAACTACCCCTATAAGCACCAACACATGCTGACTCTGTGATATCCAGCATGTTAATGTCCACTCATGGTATGCTGGGTCTGTGAGTCCACCACGTGTCTGTGATTCTACTATGTTTAATGTCCCACTCACGTGTCTGATTGTCTGTGATTCCACCACATGTCTTGATGTCTACTATGTTAATGTCCCCACTCATGTGTATGCTGGTCTGTGATGTCCACCACGTGTCTGTGATGTCTACTATGTTTAATGTCCCCACTCATGTGTATGCTGGTCTGTGGATGTCCTACTATGTTTAATGTCCCCACTCACGTGTCTGATTGGTCTGTGATGTCCACCACATGTCTGTGATGTCTACTATGTTTAATGTCCCCACTCATGTGTCTGATTGGTCTGTGATGTCCACCACGTGTCTGTGATGTCTACTATGTTTATTCCCACTCACGTGTCTGATTGTCTGTGATGTCCACACATGTCTGTGATGTCTACTATGTTTAATGTCCCCACTCATGTGTCTGATTGGTCTGTGATGTCCACCACATGTCTGTGATGTTACTATGTTTAATGTCCCACTCATGTGTCTGATTGGTCTGTGATGTCCACCACGTGTCTGTGATGTCCAGCATGGTCAATGTCCCCACTCACGTGTCTGATAGGTCTGTGATGTCCAGCATGGTTAATGTCCACACTCACGTGTCTGATGCGTCTGTGATGTCCACCACATGTCTGCGATGTCTACTATGTTTAATGTCCACATTCACGTGTCTGCGATGTCTACTATGGTTAATGTCCCACTCATGTGTCTGATGGTCTGTGATGTCCACATGGTTAATGTCCCCACTCACGTGTCTGATGTCACCACATGTCTGTGATGTCTACTATGTTTAATGTCCCACTCATGTATTGTTTCTTGATGTCTGTTGTATGTTTTATTCTATGTCTTGATTCCATGTATTCACTCACGTGTCTATGTTTGTTCATGTTCGATGTCTACTATGTTTAATGTCCACATTCACGTGTCTGCGATGTCTACTATGGTTAATGTCCCCACTCATGTGTCTGATGGGTCTGTGATGTCCAGCATGGTTAATGTCCCCACTCATGTGTCTGATGGGTCTGTGATGTCCATGTTAATGTCCATTTTTGTCTGTGATGTCCACATGGTTAATGTCCCCACTCATGTGTCTGATGGTCTGTGTCACCATGTGTCTGTGATGCCTACCATGGTTAATGTCCCCACTCACGTGTCTGATTGGTCTGTGATGTCCACCATGTGTCTGTGATGCCTACCATGGTTAATGTCCCCACTCACGTGTCTGTGATGTCTACTATGCCCCTTTGGCACACATCCCCTGTGCGTCCAGCTGCTCCTCGTGAAACAGGGAAAGAAACAAAATATCCATCGCCCACCACACAAACACACACACACACACACACTAACAAACCAACACACACACACAGAAACACACTCACAAACACACAGAGAGACAACCCCACACAAACAAATGAACAAACACACACATACAAACACACACACACAGAAACACACTTACAAAAAACACACAAACACACGGACACACACACACACACACACACACACACACACACACACACAC
This sequence comes from Tenualosa ilisha, assembly GCA_015244755.2. Taxonomy (NCBI): domain Eukaryota; kingdom Metazoa; phylum Chordata; class Actinopteri; order Clupeiformes; family Clupeidae; genus Tenualosa; species Tenualosa ilisha. The sequence continues at coordinate 1,142,726 of PYXC01000994.1, read as the reverse complement.
ACACACACACACACACACACACACTACCCCAAAAAGCTCTTCGGTGTGTTACTGGCTTACCACAGTCACTCAGGCCCTGGAGCTGCAGCCTTTGAAGCTGCAGAGCAGAGGCCACCCATCGCCCGCGGCCTCGTTTCCACCGCTACAGTTTATTATATGAAACAGGTGGCGTTCGCCTCACCCCCACCTCCATACCCACCCCGACACGCAACAGTTGTTTGCACTG
>PYXC01000994.1:1120000-1137500 GCA_015244755.2 Tenualosa ilisha | reverse complement strand
TGGTGCCTTAGTGAGTGTGTTGTGTTGCTGAAGATAAGTTGAGTGGCTGTGGTGATGAGGTCGTCACTCGCCTTTATGGCAAAACGGCAAAACAGGACACAGTGCCGTACTAACAGGCCACTCAGGGACAAGAGAGAGACTTGTTACAGAGAGGGCAGCTTATTATGAAAGTAAATGTGTGTGTTTTATGTGTTTGTGTATTTTATGTAGTGTGTGTGTGTGTGTGTGTGTGTATATGTGTGTGTGTGTGTGTGTGTGTGCATTTTATATGTTGTGCGTGTGTGTGTTTGCATGCAGGCAAAGCAATGCAAGTTTGTGAGTGTTTGTGTGTGTCATTCTGCCAGTGCCCTTGTAACTGTGCCTGCATGCAACTTTCACAGCTTTGAGAAATAAAAGGTGAAGACATGGAGAGAGTCGGGGAAAGTTTCTAAATAAAGGCACAGGCCACCCACAGTGACTCGGCATTACACAGGAGAGGGAGATGGAGGAGAAGGGGGCAAAGCAAAAGGGAAGTGGAGAGGAGGGGAGAGGTGTGCTGAGATGCTTAGGCTGTAACACAGGAGATGGTGTGTGTGTGTGTGTGTGTGTGTGTGTGAGTGTGTGGTTGTCTTGTTTAATAACTGGCAAAGATTCAGCACAGTAATCCCATATTCATTATCTGCTATGTTTCCTGCTCACCCCCCCCCCCCCTCCCCAACACACACACCCACACCCACCACACACACCCACGCATGCACACACACACACACACACACACACACACACCACACACACGCACACACACACCATCTCCTGTGTTTACAGCCTAAGCAATCTCAGCATGGCAACAGTTGCTGTGCCCTGCCTATTTGCCTGTACATAAAGCAGACCTGATCTCTGACAGCATAATAACTGCTCTCCATCTCACCGGGGCGCCAGAGACAACACGCCACGGCAGCGCGCTGCACCGGGAGAACGTTCCGGCACACATCAATTTCACAATGAGGAGAAGAAGACAGCGAAGGGGAGGAGAGGAGAGGAGGAAAGAAGGAGAGGAGAGGACGACCGGGGGTGGAGAGAGAAGAGAAGAAGAAAAGCATAGAAGAGAACAGCGAGAAGGAGAGAGGAAAGACAAGAAGGGAATAGTGTAGGAGAAGAGAGGAGAGCAAAGAGGACAGGAGCGGGGAGGAGAGGAGAAAACATGGAAGGAAGAAGAGGAGAGGAATCAAGAGAAGAAAAGAACAGAGAGAGAGCAAAGAGGTGAAGAGAGGAGATGAGAGGAGAGAGAAGAGAGGAGAGGAGGTGCAGACTTACGTGACTGGTGCTCCTCCAATGAGTATAGATCTTCTGATGCATTGTGGGTATCATCTTGCTGCAGAGGGGAAACAAAGAGACCATCAGAGTTCATATAGATGAGAGAAAGATAACAAAAACACCGCCGTACCTAAAGTGTCAGTTTAAAAGTGAACTTTGTGCGTGTGTGTGTGTGTATGTGTGTGTGTGTACGCAATAAGCCACATGTGTCTACAGAGCCAGTGTGTGCTCATCCTTAAGTTCAGCAGGTGATGGGTGGTTTTGATCTTCCTCTGAGAGCTTCATACTTGCTGTTGTGAAATGAATCCTGATGGTCAAGTGTGTGTGTGTGTGTGTGTGTGTGTGTGTGTGTGTGGCATGCCTTTGTAAAAAGGATCCTGGCGACCAGACGGACAGAATCTGGGGGTATTCTGGGCTGGAGATTCTTGAGACGGTTGCACTCGTTCTTATGTTCAGACCAGGCCTGTTTCTGCAGGGAGGTAAGAGAGAGAGAGATGGAGAGTGAGAGAAGAAAGAGAAAGAGAAAGAGGGAGGAAGAGGGAGAGAGCGAGAGAGAGAAAGTAAAAAAGAGAGGAAGGGGGAGAGAGAGGGAAGGGAGAGAGTGATGGAGAGAGAGAAAAGAGAAAAAAAGAAAGAGAGTTCTGATGGAAGTACATCTGCTTGAAATGGGTTCATTTTCAGTAATGGAGGCTCTGGGCTGGTGAGGGGAATGCCTGAGCACAAGTGATCTCCCTACGGAGAGCTGCCTAGGCTGAACTATGGTTCCAACACCAGGAGAACGTCAACCAGGCAAGCAAGGCCAATGATTAAACACCCATATGGTTATCCCATCATGGTACTAAAACCACACACACACACACACACACACACTTAGACATATCTGATAAGACTTTGCCGCAAAACTACTGGGTGATTTATTCAGCAGTCTGAATGCCCTCACACAAGCAACATGGAACTGATCAGAGAGAGGAGACCAGCACTGCAAACACTGCAATCTCCACACAACTTAAAGGAACATTCCGGAGCATTTCAACTCATAGCCCTGTTGTTTGTGGATATCGAGTGCTGTCAGCAGGAAAAAGAACAGTAAAATTTGGTACAACATAGACCAAATAGTGAATTGGCAGCTAAGACCTGAAGACCTGGACAGGCAGGGCTATGGGTTGAAATGAACTGAAATTCCCTTTCAGAGAGTTTGTATTGGAGATACCATCATAGATGCAGTAGGCTAACATGTGGATTTCTGTAGGCTCTGAGCTGTTGCACAGCACTCTAGTGTGTATCTAATACAGCAACAAACACACACACAGTTCAACATCATATCACAAGACAGCAGGTCCAGTGATAGTTGGCTGACATGCTAATTTTAGAGTAATCTGGACAACATGGAATATAGTTGTTTTTGATAATATGAGAAATCATATATTAGTAGGTATATAAGGCATCATAAGAAATCATATATTAGTAGGTATATAAGGCATCATAAGAAATATATATTAGTAGATATATCATAAGAAATCATATATTAGTAGGTATATAAGGCATCATAAGAAATCATATATTAGTAGATATATATTATAGGCATATATAAGTATCATATATGAGAAATCATATAATATTAACCTACTAATAGGCGTTTCTTCACATTCTGTTGCTATTTCTAGGACCATCTGCAGATGTTTAAACAAAGTAACTAAGAGAGGCATCTAATCTGTTTCTGTCATATTGGCAGTAGGTGTGCCAGGCACTGTGTCCACTAAGTGGGACTTGGAGTAATATGTATTAGCCTCTGCTCCATGGTGCTCTGTTCTGCTGTTGCTAGTCTGAGTCTGGGAGATGGGGATAGACACCGCGGCGGGGCACATCACCACCACCCGTGTCATTTCCTGTTTGCTCTTTTTGTTTGTTTATGTTTCTGAAGTTGTTGTCCAGTTTTGACAGTTGTTTGGTGGACACTGTAAACAACAGGAGTGGTAAACAACAACAGACCCGTGTCCCTTTGGCCTTTGCGCCATTGCTGATTTTGGTCAAGGCTGTCCAGCGCAACACCACACACAACACACACACACACACACACAAACACACTTGCCTCTAGCATTCATGGACCGGACATCCAGATGACCTATTCTGTTTTGGAGTTTCAGATGTGGGCATTTGAGGTTTCAGAGAAACAGAGAGGCAAAAAAAAGAGAAAGAGATACAGACAGAGAGAGAGAGAGAGAGAGAGAGAGAGAGAGAGAGAGACAGACAAACAGACAGGGATTGCCTGATAGAGGAAGAGAGAGAGATTGACAAGAAGAGAGAGACAGAAAAACAGAGAAATAGAAAGAGTCAGAGACAGATGGAAAGAGTTAGAGAGGGGTGAAGAGAGGGACAGAGAGAAGAAATAGTATGAGATTGCATAGAATGGAGAAAGAGAGAGAGAGAGAGAGAGAAATACTAGTTGCATACACTCTTTCTATATTATTGCACTTGTCATTTTGTCTTACTTACTGTAATTTTCCAAGGTTGCTTTAAATGTGTGTGTAGCTTTGTTGTGATTGTGTGAGTCCACTTTTCTGTGTGCAAATGAGCTCTGGGAACTGAGCTGAAACATTCATGCACATAAAGCTTGCTTGAATTAAACTGAATTGACGTGAACTGAATTGAATGGAATTGAATTTAACTGAATTTAACTGAATCGAGAGGGAGATAAGATGGAGAGAGATGGTAAAAGAGGATGAAGATGTAAGGTGAGATGGAGTGAGAAAGGGAGATATGTAGAGGGGGTAGAGAGGGAGAGATGAAAAGATGAAGGGATGTGGAGAAGAGATGTGAAGGAGATGTGAGATAGTGAAGGATGGTGAGTGATGCTGAGAGACAGAGAGGGAGAGGGAGAGAGAGAGAGGTAGAGAGATGGAGAGGTGGAGAGAGACTTAGAAGAGGTTGAGTGAGATGGTGAGGGATGGTGCTGGGGATTGATGCAGTCAGGTCTGTGCTGGAGGAGGAGTGTGATGGAGTGTGACAGAGTGTGACAGGCAAGCTCATGGTCGCCTGCATCAGAACAGCCGAGTCATCACCAGCCCATCAGAACCGCAACATGCAACAGCAGGCATGGAATCACCTCTCATGCCTCCCCAACACACACACACACACACACACACACACACACACACACAGTTAAAGAATTGGATCCAATATGCGCACATACACATCCATACACAGAACACACATGGCATGCAAACTATTCAGCAGAATCATAGGTCCACATGCACACACGTTCAAACCACACACAACACACACACACACCACACACCACACACACACCAGTGACAGGCATGTCACCTGTCTGTTCCACATGGTAGCCTTGCTCTGCCCAGTGATAATGTGGGGCTGCATTACCATATTTCTCCTGCTGTTTCTCAGATTGCTGTCATACACTCATGTCCACACACACCCACACACACACACACACACCACTCACACACACACACACATACATCACATGCTGGGCTCTCTGTGTAGCAGGTACTAAGACGAAATACATTTACTAACCCCACGCCTCCCCCACCCAACGCACACACACACACACACCACACACAACACACACACACACCACACACACACACACACACACACACACACCACACACACTCATCACATGCTGTGCTTTCTGACGAGCAAGGACTAAGACAAAGCACACACACAAACACAAACACACACAAACACATGCACAAAAACACACAAACACACATCTATCTAATTTACTAATTCTGTCACGCAAACATACACATCGTGGCAGACGCTGAACAGCAGCACACCCACTCAAGCCAGCAGGAGGGGGAATAAAACACCACCATCAGCCTAGGTCTCTAACAAGACTACAGCAGAGCACCGTCAGCCTAAGTCTCCATAAAGACTACAGCAGACCACCATCAGCCTAGGTCTCTAACAAGACTACAGCAGACCACAATCAGCCTAAGTCTCCATAAAGACTACAGCAGACCACCATCAGCCTAAGTCTCTACCAAGACTACAGCAGACCACCATCAGCCTAAGTCTCTACCAAGACTACAGCAGACCACCATCAGCCTAGGTCTCCATAAAGACTACAACAGAGCACCATCGGTCTAGGCCTCTATCAAGACTACAACAGAGCACCATCGGTCTAGGCCTCTATCAAGACTACAACAGAGCACCATCGGTCTAGGCCTCTATCAAGACTACAACAGAGCACCATCGGTCTAGGCCTCTAACAAGACTACAACAGAGCACCATCGGTCTAGGCCTCTATCAAGACTACAACAGAGCACCATCGGTCTAGGCCTCTATCAGACTACAACAGAGCACCATCGGTCTAGGCCTCTATCAAGACTACAACAGAGCACCATCGGTCTAGGCCTCTATCAAGACTACAACAGAGCACCATCGGTCTAGGCCTCTATCAAGACTACAACAGAGCACCATCGGTCTAGGCCTCTATCAAGACTACAACAGAGCACCATCGGTCTAGGCTCATCAAGACTACAACAGACACATCGTCTAGCCTCTATCAAGACTACAACAGAGCACCATCGTCTAGGCCTCTAACAAGACTACAACAGAGCACCATCGGTCTAGGCCTCTATCAAGACTACAACAGAGCACCATCGGTCTAGGCCTCTATCAAGACTACAACAGAGCACCATCGGTCTAGGCCTCTATCAAGACTACAACAGAGCACCATCGTCTAGGCCTCTAACAAGACTACAACAGAGCACCATCGGTCTAGCCTCTAACAAGACTACAACAGAGCACCATCGGTCTAGGCCTCTATCAAGACTACAACAGAGCACCATCGGTCTAGGCCTCTAACAAGACTACAACAGAGCACCATCGGTCTAGGCCTCTAACAAGACTACAACAGAGACCACCAAAAATCCTTGGCTTGAACTTGTTCAAAGATTAAATTCAGATGGACTGTAGACACACACAATGAAACTTTTTTACCCCCAATGGGATTCAGAAAGGAGAGGAGGACGTACACATATAATCACACACTCCCTCTTGTCCTAAATGTGAAGGAGCAGAGAAGAGTATACACACACATACACAGATTCTCACTATCTCTCTCTTCAGCCCTGAGGAAGACACTCACACACACCCCCCTACACACACACACACACACACACACACACACACACACACACACACACACACACAAACCTTTCGATCTCAGTAGACCTGACAAGGTCACACACTCTCTCTCTCTCTCAGCATTGCTGGGGTGTAATTATCCCCCAATAGGTTAACCTACACTTAGGCCTTCCCCTTCAGGTGGATGATAGATAGATGATAGATAGATAGATAGATAGAAATTAACGAAAGACCTGGAGAGGAGAGATCATGATTCTGCAGTTTATTTCAGCATGGAGACCAGGAAAATAGCAATATTCAGTTCCATCAGTGCAGTCATACAGGACTGGCCCATGCTCACAAGAATGAAGGGAGCACAGGACTCCTGTATCTGGGCTAATACTGCTTTTATAAGACCATTCAAGTGTAGCAACAGCTAGCTTTTGTTATAAAAATAGCTTTTGTTATGTTTGTCTATTTTAAATATAGTTCTCAGTATGCACTACTGTGGCACATTCATGCTCTGCGTTCTACCCATCCATCTTTAGTTATCACACACACACACACACACGCACACGCACATGCACACACGCATGAAACTAATTCTATCAAGTACATCTGAAAATCTCTTTATTTTGGTGTGGTGCATTAGAAGTTCTGGCGATCCTTTTTCAAGGTGAGAGGAATATCTACATATTACCCACTGATTGGAGGCTTCCTGCCAGCGCTTACCTGACAGAGAGCATTGCAGTATCGAGCAGTCTTGCAGCGGGAACATCTCAAGAGACTCTCAGCCCTGAGGAGACAAAGACACACCAAACAAGCGCACACACACACACATACACACACACACACAAGCAGTAGTTACAGCTCTCGTATGCTATTAAACAGAATCCACATTCCACACATATAACCTGAAGCAGGTTCACCCATGCCAATGAGGATGTTTCTTGCCTACTGTATATTACGTTATTGCATGCGGTTCAGAAGGAGGTGGCTAAAGGCAAAGAGCCGAGTTTGCGCTTCTGCATTCATACGATGCAGCCCTCCATCCCTCCTCCATTCATCCCTCCATCCCTCCCTCTTCTATCACTCCCTCCCTAATCACCCGTTTCCATCTCCACACCTGGATTGCTGCAGTTCAAAGCCTGCAGCCCAGCCTGGTCGTGAGAACAGTAATAATAGTGACTATAATCTGGGGATGGAACTCCTGCCCACAGATGGGAACTATAGGCAACCTGCCTTCCCTGGCACAGACAGACTGAGAGAGAGACAGAAACAGAGAGAGAGAAACAGACAGACAGACAGACAGACAGACAGACAAATGGACAGGTTCCTATCCTGACAAAGACAGACAGAATGGTTCCTGTTCTGATGAGACAGGTGTGTGTGTGTGTGTGTGTGTGTGTGTGTGTGTGTACACAACACCAGTGTAGTGTGTTGCATGCGTGTTTGTGTCTCTGCACTTGTTGGTGTTCAGCTGTAGCAGTCCTACTCTCTGCTAAACACAGCAGCACTCTGCAAAGTCCTCTCAAGAAGCTCAGAACAGATTCTGTGCAAATCAAAACAATTTCTGTTCATATGATTATCTTATTTTGCCAGACGCTATGCACTATGGGATTTAATTTCACAGTAAGTGATGCAACATTCTGAAAAACTCTCTCTCTCTCTCTCACACACACACACAAACACACACACCTGTGCCTGCTCAACCTACAAACCAAACTGACACACACAAATGAAGGAAGACAACAACTATTTCTAAAGGTGCTCTACTGAAGTCAGAGAGACACATGAGATGATCTCACCCCCCCATCATCCAGGGAAGTGTGTGTGAGACAGAGAAAATACACACCCAAGGGAGAAGAATTCTTACAGGGGTGAAGAGGTCACTCCACTAATGTGATCTGAGCATGCCCAAACTGAAGTTAGATAAAGAACAGTAGCCAATTAGTGGTATTAGCATTGTGTGTGTGTGTGTGTGTGTGCGTGTGCGTGTGCGAGAAAAAGCAATAGAAAACTGGACTCACACGCCACAGGTTTTGGGGTCCGTTCTGATTGGCCGGATCTAAATGACCCGTGCAACAGAATGGCATCGACTATGGACAAAAGGTCGCTCATATATTGCACCCTCTGATGCAGTAATCACAGATCCATCTGTGTCTGTAGAGGCCACAGTCTGCCACAACAAATCACAACACACACTTCAGACCACAACAGCAAGAAGATTCCTCCTCAACATCACCACCCACATTGCAGAATGCATTCTGACTCTGATCAGCATCTTGAATCTGTTGGCCACATTCTTAATGATTGTAATATGTATATGTGTATGCGTAAAGGACTCTATGCTGCATGTCATGATCGTAGTGTTAATCTTATTTCCAGTACTGTTAACAAACTTTTCTAAGACAATGTATCTATGTACACTCACGTAAAGGGCCAGATAGGATCAACATCCCTAACACCCCTGACAGAAGGCAGGTGCTGGTTCTGGAGATAGGGTGTCTTTGATCTGTATATGGACATAGCGTTTTATGATAAGATGGCCAAGTATCAGCCCATTCTTGCAAAGATCAGTGACTTGGGATTTGCATGTAAGTTGGTAGTTTTGATATTTGGCAGCCTAGGAGGTCCTCAAATCAAGCATTAGTGGGTTAGGACTGGCAGGGCTGGCGAGAGGGAAATCTAAACAACTTGCAAAGTTCTGCTCTGCACCAGCGGTAATAGGCAGTCTTGTTGATTGCATGTGTATGTGTGTGTGTGTGTGTGTGTGTGTGTGTGTGTTCTGCTCTGTATCAGCAGTAATAGGCAGCCTTGCTGTGCGGCGCAGGCGATTTCACCCCTGAAAATATTTGAATCCTGTCTGTAAAGAAATATGATTGGTGGGTTCAAATAAAGAATTCAAATGTGTGTGTGTGTGTGTGTGTATGTGTGTGTTTGTCTGGAAGAGGTGAAGATACATAAACTGTGGCAAGCAGTACACAGTTCTGCCTCCCATACACATGGTGGCGCTAGCTTTCATCTACCCTTTATGCAAAGAGCACTGTATGTGTGTGTGGGGGGGTGGGTGTACAAGCATGCATGTGTTTGTGTGTGCCTGTTTATGTGCATGTGTGTGTGTGTGTGTGTGTGTGCGTGCGTTCAGGGAAACTCTGTCTGGAGGAAGGTTGCTCTTGACACGGTGTTCTGTGACACCTCGCATGCGGGCCAAGAACAACCCGACACCATTCAACGGTACGTGGCAGAGAGCGATCAGCCCAATCCATCATGATGTCAGCGGGGCATCTGATGGCGGCGGGGGTATTCAGAGGTTCAGTGATGAATCACGACCACCCCCACCCACCTACACACACACACACACACGCACACACACACACACACACACACACACACACACACACACACACACTTCCTCCAGCCCTGCCTCTGGAGCCAAGCAAGCTGGTGGGTGGTAAGAATGAGAGACAGACCTCTGCAAAGTCACCAAAACACACAGACATCACAGAGAGGGAGGGAGAGAGAGAGGGAGGGAGAGAGAGAGAGAGAGAGAGAGAGAGAGAGAGAGAGAGAGAGAGATCGAGAGAGAGGGAGGAGAGAGAAAGAGGGAGGGAGGGAGGGAGAGAGAGAGAGAGAGAGAGAGAGAGAGGGAGAGAGAGAGAAAGAGAGAGAGAGAGACAGGGAGAGAGAGAGAGAGAGAGAGAGAGAGAGAGAGAGAAGAGACAGGGAGAAAGAGAAAAAAAGAGAGAGAAAGACAAAGAGGGTGAGAGAAAAATGAGCAATCAAATGAGAAAGAGTATGAGAGAGAGAGAGAGAGAGAGAGAGAAAGAGAGTCAGAGAGACAGTGAGCGTGTGTGTGTGTGTGGCGGGGGGGTGCACTTATGCGTGTGTGTGCTTGTGTGCTTAAATGTGTGTGTTTGTGCTTGTGTATCTGTGTGTGAGTGTGTGCTTGTGTGCTTAAATGTGTGTGTGTGTGTGCTTGTGTGCTTAAATGTGTGTGTCCATGGCCTGTAGATTAAAACCAGGTCTAGCAGAGACCAGAGGTTCTCTAGTGAGACCCTCCAATGGGAACTTATCTGACGGGAATATCTACAGCAAGACGGCGCTCATCAGAGACGGAGTGCAGAACAACATGACGCCACTGCTCCGAGCGTATTTAGAAAGCAACCTGAGACCTGGCCAGGAACACTCAGGGCTCCCACACTCAAGCGGCCATTTTGATTCATGGCTATAAGCATGGGGTCAGTCTCTGATTTGGGAATTGTGAACTAAGGATCATTAAAACTGCTTTTTAAAAAAAGCCAATTAGGTTATGCGTTAAAGCACTTCACAAACACACCGTAAAGCAAGCTGGGCTATATTCTTTACACATTAATTTTTAAATGTGTGTGTGGTTATGTGTGTTTATGTCAAGCATATGTTCAGGGTGCGGTCCGCGATATACAGATTAGCCACACTGTTTTTAGCAAATTCATCAAATTGATCCCCTAACAATCCATTTTGTGTGCGCTCTGTAAGGAGCCAATTGACTTATAGTGTCCAGGAAAAGGAGGATTTAAAGTTCATGAGCAATGGTACTGAGTCCAGGCCCAGCGACCTGTGGTGGTGCAATCTCACTAAATGCTGATCTTTCAACAGGAGAGCAGAGATCAACCCAAGTACTGTAATTTCCCATAATCTCTTTTCATAACTCCATAACAATTCATTTCCTTAATCTACATTCTCTTTACATCATGATCCTACACTGCGTCATTGTGCTTCAGGTATAATAAACTGCTTAATAAATAATAAACCATTTTATTGTTTTTATTTACTTAAAACACCACTCCAAAGTGTAGCTTATATTTGGGAAGTTACTGCACACATATACAGCCATTTGACTGATGCCTCAAAAGTTCAAGTTACCTAAACTTTGTCATGCAGTGTGATTATTTTACCTGAAACGGCTTCAAATCGCTGAAGCACATTCACATTATATGGTCCCTCATCACTTATTAAGTCTATATGTGAACATCAAGAGAATTAGCACTTAGCATTGTGATGAGACTAAAGGCCATACTCATAGCCAGCTATTTAACTATATAGAGATACTCAAAATCACACACGCATGCACGCACGCACGGACACACACACACACACACAGCTGGCAGCTGTTTGCTCCACTCAACATTAAAAGACTTCAGCGCTTCCTTCTTGAGTCGAGTTGAGTTGATTTAGATTTGAAACCCTTGTGTTGTTTTTGGCCTGTGCAATCACTGAACTCTCTCCAACACCTCAATCCCCCCTGTCCCTTTACCACACACACACACACACACACACACAGGATCAGGCCCGAGAGATGATAAATAGTAAAATACTAATGGCCGCAATGCTGATATGAAAATCACACTGACATTCCTCCATCCTGCGGAAAGGAAAACTTGTGACCACAGCTATGCGGAGATGCATATCGCAGGCTTTGAGGCAGCAGCAGCTGCTCAGCTCAGCCCCTCTTAGGTCTAAGCTTATCTGCCCATAAATGTGTTATCACAAGACCCTAAAGCAAATCTGACACGACTCCCACAGCCCAGCGCTGAGGACAGACGTAAGGACGGACGGACGAGGAGAAATATTTTCAGAGCCCGAGCATGAGGCAGGAAAGGATCATTAGGAAAGGAAAATATACACCATGACGCAGAGATAAATAACCATAATCAGAGTGTGTGTGTGTGTGTGTGTGTGTTTGATGCAGTGCTACAGAGAAGATGTGACAGGAGCACTGCTGGCTTTGGCAAGCAACCCGCTCCATAAAGTATGTAGGTTATCAGACGTCCTATTTAACACACTGTCTATGTAGGTCTGTGAGGCCCTGTGAACGCCATGCTTCAGCTCGGGGACGGAGTTGACATGAATCTGGTTAGCTAAACATGACAATGCACAGCACAAGCATGGAGGCCTGAGACTGTTTGTGTGCAAAGTTTTCTTAGCTGTTTTAATGGCTCTGATGGTGCTTTAATTGTGTCATAACAACTTTACAAATACAAGATGACAGCCTTGATAAAATACACATGGGAAAAAATCCCACATTTAGAAAAACCACTCAAAATGGCTTGTTTACTTAAGGTCACCTCATTGACTTACAAACTGATTTTTACATACCAGACACCAGTTTATAAGCTATAAATTGTTTATAAATCAAAACGTAAGGCTATTAGCCATTTATTAACACAGGTTAATAGGCAATTACTGAATTATAAAGATAGCTTTGATCCTCATGTCAGCGAACAACCTTGGGGCTGCCAGGCTGACTGCCAAATCTTCCATCCTGCATGAGATTTGTGGTTCTAGAACATTAATTAGTCCGTCATAAGGACTTCAAACATTCCATTCCTGTAAAGCACAACAGAAAAATACACTGGCTGTGGTGTGTATGTGTGTGTGTGTGTGTGTGTGTGTGTGTGTGTGTGTGAGAGAGAGAGAGAGAGAGAGAGAGAGAGAGAGAAAGAAAGTGAGAGGAGAGAGAAAGAAAGAGTGTGTGTGTGAGAAAGAGAGAGAGAGAGAAAAAAGGGAGAGGGAGAGAGAAAGAAAGAGTGTGTGTGTGTGTGTGTGTGTGTGTGTGTGTGTGAAGTACTGTCTCTGCTGGCATGGAAACAGCAAAACATGAAGCAGGAGATGGTGAGCTCTGGAACAGGGGGAAGTGGTGTGACCTGGGCCGGACCAAACTGGACCTAAGGCCTGTTCACACCAAAAACAATAACTAATGATAACTATAACAGCCAATAATTATCACCCCAGTTACTAAGACAAAGACAAACAAATGACAAAGATGTGTGTAGCGATATCGTTGGGGTCCATTCAGGGTGATTTTGAGAGCAATTACAAGCTGACAGCCAATCAGAAACCACCGAATTTTAGACATCCGTTGACATGAGGAGAGATTTTCATTATTATTGGTTAGTGTGGACACTCATATCATTACAGTTACATTTACCTTTAAAGTTACCATTCTTGGTGTGAATGGCCCTTTAATCAGCAGGCCAGATCTGTTCTAACTCTGTACGTAGTTAAAGGAGAAATCCGGTATGAATAAATTGACAGCCTCATTCACACCGGACTTCTCCTTTAACTGAATGGGGACTAGCCAGCCTCTCCTGACTGGGGCCTGGTAAACTCATTCTTAGTCTAACTGCTTTCCTCACGTCCATCTGAGTCCTAAAGTCTGTCCAGCCTGGGGTCTGATCTTCTGCCACTGAAGATGAAGCATCTTTCCTGGGCCACTACAGGACCCCTGCATGCTCTGCCGGGTAAAAGTGCAAAAGTACAGCAGTGGTATCAAATAAATGGAGTGGCCATCCGTCCTGCGGCAGCCTGGGAGGTCTGATGAGAGCTGCAATGTGCTGAGGTTTCAGAAACCGGTGTCGGTGCCGGTGCTGCCTCTGTTTACCTCCCTGTTGTCCGTAGACCAGGCCCTGGCACTCACTCACTCGCTCGCTCACTTACTCATTTGCTCACTTGGTAATACGAGAGCCAGGAGCCTCGCTGGCAGAGCTGAGGCCATTTTGCTCCTGGTCCCGTGGCTGCTGCTGCTCGTCCGCTTTGCTCATGAAAGCACCAGTCCACTCGCTGCAGCACACACATAAATTACACTAACTGCTACTGGGAAACCGGATAGAGTGAGTGTGTGTGTGTGTGTGTGTGTGTGTGTGTGAGAGAGAGAGAGAGAGAGAGAGTGTGTGTGAGTGTGTGAGAGTGTGTGTGTGAGAGAGATAGAGAGAGTGTGTGTGTGTGTGTGAGAGAGAGAGAGAGAGGTGTGTGAGTGTGTGAGTGAGAGAGATAGAGAGAGTGGTGTGTGTGTGTGTGTGTGTGTGTGTGTGTGTGTGTGTGGTGGGGGGGGGGGGGGGGATTGGAAATCCCTTAGCCTGCTGCGGAGCTGGAGCACAGTGTTCACTGTGGACTGCATTAAGTCCAAAGATGAAGAGCCTGAGTGAGCAGAGGAGGCCTGGCTGTTTCCTCCACAGCTGAGGGTCTGTGAGTTCAGCCTGTGAAACTGTGTCGGGACAGTAAGTGACTTTCAGACAGCCTTTCAGACTGCCTTAATCATTGAGAGCTGGAGGAGTGTGTGTGTGCGCGTGTGTGTGGGTAAGTGTGTGTGAGTGCGTGTGAATGGGTGCATTTATTATAAGTATCCCTCATCAGCTGTAAAAACACTCAGTCTGATGATGTGGTGTTTTGATTAAGATACAGCTCAATTTGAAGTGAGTGAGTGCGTGCGTGCCTGTTTGTGCGTATGTGTGTGTGCATGTGTGTGAGAGAGAGTGCGTGCGTGCATGCTTGAGTGTCTGTGCGTGCGTGTTTGTGTGCGCCTGTTTGTGTATGTGTGTTTGAGTGTATGTGTGTGTATGTGTGTGAGAGAAAGAGAGAGCGTGTGTGCATGTGTGTGAATGACAAACACCGCCATGTCCACACAGGGCATACCGAAGAGAGAGATACAGCTGAGGGGCATTTGAGCAGCGCTGAGCAGCAGTGCTAATCTCATCTGATAAGGGACACAATTGCTATCAATGGATCCAAATTTACTTTGGCTCTCGGCTAATGGTTCCCAGCTGCGCTCGGCTGCTAGAGTAGCCTAGCATAGACAGGACTGTTTCAAGGAGCGTGATTAATAGTAAATTTAATAATAAAAGACCAGTGTCAAAGGGTGGATGGGGATATGAATGAATTATACCAAAGAATAATTACTTACCTTCCTCTAATCAACAGCACATTCCAGTGCACTGCGGAGGAAAGTTAAGAGTTTCTGTGCGCGATGCAGATTTCTCACGGATGATTCTTTCCACACTGATGGATGAGGTCTTAGTGGAAGGAAACTTTGAGTTTTACATTCAAATTAAACTCTGACCCGCAGTATGTTATGTCAAATTTCTGCGGTAGACATTAAAAGTAGTCACATGACAGAATCAACTTCACTATATTCACTCATATGTATGTATGAGTGACTATAGTGAAGTCATTCATACATTTTTTCATTATTTTCTATCTTTCTTGGAAGGTTAATTACATTACAAATGTGTGTTTAAATTCCTGTTGATAGAACACATACTAATACAAAGATGCCTTACAGATACAATACACCAGATTTACGCTCCACACACACACACACACACACACACACACACACACACACACACACACACTCCACTGCCAAGAAGTCTTGGAGCTGTGAGCCACCACACCTGTTGTTATGGAAACTGCTTTCGCTTCGCAAGTTCTTTAAATGGAAGAATTGGCCAGATATTTATTTAGTCAAGCAGACACACACACACACACACACACACACACACACACGCACACACACACACACACAGAGAGTAACAAAGAACATCACTGAACACTGATGCTGACATACAGCACATACACACTGGACCCAAAACTAGACCTGTCTGAAGTATTGATTTGTTCTCTGTGTGTGAGGATGTATGTTTTGGTTGCGTATATAATTCAGCTGGACCCATCCTTGAGGCTACATCACTGTATAGTATTCCACAAATAAACCCTGATGTTTTTGTTAAGGGGAAAAGCACAAAGCTCACAGATCCTTAGCTGGAACATTCTGGAAAGAAAAAATAGAAAAAATGAAGGCAGACTCGCTGCTCGGCAGATGGCGGGTGTTCAGTGTGCACCGTGCGGAGAGGTGGACAACAGGGTCCAAGGTCTTATGCAGCATAGCCCCGGGCCAAGTATGCATTCTAATGACCTACTGCTCTCTAATGGGTCTCTGAGGTCATCAACACCAACATATCTCTCTTTCTTTTTCCTTCTCCCTCTTCCTCCATGCCTGTCTTTATGTACGTCTAATGGAAAACTGACATTTTTGTGATGACGGATTCCTACTATTCTCTCTCTTTCTCCCTCCCTCTTTTGCTCGCTCTCTCTCTCTCTCTGTCTCACACACACACACACATATATATACAGACACACACAGACAGACAGGCAAACACACACACACACACACACACACACATTACCTCTTATCTCTATCTATCTATTTATCTAACCATTAGCTGCTGTCTATCATGTTTAGGGCCTCGGTGGTGTTTGAGGAAAGGTCACTATTCAGCTTGGTCTATCCTCCATGCTGGGCAGCTCTCTCATTCATCAATGTGGAATTACATGGGAGTCAATGTGTGGATTTAACACTGGAGTGGATGGATGCAGATCTCTGCTCCCCAGACAGGTAAAAATCCATGACAGACAAGCATCTATGTGTCTCTGGGGAAGACATAAAGAGAACGACACCATAAACGAGGTGAGAGCAGAAAGGGGGAGGGAGAAAGAGAGAGAGAAGGAGAGGGAGAGAGAGAGAAGGAGAGAAAGAGAGGGGGACAAAGAGGATGGATGAAGAGGAGGAGGCAATCGTTAGCTGTCCCACACAGTCGCATCATTCAGCTCAGCTAAGAGCTAAGCTCTACCACCAGCAGTCTTGGAGAGATCTAGGAGAGATACTCATCTACCACACACACACACACACACACCTTCCTTATTCTCCGGCATTGTACAACTTCAGAACTGCTGTCTTACATTCATCTCCCCACACACACCTCCTATAATCTTCTGTATAGCACAACTCCAGGACTGTCAGTTTATACACTCCTCTCTCACACACTCCTATCTTACACACTCCTCTCTCACACACTCCTCTCTCACACACTCCTATCTTACACACTCCTCTCTCACACACTCCTTCTTCACACACTCCTCTCTCACACACCTCCCTGAAAGTATGCCCCCGAACTACAAGCCTTCAGAACTGTCTGCCATATTCCTCTCTTGGCCACCGCCCTCATTCTCTCCTATCCTCTCCCCATCTCCAGAACTGCCCTCTTCTCATTCTCTTCAAAGCAAACCTCCAGTCTGGGTCTCTCATCAGCTCCTCTATGTTTTGTGTTAAAAGGAGACATTTCCCTTTCATCCACAAGCATGATGTTGCAGATTGGTAGTCATGATTATATTGTGAGCTCCACTGAGCAAACTAAACAAATATCGGAGATGGGACTTGGAAAACCAGCAAACGGAATGGATATCCAAACCATCCCATCCCCGTCTCTCAGGGTTTCAGGGTCTTTCTGGGTTACTA
>PYXC01000994.1:1115000-1117500 GCA_015244755.2 Tenualosa ilisha | reverse complement strand
TGATTTAGCCCCCAGTTAGTCCAACTGATGTTTGTGTATGTATGGTTGTGTGTGTATGTGTGTGTGTGTCTGAGTGTGTGTGGCTTTGGCTGCAATTTGCATTGGAAAGTGCAGGCTGCCTTTTCACTCTATTGTGACAATTTGACTCCAAATGGGCAGGTGAGGAGCTGATGGAGCAGCACATATAATTTTCTGACGATTTTCTATTGATTTCTTTTTAAATCAGCTTTCAGTTTGTGCACAAAACCATAACCAACCAAGTCATTTGCACAGCGTGACCTTTCAGCGCAACGCTCACAAGAAAAAGGGAAAAAAAAATGATTCTCATCACATCCAGCGGGTTCAATTCTATTTATCACGAGGCAGCCGGAAAAAAGTGATTTTCGACAGGAACGGCTTTGCGTCGCACCGACTGATTAAACAATGAACGCACAGTGAAAAGGTTAGGTCTATGTGTTGTGTGCCACACTTAAACCAATTTACACACAACGCTACCCACATCACAGATGAAAGCTGATTGGATATGGAGTTGTGGTCTACTCACAGCTGGGGACATAAACACTCACAATAACTCAACCAGCAGGTTGCAAGGCTTCCCATTAGAAGAAACAGCACAGAAGAATTAAGTTAATCAAAACGAACAAACAAATATAACACACGTAAGCCAGTGAACATTCCAGTGATTGCTAGGCTATATAGGGCTAATAAGGCTAAATTTAGACCCCAAATTAATACGGCTTTGCCACCGTTATCCATCTATTCCCTGTGGATCTTCACGTCCTTCACGTTTATCACACTGACAAGCCCCACTGGAATAGAGGTTCTTGTAATGGCACAAGAAGCACAGCCAGCATAATCAGTCTGAGGCAACTAGCAAAACATTTAAGGCGATCAAAATAGCGAGCCAATTAGCAGTTAAGATGAACCGGAGCTTGGTTGCAACTGACTGACTTCATCCTCCATGCAGTACATGGGGGCTCAGAATTAAGCAGCACTTGCTAACTGACTACTGCAGTCTAACCAAAGATCATTGAACACTGACCAAGACAGAGCAACATAATACGTTACAATGGGAGCAAACGTGGATAGTTCCGGTCTGCATAAGTGGGAGTCACAATATAAACTTTTCAATCATTTTCTGTATCAGCGTGTGAGGCCTCTCGCTACACTTTTACCCTCTCTGGCCTAATCCTGACCACTGGCAGAGGTAATGTCCCAGCCATCGCGATTAACCAGGATGTCAAAAGTAAGTCACTTCTCCTAGAGAGAACCAGAGCTTCAGGCCAAAGGGAGGCTCCATGTCAGGGGTCACTGTCGCGTAAGCGGCTGCAGCACCTGTACCCTGTTCGGTTCATAGTGAGTCTCTACCCCATTTGGGTCCATTTGAATCTGACCCCTAGTCGTTTGTCCCACATTGGTCCATGGTGGTCTCTAGCACACAAAAGCAAAGGTGCTGGATTAAAAACTCAACAGAGATGACAGAAGAAACCCCAAGCACTGAAGCTCCTGCACCAATTATTCCTTATAAAAATGCATTATTTAATAAAAAAAACTATAATAATAACAGTGAATAGGAGCTTCAGTTTGCTGACTTTCTTTTTTTATCTCCAGCTTTACCTATACATCTGTCCATCCCCATCCCATCTCTTTCTCCCACTCGATTCGGCACTCTGTCCACTGCAAAAAGCCCCAAAAATATAGTTTTAAAAGCGACACTCACAGTCCCAAAATATAAAAGCAGATCATCTGTCCTCGTGTCAGAAAGAAAGAAAGTGGGTCCTGCTCCTTTTTGGGTCCAAAATATGACCGTGATCACACACACACACACACACACACACACACACACACAACCACATACACACAACCACACACACACACACCGCTCCCTTTCACAAGTCTCTGCAACACTCCACTCTTCCCTTCACAAACCAAAGACATGACAAACACCCACTGCTCATCTTCACCAAGAGCACTTAAAGCACAGGGCCTTGCTGGGTCCGCGACCCGGTATTAAAATACAGGAGCAAGCAGCCATGTTTTTCGGGAAGGCAGCGGGGCTATTGAGGTGGTAAAAATATCCTTCAATGGACTAAGATGGACCTGGCAGACCTCAGCATTTCTCTTTTCAGTTCCTCAGCTTTTCAACCATTTCTCTGCTCTCTTCTCTGCTCTGAACTCCTTCCACAGCACGTGCACACACACACACACGCACACACACACACACACACGCACAAATGGATTCATCACCATTAACTAAATCTGACGCTCAGTCTGCTATGTTTTCACTCTGTTGCTTTTTTCTCTGATCTGTATTATTTGTTTATTTACATATTTCACCATACAGTATGTTTATTTACATATTTCTTCATATGTTTATGTAAACAGCTCTCCACATGGCCAATTTATTTAGATATTTCTCCTGAATAATATGCCTAGGATCTGCACAAATCCTTTTTTGCATAAATGTTACAGTGGAGGGGAGGCAGGTGGTGCAGAAGGT
>PYXC01000994.1:1060000-1112500 GCA_015244755.2 Tenualosa ilisha | reverse complement strand
GTCTTAACCAGAGGAGAGAGAAAGAGAGAAATGAGAGAGGGAGCAAGGGAGGGTGAGAGACAGAGAGAGAGAGAGAGAGAGGGAGGGAGAGAGAGAGAGACTGATAAAAAGAAAGACAAATGAAAGCCGGGAGAGGAAAGCAAGGGGGAAAGCCAGAAGCTTTTAAATTGAAGCCATAAAGAGGTAAGGAGACTCAACATGTGTACAACTACCTTCACCAGCAAGTCTCCTACTGCCCTGCTGCCCTACTGCCACCAGGGGCAGCAAAGTAGAGGGGACATCGAGGGTAGGTCAGGACACTGAACAGTATGAGTGATAAGTGACCAAATACAGAAGTAAACACAGTAAACCATCCAGTCCGCAACATCCAGCTCACAGTGTCCATCCATCTCACCCCCACACCCACCCCACGGATCTGAAATCACCTACAACTGGCCAGGCAGTATGCAAGGAGGTCCAGTTTCACAGTAGAGTTGATGGACGGGTTTCTATGCAAGCCAAAAGCCAGATTCCCTAGTAGCTCTCCCATCTCTTTTTCCTTTGGTCATCACTTCAATAAATAAAATCTTGGGACGATGGTGACGCAGGCGGTAGAGGTGCCGTCGGCAACAGGAGGGTTGCAGGCTAGAGCCCCACTCTGCCTGACCCCATTGAAGTGTCTTTGAGCAAGATACTGAACCCCAAATTGCTCCCAGTGGCAGGTTGGCACCTTGCATGGCAGCCTCCGCCACCGGTGTGTGAATGCATGTGTGTGAATGGGTGAATGTGAGGCATACACTGTAAAGCGCACTGTAAGGTACTCGTAGGAGTAGAAAAACGCTATATAAATGCAGACCATTTACCATAAATCTGTTTTTCCACACGCAAGCAAACATGTATGCCTGCACTACTACTCCACTACTCTTCCCACCAGTGGGATCAATACCACAGAGAATGAATGATGAGAACATCAGCACAGAGTCGTGCTGCAAGTCCACGACCATGAGTCATGTGAGTTTCAAAAGGACAGGACTGGTGGCATGTTTTCCTAATCAACAACAGCCACTGGACTAGAAACACTCTGCTTGTCAGGATCCAGGTGTTCCCCAGGGCATCTCCGAAATCTGCTCTAGATTATTGTCACAAAAATGCAGAATAGCGCAAAAACAAACATAAATAATTACAATCTTGTTTTTTTCCATGTCTCCAAATAGACTACTTACAGATTACCTCCTTGCAGGGCCTGGCAAAGAGACGTTTGGTTTGTCCTGAGCAATATCATGAACCACAGGTTTGCCAATGACTTCAATGTCCTGGCCTGCTCTCATAAACAAACAAACAAACACACAAACACAAGCATTGCCTGCCCAGCAGAGACAGAGAGAGAGAGAGAGAGAGAGAGAGAGAGGAAGGGAGGCTTGTTTACGGCCCACACTGTGATGTATTTCTGTCAAGCCGCCTATTTCAGTGGAACACACTCTCAACAAATTCCCATTCATCATCCACAGAGGCTGAGGCTTCAAAAGATCTAATAAAGTGTCAGCGGACGGCAGGCGACTGAGCGAAGGGTGTGAAGTTAAGAGTGAGAGCAACGCCTGAATCAGAGTTCAGAACATGTGCTGCTGAGCCTGTCACTGCTATTGTGAAATCACCCCACGCACGCGCACACACACACACACACACACACACACCTCACAACAAATCATTCAGCAACCGCAACCCACTCACTCAGACACACACATACACACACACACACACACACACACACACACACACAGAGGAAAAATTAAGGTTTGAAAGAACGCCTTCGCGCCGAGGAAACTGAATATTAAACATGGCTCCACACCTACAGCAACACATAAAAATAGACAGAGTCAATTTGTGGGTTTAAAATATGTGACAGCGCCTGCGGTTTTGCTTTTTAGATGATGGAAGTTTTTCATGTGTGAAGTTTGGAAAGTTTCATTTGTCCAATTTTATTACAAGCCATCCTTTCACTGAAACAGCACGGTGACAGGAAATGTTCCTTGATTTACATATGAGAGAGAAGCATGATTTAAGTCCCTACAAACTACTCTTCAAACTGTGCTTTAATATGAAGTGGCCTTCCTCCATTAAGGGAGTCGGATTCTAAAGCAACTTGCATCCATGCATGAGTACAGACATACAGTAGTCTGCTATTATGATCCTTGAGGGAGATTCATGCTCTAAATGTTACCCATCTGTGATTAATGATCTCACACACACACAAAGACACATAGACACACACACACACACACACACACAAACACAGACACACACAGACACAGACACAGACACACACACAGACACACACACAGACACACAGCAAGTAAACAAATCCACACCCAACCCTGGGTGTTGCTGTGATGCCCGGGGAACTGTTAGGGCTGAGGTGTCTTGTCTTGCTCAAGGGCACCTCAGCTGTAGACAGGGACAGGAGAAAACAACAACCCAGACCCATTACTGAGGATGCAAATGCAGTGTCCACATACTGACCCTCTCACAGCCTGCACGGCCCTCAGGATTTACTCGGCTAAAGCTGGGAACCAGTTCAGACATCACACACAGGAAACAGAGAACAGAGTGTGCACCTACTGGGCCGAATTCATAGAACTAACCACAATACCACACTACTCACAACAACACTCAAGACAGGAATATGGCAGACAGTTCTCAAGGCAGGGAGGTGTGTGAGAGAGGAGTGTGAGAGAGGAGTGTAAGATAGGAGTGTGTGAGAGAGGTGTGTAAGATAGGAGTGTGTGAGAGAGAAGTATAAGATAAGAGTGTGTGAGAGAGGATTGTAAGATAGCTGTTCTGGAGATGTAGGCTTGCAGTTCAGGAAAATAAAGGAGGTGTGTGAGAGAGATGCATAACAGCCTATGGCCTGGTAGTTTTGGAGATGGAGACCTATAGTTCATGAGAGTAAGAGAAGTCAGTATCAGGTGTATAAGGATAAAACCATTATGACTACAACCAAATTACATTAGAACCGCAACTGCTGAAAGACAGCATAGCCAGAGAGGGTTTCAGGCAGAGTAATCAAGGATCACAACCTTTCCCACAGTTCTGATTCAGAAAACCAATAAATAAGAATCTAGATGCAACCATCCTGAGGCCATTTAGAAACATAACAACAAGTAGCACATGTCTCAGCATACACCAGTGGTAGTGCAGCGGTTAAGGAACCTGGCTAGCATGCAAGTAGCCTGAAAGGTTGTGGGTTCACATCCCAGCGTATTCCACTGTTGTGCCCCTGAGCAAGGCACTTAACCCTAAGTTGCTCTAGGGGAGACTGGCCCTGAACAACTGATAGTTGAAAAAAAAAAAAAGTAAGTCGCTTTGGATAAAAATGTCTGCTAAATGCATAAATGTAAATGCAAAAAGAGGTTTCTTCCCACAGACGCCTGACCTACACAAATCAGCATGGCTGTGCTGTTATCACAAAGTGATTCATTATTATGGCATCCTGACTAATACGCTTCCAAGGGGTGCTGAAGACTTGGTCTCATTCATCATATGACTGCCTAATAGACCGGCTCAGTTATACATCACCTCTCATACAAAGATTAACCCTGTTATCTGCAGAGATCCAGATTCAGCAGGATGGTGTGCAATTTCATGTGAATGAAGTCTAAAGCTAACGTTAACAGAGTCAGAGAAGAAAGCAAACCACCAGCAGCAAGAGACAGAGAAGAGTTGTGTTTAAAGATATCTTGGTGTATAAACCATTCAGTTGCAGAGATGATGAAATGCAAAACAGACAAGGCATTGAGGGGGCAGTGACACAAGACTGACTGCCAAGGAAATAGCCAAGGATGATGTGACTATAACCTTAGGTAGGTATTCTAGTTTGGCACATACCTGGCCTACCCCATATTAGTACCAGTCATAACAGGGAGTGTGTGAGACTTATGTCATAACCCCATGACATGTTCTCCAGAGATTAGATATCTGGATAAGAACTTTATGATAACTTCATGATCTTACGTCTCTTCGCAGAATAAAACCAGAGCCGTATGCATAGAGCAACTGCACCCTCTAGTGGGGAAAGTGTGCTCGTATGAATCGAAAGCATTTCTTAATCATCATTGTTTACACGTTTGCTAAACACTGACAGATTACACATCGGTATTTTTCAGGTCTTCTTTAGGTCGTCGTCAGATTAGGTGAGTGATTATTTCTTAGTGTGAAGAAAAGAAAGGCGACGAGAGAAACGAAAGAGAGGGGACCCATGAAGCAGAGGAAAGCATCTTCGGATGAGAGACAAACTTAACAAATGTGTGTAACCTCTGTGCGAGGGTTTTATGTGTTTAAACTCAATGTGAGGTTCCTGTCAGCCAGTGGTGTAGTGTTCGACTGATCAGCACAACCTACCTTGTAAAACAATTGTGACATGCAGTTGCTAGATGTTTCTTGGAGACGCAGCAAGCTAACGGAGTCGCTTTGTACAGAATATGACCGGCTTTTATTTTGTGCACAGTCCGTAAACCATTCCCTTTACCCACGCTAACAAAGCGTTCAATTTTAAGCGCCATACCATCAGCTAACTTTCAAAGCTTGCACGCGTAGGAAGAGCAATGACAGCATGAGAGCTGTGGCGTTCTGTCTTTTTCGAGCACATCAAAGGAGAACGAGAAAACGCAAACTGCTTCTTGAAAAGGTTATTATTTCTGTCCACGGGGAAGAACAAATTTTATATTTTGGTAAAAATCACGACAAAATTCTATTAAACTGCTAACAGAAGCCTGTATTTCATAAATAAACGAATATTTCATTACGGTAGTCTTATGCGTATATGTGTTGCAGCTATGATAAACCTAGCTCTGCGATGACGCAAAACACTGACACGCCTACAAAAACTGTTGTACCAAAATACAGGCAGACTTGCAGCACATCTGTCGTGCATTCGTATTATTAAAACCCAAGGAAACTTGACAGATGTCGTTTCTGATCTAATTATACGCATGACACAAATTATCCTTAAGCTCTGTGTATGTGTGTTTCACAAAAGAGTCCAACAAGAATTCCATATCAGCACCCCATCTTCAGAATTCATCATGCTTCAAGTTTAGGTAGACTAGTAGAGAATTTTGTGAGGAGGGGCTGTATAGCCCCAAGATGATCTGATCCAAATGTATGTGTGTATAAATGGGGTGTGTGATGGTATGAAGTATAACACTTATTGAGTATTACACTTCATGAATGTATGAAGTATAACAAATCAAGAAAAAAAGCTTTTCTGAATTAATTTAATGTATGGCTCTTTGGCACAAAAGCATACATCCATATCATTAAGCATATTAAATTACATCACATTTAAATAGACTTTAAGAAGTAGCTTTAAGTAACTTTAAACAGTATCACAATGATCACATTTTAAGTGCTTCTTGCTCTTTACTATTTAGGAATGGTTTTGTTCCGTATATTTCCAATGTACTGTATGAGCGTGATTGCACTTTGAATTACTCAGCATGTAAACACAATGATAGTTGGCAAGATCATGGTCATTTTTAGTAAAACCTTGTTGAAACACTTTGACTTTTTTAATTATGCAGTTCTATTTGTGTTCCCCTTAAAAATGTAGGTGAATATTCACGACTATTCATATTGTGAAAAAAAAACGGCATTTATAAATATTGGTCATTGGTATATAAAGGCAGCAATAATATTTACAAGTGAAGTTACAAAGCCCTTTAGAAAATTGCACTTAGGCCTATGAATTAGTAAGGGCCGAAGGACCAACAGCATCTCTATACTAGACAACAGCAACACTGTAGAACTCTGTGAAACTGCAGACAGACTGACTGAATCCGAATGCCTCCCTCTGAGTTCTGAACTGGCATGAATCGGCTTCATGATTGACTTATTCATGCCAATTAGGTCTTTGAGGGGTCAGGGTTAAGGGTTGAGGGGGCATTGGACTTTAGCCACTGACTTCTATGCAGTCTCAGGCAAGATTTGCTAGGGTTCACTGTCTTGGGTATATTCTATAGATCTCTCTAATTTCGCCTATCTTTTCCCAAGATGAGTTATGCTTACTCTCTCTCTCTCTCTGAATTTCTAAAGCCTAAATCCAGAGGCCTCAAAGACTTGACTAATATGAAATGGCTTCGAGATTCATGCCAGTTAAGTCTTTGAGGGTTCCGGGCTTAGGGTTAGGTTAGGGAGAACATGGGGATTCAGCCCCATCTCACCCTCTCAGGTGAGTTCCGCATGCTTGGTCCATGGCAGCCGCAGGGCCACCAATCCACTGGTCAGCAGGAGCAGCGACACGCTCAGGATGGGCACTGCACAGTTGGTGTCCACTAGCTGCCCAAAAACTACATTTCCCATGATGGCTCCAACCCTGCCCACGCCAGTGAAGAAGCCCAGTGCTGACGACCGTAACTGGGTCGGGTAAAGCTCAGTGCCGATGACATCCAGGGCGTTCCAGGATATGACCGACACGCCGCTGAACAGACAGCTCATGATCAGGCTCTGGGTTTTAGTGGTCACCTCCCAGATAAAGAACACACTGACGCTCGACATCAGCAGACTCGAGGACAGAAGAATCTTTCCACCGATCGTGTCCATCATTAAGATGGTGAAGATGTTGCCAGGCAGGTTGGCAACTGCTGTGAGGAAGCCTTCCATGTACACAGCTGTCTTGACTGGGTAGCAGCTGTCATTGCTTTCCCTGCGACTGCGGGTCATGTTGGCACATGGGGACCCACCATCTTCCGCTCGCTTAAAAAGCTCCGGGAACCACATCCACAACCCATAATACCCAAATGAGATGCAGTAGAAGATAATAGTAAGAGCTGTGCTCCGTGATGCAAGGTTTCCATTAAACAACTGCCGCACTGGATCTATTCCCTTTCTAATGCAGCCAGATAGGCTGTTAGACTTCACTTCTCTGTGGACTGGGGATGCACTGTCCTCCAGACTGTGAAGTAAGCCAGCCATTGGGAATGGCTTCATACTGCCTCTGTGGTTCATTGCAAAAATCTTCCCAAACACCCTTAATGCTTCTGCATGGCGACCAGCCTCAGTGAGAAACTTTGGACTCTCCGGCATAGCAAGCCTGAATACCAGTGCTGATGACAGGCTTGGAACAGCACACAGCACCATAAAGAGCCTCCAACTCTGGAAGTCTAAGCTCCCTAGCTGAAACCTGACGGTTGTGCTTGGTATGACCCACCACGCCAGACCCGCTGCAAGAATATTTCCTGCCATCCAGAAGGTGGCCAAGGCACTGATCATTGCACCTCTTCTGTGTCGCGGCTGAAACTCAGAGAAGTAAGAAAAAATGACTGGAATAGATCCACCCACCCCAAAACCGCTGATGAACCGCAAGAGCAGAAAAAGCCAAAATCTGGTCGCCAGACTGGCAAGAGCACCAAAAATACCGTTTATTGTAAGGGACGCCACAAGGACTTTCTGGCGTCCCCTTCGGTCGGCAAGGTAGCCCCATGTATACCCACCAATCATCATGCCTAGAAAAAGACTTGCCATCAGTATACCCATGTCCGAGGAGCTCAGTTGAAGATCGCATCGAGCTGTAGGCAGCAGAAATGACACGCACAGTATTTCCACGGCATCGCTGGCGTTTGCCCAGCCGCATATTACGAGTAGAAGGCCATGAAACAAGCCAAAACCCGCTTCTTCAACTGCCTCTGCATAGGAGAGCTTTACTGAAGTGTTGCTGCCGAGAGTTGAGTTGCGTCCCCCTCTTTCAAACACAACGTCGTCCTCTTCCTCTGAGTCGAGTTTAGATTCATCGTTATCCCTGGCAAGAAGCGGCTCCCAAGCTACATCTGGATGTACATCTCCCATTATTTTCCTGATGCACGGAATGTGAAATGAAATCAGGACACAAATACACAACCAGGAACTTCTTGTTTTTACTGCTGTGTCGCTTACCGATGACGTAGATTATTTGGGACCAATGAATAGATTGCGAAATAAGGAATCGTTGCACGCTTGGTCAATGTCATTCACAACGTTGGGAAAAATGCCGTAGATTCAGCTTCTTGATTGCAAATTCCCTTTACAGTAAGTTATTTGTATTGTATCCTGTAAATGAATTCCAATTATATTCTGTAACGTTATCCAGTGTTATTCTTCATGCTTGCAGTTGGTCACTTTTTCCTGAGTTGGTGGCTCGTTAGCTTGCTAATGTTAGCTAACAACCTTCAGTTAGCTTTGCTCATATGCGCTGCGCATGGCATGGTGCTGTTGGGCGCTAACAAGTAGCTGTTAGCTAGCGTTGGATATTTTCTAGAAGAACATGTTGATTTGATCTCCCACTGTAAGTTGATCAAATTTAACCCAACAAACGACCACAACTAGTCAGGGGAACGATCTAAAATGTACTGCTGTAGAGGTAAACATTTAGGAAACCAAATCTGGCGAAGACATCAGAGTCTGGAAATAACTTGGTGGATGGTTGCAAGCACGTGAGTTATGACTGCAGGACAAATGTAAACATGACCTTGCAGACTGGAAAGTATCTAGATCGCTGATGAAAATGTTACACGATAAATATGCTTAAACTAGCCATATTCAGAATTTCAGTATTTTCTGGTCATTTTATGTTCTAAGTCACCATTTACAGCTGAAGCATCTCTTGCCTGGTTGGCAAATCGTGCAGTATAATGAGCTAGTGCCTCGGATGCTAACTTTAGGGTAACGTTGGATGTCTGCACCATAAACTCGTCTGCACAGATGGTAGCACCGATAAATCTTGAGCCTTGATCATAGCACCTTCTCACGTACTTTAATTCTGCAGCAAGTATGCGTGGGGTAATGATGGGATGTCATTGCTGTATTTGCCAAACATTAATGTCTGTTTTGTTCATGATCAGGTGGACACGCAGTAATTCTGAAATGGCCTTTTGCGGAGGATGCAGGCTTTTTATCTCGACTGTAAGGGCATTATGTGGACCCCCATGGAGCAGACCCGCTGTGACACAACCTGTGTGTCAAACAAGAACAATAGCTACTTCCACAAGGACTTGCTCGTTGGAGCCTTTCTCCTCAGCACAGCGAAAGACACCAAGCGTGTCTGGGAAAGGTGAACGGATCTCACCGTCCTCAGCGCTTGCACAGAGAAATCTGTCCGCTGTGGCCGTCTCGGTGAAAGGGCAGTACCGTCCGCACTGCAGATACGACTTTCTGGACTTGGGCGAGGTGGAGAGTAACACACGCAAAGCGTTGGGGTGTAAAACGTTGCGACGTTTTATCGTGGAACCAGCACTTGCTAAACTGGTTACAGATCACTTGTCTGCGGATATCGAGGATGGCAAGGCTGTCATATTTGAATGTAATCCGGGTGAGTCTTGGTATAATTTCCATTAGTTATGCAGAGTCTTGCCTGTAATGGGAGTGTTGTTTGTTACTGCTACTGGCTGACCAGTACTGTGTCCCAGGTCCTGGTGTCCTGACAAGGTCGCTGTTAAACAGTGGAGCGCAGAGGGTGGTCGCTTTGGAGAGTGATAATGCCTTCCTGCCAGAACTGCATGTAAGTACAGCCTCAACATTTTTTTTAACTATATCTTTACTAATGCTCTTCTATTCTGTCTTTTGTTTGCTGATTGATGAAGTGCTGCAGGATGGTCCTCATAGTGGTAGACTGCCGTAGCCTAATGTATCAGCCGCTTTCACATCATTTCACTTTGTGCAAAGCGTCTGAAACGGAGCAATTGGCACATATTTGCTTCGTGGTAGGCAGATACTATCTGCTTCAACCAAATGCTACTGTTTGGTTGTGACGCGTGTCAAGCGCTGGAACACATCGTTTTAATTCAACGTTATCGCTTTTAGCTCTCCCTCTGTTCACCGATTGGCCCGTCCCAGCCCAGAGACGGAGCGAACTGAAGTCTATGGCTGGTTCCCCGACGCATTTGCGGTGCTAAATGAAATTAAGCGGACAAATCGCTGTATCCCATGGAAGACGGGATTACATATTGTTTGTTTGCTATTAGTGATGCCAGCCATGAATGTAGTGAGTGCTGTGCACCCAAATGTAATAAAATGTAGCCTAAGTGGCACAGCTGCTGTTTTAACTCATGATAATGGCATCCAGTGCCAGTGCCTTACCTTCACAAGCTACAGCTTTAAAGTCATTTTTATGAGAGATTCATTTGTATTAGGGGGGCTGGACCCATACTCGTGCCTGAAGCAAACAGTGCTGACTAAAATTCGACAACTTTTCTGTCGATGTCCTCACATATTGGCCTTTCAATGACATCATGTTTATCTCCTTCTCAATCAGCATAGCTCTTTGGAAATGATTATAGCTGGTTCTGTGCTGTAGCCTGTCAAAAAATCCATATGAACTTGAAAGAAAATTTTGAAACTGTTTAAAAAGTAAAAAAGTTAACATAGCTCCATTTTCAGGCTCTGGAGAACAGCCTGGACGGTCAGCTTGAGGTGGTACACTGTGACTTCTTCAAGCTGGACCCCATCGGCCAGGGTAGCATGAGACCTCCAGCCATGTACTCAGAGAAGCTCTTCACTGACCTGGGCATCTCCGAGGTTCCCTGGAATGCAGGTCAGCTGATTATTCTCATTTCACAACTAATTTGAAATTATACTGAATAGCTGTAATTCAGCCTAGCGCAATAATATTTATTACATACATTTCAAGCTTAGCTCATTTGTAAATATTGCTAACGGTCTAATATGTAATGCAGCGTAAACCCCATTCCTCCAAGTTGATCATGTCAGTGTGGGATAAAACTGTCAGGGGACAGATGGTTGAGAGAGAAAGTAATAATATCAAAATGTAGCTTGAAGCCGTACCAGGCAAGCCTGTGATTTTTTTTTTTTTTTTTTTTTTTATTTTTTTTTTTAGGTGCTGATTTTAAATAAATAAATAGATAGCTACAGCATTGTACATTCTCAACAATCCACGTGGATTTGTTTGCAAATCAAAGCATAAGAACCAGTGATATATTGACTGACAAGGTAATAAACACAAATTCAGTTTCATTCAGTTTAGGTTTCATTTAACACGACCCACATTTTTGAACTGCAAGGGCTTGTAACTGTGCGATTAAGTGATGGAGGGTGTTGAAAGAGCCTTTATTCACCCTGTAATGAGGTATCTAATCATCAAAGTGACAACAAAGCTGGTAAATTGACCTAAAAGTGTTGCCTGGTATGCCTGTCCTGGTCTGAGACTTTGGCATTTCTTTTGTTTGATCTTTGCTCAGATATTCCGGTGAAGGTGGTGGGCATGTTCTCCCAGCGGAATGAGAGAAATATGCTCTGGAAGCTGGTGTATGCTATATTCGAGAGACTGTCCGTCTTCCGCTACGGCCGCGTCGAGCTCATCATGTTCATGAGCGAGAAGGAGTACACGGTGAGTGCGGATAACCTAGTGAAATTGTCATGCACACACAGTTGAGGTTTTGGGGTTGATCTTAATCACAGAGCAAACCAGTGAGAGAGAAAGCAGTAAACCTGGTAATAGAGAGCTAGTTGCCTTTGTTTAGTTAAGAGAATGAGGACTTCGGCTCTTCTATTAAAAGGTTTACTACTTCCTTTGTGTTAGCTTACCCAGGCTTGCCACTTGACCACCTTGTTGGAATCCACCCAAGGCTGATCTGTTTGAAAACAGTCCTAACCAAATCGATGTTTGTCCCACAGAAAATCGTTTCCAAACCTGGAGACAACAGAAACTACCAGGCCCTGGGTGCGCTGTGGCAGATGGCCTACCACATTCAGCTGCTACACAAGGTGAGAGGGCTTAAGGCCACTATGTGAAGAGCCGATGTGGGGTAGCCTGTAGACCTTTTTGAAAGGCTATTTAGTCTCTTAACTGCTCCCGGTTGTGTGTCATGTATTTCGATTACTCTACTCTGTCCTGCAATTTGCATCTTGGGCAACCAATGAGGGTTTTCATGTTTCAATTTAAATAGTAAATTTGGATTAAGTAATGTCAAACCTTTTTCCAAAATATTTTGTTTCTAAACATTTCCCAGATAATTATTTCAATTATTTTTTGTTTTGATTCTTTATTGTGATATCTTGAAACCTAGAGATCTGTATATAAAGTTGTGTGTTATGGAAACTTTGTTTGTATTTTGCTCTGTCCTGGGACATGGAATCATCAGGAGCCCTGGTCTTCTTTTGTTACAACCTCAAAGTATGGAGGAATGGCCATCCCAAAGAGCACTGTACGTATTCACCAAGACCAGTCACTCACACACTATATGTTATCAGATGTCATGGGAATGGGTACATAAGCCCAGTCACTTCCACTATTTCTTGTCATCCATCGTGTGAATGAATGTAAAAGACCAGTCTTAACGCAAAGTTTTGTCCACGTTACCTGGTATATTATATTTGAGTAAGTCTGTGATATGTGAGTCATATTTGGTCCAATTGCCGGTTTGTTTTGTAGCTGCCGAATGACCACCTGTGCCTGGTGCGAATGACCCCCCGGAAGGATTTGTTCACAGGCACGGTCACGCCCAACAATGGTGGCACTCTGGTGATGATGGTGAAACAGTGTCTGGCCAAGAGGAAGGCTCAGTTGGTGGAGAGACTGGAGTGAGTACAGACACACACACACACACACACACACAAGGGTGTCCCGATTCTGTTCTTTTCTCACTACTGTCACTGGAAAAATAAAATGGCCAAAAACAAAAGTAAAATTTAAAGGAGATATGTGCAAAGATTACTTTTTCATACATAGATATTCAAACTACATAGTAAAACCGTTTTTGTCTTTTCAGTATCTCTCTTGATGAATGTTATTGTTATAAAGCAGTTTGATTAAATATTTATTGATGATGTTCATGTTCCCATCTGGTTTGTCTTGTTACTTTAAATGCATTAGTGACCATATGTTACTGTACATGGCATAGTTAGGATGAGTGCCATGTAGTAATCTCTGTTTGTTTGTCTGTCTGTCTGTCTGTCTGTCTGTCTGTCTGTCTGTATCACAGCTCCTGGAGCCCTGGCAGTGGGTCAAAGCTACTGGGTCAAATGGGTCTGTTTCAGACGTATTGACGGGCCAGATGTACCCAGATGAGTTTAAGCAGCTGTTTGAGCTCATGGAGCAGTCCCAGGAGTTCACTCAGAGCTGGCTCTACGAGGAAATCCTGGAGAACACCAAGAACATGGGGTTCACATGAAGACCCAGGGCCCCCCTGGAGAACAGCAAGTACATGGGGTTCAACCTTACTCCAGCGTCAAAGAGTGAAGGGTTGAAATGCTTAATGTGAACTTGTATTTCTTTGACATTTCTGCAACCCTCATCATGCAAGAGCACACAATATGCTTAAAAACACACAGTCATTTCTCACTATGCCATATCCACCTCAGTCAGACTGATATCTATTGGATGTCGATTTTGATCAAGTTATATTTTTTTCTTCAAAAGATTGTCTACTGAAATAAAGAAAATTTATGATTGTCTTGAGGTATACATTATGATGCACAGCTGTTATCAACTTAAAGCTCTTACAAACGCGATGTGTTTCAAAGACGAAGAAAAGATGGCTTAACACAAACTGGTAAAACAAAGTTGATATATAATTTATTATTAAACTGAGTTTTATTGCAAACTAATTTCACCGTCATGATGATGTGAATTTAGACTTATTAATTAAATTATGATGCAGAACAGTTTACTCTTTGTAATACATGTTACCCAAATGTGGTCTAGTATGTATGTTACAACATATGTGCATGTGAAGGTTATACTGTTCTGCTACTTGCCAACAGTAATTGTGTGTCTAAGACGTTTTGCAATAAAATGGTTTGTACTGAATGTGTTTATAAATTCATGAATACTTCCATGGATATGGAATCGTCTGCATTCTGTACCACATCTCAGGTTATGGTTTATCTATCTAAAAATATCTTGATGACGTATGCTGCAAATTACCTGAGGTGGAGGAAGACGCGGTTACATCAAACTCTAGTCCACTCCTGACATCTTTTCTGGTGAAGTTGCGTTTTCATCATACTCTACTCCAGACGAATAGGTGGCAGTATTGCCCTTGCACGCCGTGATTTCAGCCTGGAAGGAAAGTAACACAAGCCGTATCAATAACAAATGGTACACGTTTGCAGATTGTAGTTGGTAGATAACGTTTTTATTTTTTTCGTTAGGATAGGGAAAGGGAATACCCAAGATTAATTATAGCGTTAATGGGAATGGCGTTTTCTGGTCTATGAAGCGGAAAGGAGAGAGAGGGTTGTCCTCCTGGCAAGGAGTAACGTGAAATTAGGTGCATGCAACATGCATGAAGTCGGATCCCAGTCATCTTGTGATTGTCTCAAACGGGGTGTCAAAATCTGAGGTTAAGCCTTAAAGTCAGATAGCATTAGCTTGGTACAGTTTGGGACGCCACACGACGACTTCTGGCTGCTTGGCATAATCAATTGTTCTGATGTTGACACTTGCATGACATTTCTTCTTAAACCTGCCGATGGAGAACAGAGCATGCGAAGCACAACGCAGCCAAGGTCCAGGTACGTCAGGTGTTCGCAAACGCAAGGCGAGCAAAGGAGCTCTGGAGCAGAGCAGCAGCGATAGCAATGGCACGCTGGATCTGGTCGGACGACAGTCCGCAAATGGGACCTCACAGGAAAGGTTCCAGAAGAGAACACACTGTTCAGACGGTAAAAGAGGGAGAAATGTGTATACACTTATTTTGGTCATCATACTGTCTTTTTCCACACGACTTTATAAAATCCTGGAACCACCTCATATATGGTGAGTTGATATTTTCTGCACTGTGCGTGACCTGAATGAATCACGTTGTTCTCATGAGTGACCATGTATAATTTACCTGTCCGTGTCTTTCCTCTAGTTGGGATGAAACGCACTTTGGAAAAATGGGGAGCTATTACATCAACAGAACTTTCTTCTTTGATGTTCACCCACCTCTTGGCAAAGTAAGAGACTTACTGAATTTGAGTTTCTGAATTTAATTTGCATTCCCAGAATATCAGTACGGTAAATAGCACCTCTGTTGAATGCCCAGCTCTGTTGTTTTGCCATGTCTGTCTTGTTAGATGCTGATAGGCTTAGCAGGCTACCTCACAGGCTATGATGGCACCTTCCCCTTCATCAAACCAGGAGACAAATATGACCATCACTGCTACTGGGGAATGAGAGGAGTATGTAGAATTGGCATATACCACAGTCGATCACTCTGTCTTAGCTGGCCAATGGCGAATTCTATCTAATTAAATGTCTGACCAGAGAATTTCCAATTGTGTGTGTGTGTGTGTGTGTGTGTGTAGTTCTGCGCAGCTCTGGGGTCCTGTCTGCCTCCTTTTGCATTTGTGACGGTTGAGGAGCTTTCTGACTCACCATCAGCTGCGCTCATCACCTCTGGACTTCTCATCTTTGGTGAGTAATCTCTCTCTCTCTCTCTCTCTTTCTCTCTGTCTCTCTGCGTGCACACATGCACACATACACATTATGTTTAATTCAAGTTGTCATACATAAGTGACTTCTGTCTCATATTCTAACAGATGTATTACTCTATGTATGTGTTCTATGTCTTATTCTGCTATTACATTAAGAATTAGGTTCTACGTATATATAATAAGGTATATCAGATACACTAAATCTTCTAAAGCTGCATACTGCCTGACTCTTTAAAGACTCTTTAAACATTTATTTAATGTATTTTCATACTTCACATTGCCAGTGGGTATTTTAGTAGTTCAATGGTCTATTGTCACAAGTCAGTTTCAGTCCAAATGTCATTTCTGAATTATTTGTGGTTTTTTCTCATATCTCTCCTCCAGACACAGGCTTCATTACTCTCTCTCAGTACATCCTCTTAGACCCGATCCTCATGTTCTTCATCATGGCTTCCGTGCTGAGCATGGTCAAGTTCTACGCACACAGACACAGGTATGTCTCATCTACTCTGCCCAAATGTAGAATGTCTGGAGGTTTTCTGTGCTCCTGGTCAGATGTGAACAAAGGTGCTTTTAGATAGGAGAATGTTCTTGAGTGTTCTCAAACAGCTTTCTGTCTACTTTAAGTTTTCTGTGAGCATTTGCAAACCCTTGCAAATATTCTATGGAGATACAGTAGTTTTTCGTGAACATATGGAGAGCTGGTGTTGGCATTACCAATAAAACCAATATGTTTGCACAGAATATTTATCATGTTGTGGTTCAGAGAACACTGAGCAAGAAAAGCTTCTATGTACCATACAGTATGTCTGCCAATGTTTGCATCTGTTCAGAGAATATGGATGCACTTCATGTCTGTTTGTGGTCCGTATACTGTCTCATTGTGGTAATGTGGTAAAGCTGGTGGGTGTCTGTTGATGGTGTTTTTGCTACAGGCCTTTCAGTGTGTCCTGGTGGTCCTGGCTGCTCCTGACTGGGGCCAGTTTGTCCGGTGCACTGGGGGTGAAGTTTGTGGGGCTCTTTGTCATCCTTCTTGTTGGGATTAACACTGCTCTGGATCTGTGGGAGCTGCTGGGAGACCTCTCACTCTCTCTGGTACACGCAACACCACACACTCAGCGGCTACATCACACACACACACACTCACACACTCACTCTCACTCATCTCTCTCTCACACACACACATCACACACTCAAGGACTACATTTCACACACACTCACTGAAAAACTGTCATTAGAGCACAACACACACTCATCTCTCACACAAACACACCAAACACTCAAAGGCTCCATCTCACTCATGTTCAGTGAAAAACTGTCATTAGTGCACAGCACACACTCATCTCTTACTCAGTTATTGGAACTGTCACACTGTCACACACACACCACACACTTGCTTCTCACAAACTCGCTGGAATATTTCACACACACACACACACACCGCACACTTGCTTCTCACACACTCACTGGAATATTTCACACACAGACACATACACACACACCACACTTGCTTCTAATGCACTCACTGGAATGTTTTACACACACATAAACACACATTACATTACATTTACATTTATGCATTTAGCAGACGCTTTTATCCAAAGCGACTTACAACTTGTCAACTATCAATTGTTCAGGGCCAGTCTCCCTTAGAGCAGCTGAGGGTTAAATGCTCAACGGCACAACGCTGGCTACTGGGACACACACACATACATACTGCACACACACACACACACACACACACACCACCACACACACACACACACACACACACACACACACACAAACACACCACACACTCACTGTTACATTTTACACAGATGGGTGTTTGATGATTTGAGAGGCGGGCTGGGGGAGTGACAAATAAATGTGATGCTTGACCTCTGGAATAGGTCATTGCCTGTTGAAATATTAAATCTGGTCAGGTTGTGAACTGTTCTATTCTCTTCTAACTGTTGTATTTTGTGTTGGCCCAGATGGACTTTGGGAAGCACTTACTTGCCAGGGTTTTTGGCCTGATCCTCCTACCCGTGTTCCTTTATGTCACTATATTTGTGTGCACTTCGTCATCCTCAACAAGAGGTGAGTAAGGACAGCTATGTGATGATGTTGTGTGATAAGGTGTAGAGGACTCACTGTGAAGATATCAGATTTAGCAGTACATTTATCATCCAGGCTCTAACCCCCCCCCCCCCCCCCCTCCCCCATGCAGTGGTCCAGGAGACGGTTTTTTCAGCTCCTCATTCCAGTCCAGACTCCTCGGAAACAACTTGCACAATGCCTCTATGCCCGAGTGTGAGTGGACTTTGACTTTTATACCAACCTTTCTCTCCTCACCCTGGGGAGTGGAATGTGGGTGTATATTAGTGGACTTTTGAACACTAAACTTGAGTTTGGGACTGTTTAAATGTCAGCTCAGGCCTTAGAGGTTACGAGACAGACACATACATTTATTTATTTATTTGTTTGTTGTTTGTTTGTAATGTTTGGTAATTTTATCACAGAACATGACTGGGATTGTGACTCTTGGGAGATTGCATGCACAAAGGAGGAATTGACTGCTTTATTTGACAACTGGAATTAAAACCGTGGTAACACCAGTGTTAATTATAAGAAGTTGCTGGCCGCTTCAGTGTTGCTCAGTGTTGCTCTGCTTGGCTTAAATTACATCATCGTCCAGACTGTATCATGCTGGTCTGAATAATGACCTGTGTCCAGTGACAGATCTGGTTTGCTGAAGCTTCATCGGTGTCCAGTGATGCTGTGCTGGTCTGACGTATGCTTGTTCTCGCTCGCAGACCTGGCGTACGGTTCCACAGTGACGGTGAAGAACCTGCGGATCGCTGGGGGGTACCTACATTCCCATTGGCATCTCTACCCAGAGGGGGTCGGAGCACACCAGCAGCAGGTTATACACACCCACACACACACACAAACACACACACACACACACAAGTAACAAACACACACCTGCTGCAGGTAACACGCATACATACACACACACACACACACACACACACACACACACAGAACAGAACAAGATGGCTCTTACGAACGCACACACACGCGCACTCTCTCAAACTAGCAGCAGGTTACATACTCTTTTTGAAAGAGCACTGACCTCATACTAGCAAAGCCAGCTAAAGTAAACATATATGTAAATGTGGGTTATTAGTCCTGATTCAAATACTCAGTGCCTTATGCATTGCCTGCAGGTGACTGCCTACCTCCACAAGGACTATAACAACCTCTGGCTAGTGAAGAAACAGCAGAGCACTGACGGTGAGATAAAGCTTTCGAGCTCTTTAGAGCTGACATGTTGTGTAGTATTATCCCCAGCTTTGTTCTGGTCTCTTTTGATCTGTCTTTAATGTGTATCTGTGTTTCCTCTTTAGATCTGACAGAAACCCCAGATCTTGTCCGCCATGGTGATGTCATTCGACTGGAGCACAAAGAGTAAACATTTAGATTTTCCTGTCTTTTAAAATTGTGTCATTATGGAGGGATCAAATTGTAGTGCATCATCAAAAAAAAGAATATTTACAGAATTAGTGCTGTGCTGTTGAGTATTCATTTGAGCTGTGCTATTTGTATCATCAGTACTGTTCTATGTAATGTGTATTATTCTTGTTTTTCTTTTTATCAGAACCACAAGGAACCTCCACAGCCACCTGCATGAGGCTCCCATGACTAAAAAGCACCTGCAGGTCACCGGCTATGGCCTTGTGAGCAAACTCTTTTCTGCACCTACACAATTATACTACAGAGTTTTTATACATAGTATCTCCCTTAGCCATGGGATTCTCTTTTCTAATTGGCTGATGAGGTGGGTATTAACTGGCTACCTTTTGAAGTAGATCCACAAAATCGCTTATGAATGGTAACCATAACAACCATTTTGAGTATTTCAAGCTTTCCCACTTTCCATCCCCATCAGTAGCCATAATAGGTCATTAACGGTAGCTATAATAGGTCATTTTCTGTAGTTCATGCACATGATTCCTAAATATGTAAAGTTGAAATAAAATGATATCCTAAATACAAACTGGAAATAAGCGGGATAACATCCTTCGAGGTGACCAGTTTGGAAATAATGACTTAGTGCAGGCAACCCTTGTCCTTCACCTGCACCTCACCATTATTTCCACTGAACTGGTCACCTTTCCCCTTTATTAAATACTACATGAATACATTAATATGAAGTCAAGTTATGTCTTGAAAATATAAATCCGATCAGATATGCACCTCTTACATTTCTTTTTTTTATACTATTCCTAACACAGGGCAGTGGCAAATTCCTAACATCAGTCATGCATGGTACTTATTTCACCACAGTGTGTGATTTAGATGTTTTAATTTGTTTGCTGGTTTTTATGTTTACAGAATGGCACAGGAGACAGTAATGACCTGTGGGTGATAGAGGTGTGTGGGGGTCGCAAGGGAGACCTGGTCAAAGTCCTGCGCAGCAAAGTTCGCATCCTGCATCAGGCCACGGGCTGCGTCCTCTACTCCTCTGGTAAAACACTGCCCAAATGGTAAGGACACGCGGGTCTCCCCTAACCAACCCTAACCCTAGGGTCTTATGCTGAATGACACCTTAAAAGGATCCCCTGCTAGTTTGACGTTTTGGCTCATATTGATGATGTTGGCTTCAGCTACGTAAACACTGTTAAAAACATTCAAAATGCTATCGGTTTTATTAAAAGCTAAAGAAAATCCTTTCACTTGTAAACTGCCTTTTTTTAACGTCATTTTTTTTTACATCAATATCACAAGGTTGTACTGGTTTGCGTCCAAGCTTTTGCAGCACACAGACACCTTTGATATTGTTCCATTTTTTTTTCCTCACTTCTTTGATCATCTTCCTTTTCACATAAATTTTGAGTACGGGGCTCATGTGTTGTCCTCCTAATTTACAGTGTGCTCAGGTTAAAATGGCAACGTGTGAACAGAAGAAGTGTTTGTTACACCATAATGTCATCCAACCAACAACTCAACCAGGTCATTTCACCTTTTACCTAGAAAGCATTGTATGTAAAATGCAATGGCAGTTTACAAGCTCTACAAATGGAGGGATTTTCTAAACATTTAATAAAAACTAGTGTTTTTAAATCACGTTAAACATGGCCGATGCCAATGTTAATCTTAAGACTAACATACCTTACCAGTCAGGGACTCTTTTAATAGGTTGATATAATACAACACAAGCATAGCCAAGTTAAACCAAGCCAAGATGCTGCTCCAGCAGTACAGTGTAGCAAAAATGTAATGAATATCAAGAGTAAGGACAAATACTACCTAGCAGTTACATTTACTTAAGTCTCTTACTATGTTTTCTTCTATTGTAGTAAATGTCCAGAAGTGTATTCTTCTCTGCAGTGGCCAGACTGACCAGTGTGAGTTTATGTGTGTTGCTCTCAGTCTGACATTATGTGTGTCTCTATAGGGGCTGGGAGCAAGTTGAGGTCTCCTGTAGTCCTTACCACAAAGACACACCCAGCTCTCAGTGGAACATTGAGGACCACATCAACCCCAAACGTACGGTGCTTTTTTACCTCAGTACTGCAGACTACAGACTCATCCGTTAGCGTGGTATATTACATTTTTGTTTTTCTTATGTGTGTACAAGAGATTTGACTGTATGTGTGTGGGTGTGTTTGCAGTACCCAACATCAGCCTTGCGGTACTGAAGCCCTCCTTTCTGGAGATCCTTCTCGAGTCCCACATCGTCATGATCCGGGTATGATGGATACACCCTTCTTACATAAACCTTGTTTGAATGCCAGCTTAAGAATAAAAACTAGGATACATACCTTTTTGCATGCACATATTCCCTTCTACGCTAAACAGACCCTCCAGGAGTTTGCCGTGTATGATCGCAACTATTAATGCAAATATACACAGTTTCCGCAAAATCATCGCAGCCTTGCAATTTTGACGAATTACCACAACTTTCTGGCCGGTTTCTCAATATATCACCAACTACTTCAGTCCTTCGCACAGAGAGAGAGAGAGAGAGAGAGAGAGAGATGCGTGCAATGGCAGTCAGTGAGCTCTGTCCCTCCAAAGCAACATGCTATCAGCCACTCAGAATTTAAATATTATGATGCGAGTGGTTCAACGGTTACCTTACTTTTGCTTTGGAGTGACAGAGCTCACTGACTGCCATTGCACGCATCTCTCTCTCTCCTCTCTCTCTCTTTCTCTCTCTCTCTGTGCATGCACGCATTTCCCACTTAAATAAATAGATAAATGCAGATATTTAGCGGAGTTGCAAGTTATTGCTCTGTTTGTATTCTACTACCTGCATGAACAATTGAAGATCAAAATTCCTCTCTGGTGGAGCCTGTTTTCTCATAGTAGGCTAAACACCCCTTTCATGAGCTACAGTATTCTTCGTCTGGTCTACCAGACCAACCAGCAGCCTCATCACATTTATCATTTTGTGTAGCCTACATCTTTTCCCTTTTTAAAATATCAAATCCTTCACTGTGTTGACAGTTTCTATGTGAACTGCAGTGTAACGCTTATTAGCAGGGTTTTCTCATTTATTAGATGAAAATGACTTTTAAATCAGATTTTGTTCTAATGCTTAAATCCGTAACCTACTCAATGCAATCAATCCATCAAAGCCAAATAACATTATAGCGATGGTGGTGATGATGTGCAACAACCACCCCCTCCTTCCCACCTAGAAAAAAAAAACACGCAATTCACAATTTTCATCTGCTCCCTCAATTTGCCACAACGAAATGCCTAAAAACATTGCAACTTCCACTGCAGCTCTTCAGAAAACTTGCTGCATAATGATTTTTGATCGCAGCAATCGTAAAGCATTGAGATGTATGTGTTCCTATAGGACAGTAAAAAATGGTGATGGTTCTCTTTTTCTCTCTCTCTCTGTAGGGAAACAGCGGCCTGAAGCCCAAAGACAACGAGATGAACTCTAAACCCTGGCATTGGCCCATCAACTATCAGGTGTGTGAGGAAGTCTCATGGTCTTTGAGATAAATAGAAAATATTTCAGCCATTCGTCAGATAAGGAACAAAAGTACTTTTTAAATCTTAAAAAGAAAAATTAATGATTCATGAATTCTGAATAGATAAATGTATAAACACAAGTCTCTACTGACAAACCATGTGAAAGAACAGGTTTCAAACGTAATATTTTTTTGTAAAACACAACTGTTATTCACATCATAACACGATTTGTGTCAACTCCGTCTGACACTTCAAAACTCATTTTATATTAATATGATCAATCCAACATCAATGTTAAGTCCTTAGGGATGTAATGAATGGAGGTCTTCAGCAGAGTAAAGTAGTAAAATGCATTTTATACATTTCTGTTATGAATTTTTTAGGACTTTGGAAAACCCAATTTTGAAGATAGATCACTCTATGGAGATAGATCACTCTATAACCTACTTATAATCCCACTTTTAGCGCACAGTGGCAGTATTTTAACAAAAACAAAAGGATTTTTATGAGTATACACAGAACCTCAAGACTAAACTTTTGTGTCCTTAATTTTCAGTTCCTTGAATTTTGACAGAAATTTCCATTTTTATATGGAGGACATGTTTTGTCCCTTATCTCAAGAATGACTGATTTCAGATTAAAATAATAACCTATCTCTACCTCTCCTTGGTAATCTGTGTGATTTCAAATTTCATTCAGGGTTTGAGGTTTTCAGGGGTGAATGAAACTGACTATCGTGTCTACCTGCTGGGAAATCCAGTAAGTAAAACACATTTCATAACATATCAGGTTGCTCTCACATTCTGTATGTAGTGCATTGCATTGGCAGATGACGCCTACAGAACGGATCCGTGTGGTGTGCTCTGGTTCCATTGTGTATGTGCAAGTTCAGGCCCAAGCTCAAGTCTATCTTGGCATCTCCTGGGTGCTTTCACTATGCATGAAAGTTATCATCCTCCTCCTCTTTCTCCTCTTCCTCTTCTTCCT
The DNA here is from genome assembly GCA_015244755.2 of Tenualosa ilisha. Classification (NCBI taxonomy): domain Eukaryota; kingdom Metazoa; phylum Chordata; class Actinopteri; order Clupeiformes; family Clupeidae; genus Tenualosa; species Tenualosa ilisha. The sequence goes on along the minus strand of PYXC01000994.1, from coordinate 1,089,151 downwards.
CTTCCTCTTCCTCTTCCCACAGGTGATCTGGTGGCTCAACTTGTTCTGCTTGGGGCTGTATGTTGTCATGGCGTTTCTTGCTGCAGCATCAATTCAAAGAGGATGCAATCTGGACGGTAAACGAAGAGGTTGGTTCTATCTGCTTCACTGGCTATTCCACTGATGTGTTTTTTTATAGTCCTACATGTCATAGCAGTAATAGTTGTTAAACCAGCATAGTTGTTATAAACAGACTGACTAATAGTTGCTGGTAGCACTTTATGCAGGATGTATTCTGTTGATGCTCGGCAACCAGATAATGTTTCTCTGTGTGCTGACAGGATGTTCACAACAGCCCACTGATTATTTGAAGTAGAAAAATTCAGAAAAAATCAATGCCATACTATGTACTCATGAACTTTGCCCTGGCACATTTCCCACAAAGTTGCTATGTGTATCACAAGCTTCACAGAAGTTATCTGAGAAACCATGTGCTTCAAATACTGTATGGTCAGTCCTGGGTTTGAACCTCTGCTTCTGCCTGGGATGTCTTTGGTTCAATGTTTGTTCTTGTTTTGTCCTTGTATGTCCAGGGCACTGTAGTGTGCTGAAGGTGGGTGGAGGGCTGCTGTTTCTGGGCTGGCTGCTCCACTACCTCCCCTTCTACTCAATGGGTCGCATTCTCTACTACCACCACTACTTCCCAGCAATGCTCTTCAATAGCATGCTAACAGGTTACCATCATCCCCCGCTTGGAACACTCAAGTAGCATGGTAGAAAGTTGGTGTCCTCATATACTTAACCTCTATAGTCTTTTGAATCAGTTGCTCTTAATATCATATTTACTTTTTTAAAGGTCAGTCAGACTGACACTGCATGACATCATCTCACACTCACGTGTGTGTTTCCAAGAAATGTATTGTTTGTACCAAAATTTGCTATGGGATATAGGACAACTTCATGAATCATGAATGACCAACATTTTCCTCCACTGTACAACAGCCTTATTATTGATGACGATTATTAGCTATGAAAAGAGGGGGGGACGATTTGCTCATTAAGAAATGTGTTGAATTGGTTAAATTCTCTTGCCAGGTATTACATTGGACACTTTGCTTCAGAACTCAGACCTGGTCTTTAGACCAGCATTAGCTCAGTACATACAGAGAGGTGGTCAGACTCTCCTTCTGGCAGTCATTCTATACAGGTGAGGGATTCAATTCTGTGTAGTGTTTGAAAATGTGTAGTATTTGTTAGGTCTGTTTTTACTTTTAGCAATGCCAGGTAGTGTATTTTTATTTCTCATGTTACAGCAACTCATTAAAGGTTTTGTGTGTTTGTGTGTATGTGTATGTGTGTTCGTTTGTTTGTGTGTGTGTTGGTGAGCATGCATATGGATGTGTATACATGTGCGTGTGTGTTTGTGTGTGTGTGGTGTGTGTGTGTGTGTGTGTGTGTGTGTGCATGTGTGCGCGCACGCGTGTCTTTTTCCTGTCTCAGCTTCTTCCTGTTCCACCCTCTCTCCTATGGAATGAGGGGCCCCCTGGCCCACGACCCTGCCAGCCCTATGGCCAAGCTCAGGTGGATGGACTCCTGGGAGTTCTGATTCCATCACAGCCAGATACGGAGAAAGCCCAACTACACTACAGCAACTTTCCCAACTACACTACAGCAACACATTAGGAAAAGCCTTCTTAACTGGACCGGAGACAGTCACTCGTGAAAAACAGATTTTTTGACTGGCCTAGACAGTCATTTGCAAGGGAGATTTTTTTTTTGAACTGTACTGGAGATAGTCACTCATTAGTGAGTGTTGCTCTAACTGGAATGAACAGAGAAAAAGAGAGAGAGAGAGATAGTTTACTTACTTACATGGACTGGAGATAGATGCACACAGACAACCTGTTTTGTCTCCAATTTGCTGCTAATGTTCTGTTCTGCTGTAGATGACAGAATGTGTGATGGTGTTTTTCAGAATAGATAGTTAAACAGGCAAAGAGTATTTTCTCTTTTTTTATATAAAGGTACGAAACATATCATGTTACAGTCACACATATTTTTCAGTCATAAGTATTTATCATGTAAAGAAAAGTATTTTATTGTAAGTGACTAGGTAGTTGCACACTCAGATTGTGATGTTGTTCAGTCAAGTCTTGTAGGGAAAGTATTTGTGCAGATGTCACACCAGTTTCACACACTAAGCCCAACAAAAGTTATTTTTATTATGACAGTGAAACCTGCATAGTCTACTTTTACACACTAGAACTAAAGAATCATCTGAAGTATTTTTATTGATTTTTATGAGTAGCCTTGCAACAGTACTGATTCATTTTTGTGAATGAAACACTAAGTGCCTTCTACATGGTACTGTAAACATTGAATGTGAATCAATAAATTATCTATGAAAACAAAAGCTTTAGATTTTGTGCTCATCGTATTTCTATCAGATTTAGGGATTTTTAAGAATATTTAATTTGAAAGAAGAAATAGTCGTGCGTCACCTGCAGGTGGAGTCGTGCCACGTCGGTCCTCGAGCAGCGTCCAATCATTGGCTAAAAAACATCACATGTAGAGTTGTTAAGATGGCGTCTCCGAATGGAGGTAAATTCTAATTCTGTCATTAGATGTAATGCGTGTTTTTATTCTGACATTTGATACTAAAGTGTAGTAAATACACATAACATGCGCAACAGCATTAGTTGGCCTTTTATCATGAAGTACGTGACAGTGTGTGATGATGCTTAGCCCTAATTACCAGCGAGTGTTGTATTTGCTTTCCACTCAAATGGTCAGAATGTTATTGTCAGACCAATCATAACGTTAGCTGGCTAACTAGCTAGCAAGCTATTATTCTTGTATAGTCTCAGTTCGCTGAACGCCAGATCCCAAGATACCTTTGTTAATAAATGTGTTGTTTTTCCCAAACAACACAAAGCTTATTATAAAAGTTTGTGATAGATGCGTATAGTTTTATTATGTCACCTCTGCTAATGTAGTGAAGGTGGTCTATTTATGGCTTGCTACCTAACTGTTAGCTTATCAGGTTAGCTATCAAGGCCATACCTTGTTTACTCTACCTGATTGTAAAACTCATTAATAAAGACCCATTTATTTATCTGCTACTCGTCTTAGATTTTCTGGTGGTGTGCTAAAGTATTGTACTGAGGCAGTTCTGATAATTATCAATCATTAACTTAAGTAAAAAGTATGGAAGGCAGAAGTTCAGCTGAAATGTTCATACTCGAGGTTTGATGCTATTGCTGGCTTGACGTTTTGTTTTCATATTGAAAGGTGATGATTTTGAATCCTCTCTACTAAGTTTTGAGAAGCTCGACAGGGCTTCACCCGACCTGTGGCCAGAACAACGTAAGTTATCAGATTCAAGTAAACATATTTTGGTAAAAGCTCTACATTGGGTAACGACATACGAAACATTAACCAAGAATGGTCCAGTCATTGTTGTGCACTTCGGTATTAAACCTTGTCCTCATTGTTCAACAGTGCCAGGAGTTGCAGAATTTGCAGCATCATTTAAAAATGTGAGTGAAAATTATGAATAACTTGTACATTATAGGCTAGTCTACTGCAGCACATCCTAGTGGCATGGTAAAGTGCACAGAATGACAGCATTTTGTGTCTGCAGCCCATCACAAACTCTCCACCCAAATGGATGGCTGAGCTGGAGTCTGAGGACATTGAAATGTTAAAAGGTAAATATTTCCAAATGCTATCTACCATCAGTTCATTTTAGATGTTATATCATTCCTTAAAGGTACACTATGTAAGAAAATTTCCTTAAAGGTACACTATGTAAGAATTGAAAATTATTTGAACAGCTTCGTACTCACTGTGATGGTTAAATGACTCCTAATGGGGCATATGAAGGGTCTCTCGGCCGTCCCTACTGTCTTTTGGCGATGAACCATGCTTGCAAGATCAACTTTGGCTCCTTGTGGGAAAACGAAACTGAAAGCAGCTCACGCTCATGTAGGAACCTTATGAAATTGTGATCGTTATGTCGTCAGTTAACAGAAGTCTATGAAAATTATAATCTTTGGTTCTTATCCTTTTGCTTGTTAATAAATTCACATATATTGGTGAAACTGAAGGCACTCGTGTAAGCTACAAAGCACAATGAGTGAAGGGAGAATTCTGTAGTTAAAAAAAATGTTGACCTTATAAAACTAACATTGGTATCAGCTATGTCTAGCAGGAAAAACACTTTCCTTGCATAGTGTACCTTTCACATACTTTATCTCACATCTGATGGGCATTCACTGTTTCCTACTTGTGTTATTAAGTGTACAAACCATGGTAAATGTGATTCACATACACTTCTGTTTGCTTTTGCTTGTATGGCCACTCTTTTGTTAAACCTATTGTTCAGTCTATTCCTTCAGTTGAGTACATCAGCATGTGCTCTTCCTTAATCAAACAGGGTAGCTCTTGATATTTCATGGTCATTGGTTAAAGCCTGAATGCTTGACATATTGATCAGGTATTTTTTGCCACAGCAATAAAAATAGACTTGTCTTTATTAGAGCACAGTGATATTCCAGTTACACATAATGGACACGTCATAAATGTGTATCCAACAACATCCTCAAGTCAGTCAAGGACTAGAAACACAGATGTCATTGACTTCAGCAGACAGATAGGTAATAGCCAATAGTAAAACAGATGTTGGGGGTACCGTGACATGGCTGAAGAGTCGTACTATGGGCCTGGGGACCCAGGTTCGGGTCTGACCTGGGGCCAGTTCCCAGTCCTTTCCTGACGCTCTCTGCTGTCCTGGTAGAGGCAAAAAATTCCCCAAAAATATCTTTAAAAAAAATGAATCGTTCTGAGACAGACTGTGATACCTTTCCAGTTTGTGCTCTCCCAGGGTTGGTCAGTCTCAGCACATCTAATCTGATGGTTTTTCTCCAATTATCAAATATAATTTGTCATCCAGAATATAAAAAATTAACAATAATTTCTTCAGACTGACACATGGATATGCATTTGTTTGTGTGCATTTGTTTTGTTTGTTTATTTGTTTGTTTGTTTGTTTTGTTTATGTTATCAGAGCTGGGGAGTTTGACCACAGCTAACCTGATGGAGAAGGTGAAGGGTCTGCAGAACCTTGCCTATCAGCTGGGCCTGGAGGAGTGTAAGTCTCTCTGCCCTCAGAGGACATTAGCCAGCTAATTAATCAGTTATCTAGTTAGTTAGTTAGTTGTCTCTGTGGGGATAGTTTGCAAATCTGTAAAATAATAACAATGACTAAGGCCTGAATCTATAAAACACAAAACATTGTCTTCACCACATTAAACTCATAAAGGACTTGAACTAAATACAGTACGTGTGGGATATCCTCTGAAGTGAAGAGTAGTGTAGTGCTATGTCCTCAGAGCCATAGACGTTTCATCTCATTTCATATCATCATCACAGTTTCATCTGTTCATATCTTTGCATTATTTGAAAAGGCAGTCAGTACTGTTAATCTCACTTTGTATTATACTTTTTTCCTGTGCTAGGGCAGGAGTGCACAGGACGCAACTTAACATGGATTACGAAATAAGACGTAATTTAAGACTAGAGAGGCTATTAGTAGCTGGGTTACTATGTTATTAAGCAGTCATTGACATCATGGTTGTTATTTGCCAGTCCCTCCTGACAACATTGTGTCTGATCTGTTTGCCTGGTTTTATACATATCATTGGAATGTCTTCCTCAAAATGAATGTGAAGCGCAGGCTTCCAAGGATTTAATTTTTGCTAGATATAGTCCTTGTGATGAATTACTTTTACACTGCACAGTAACTTAAAGTTGTACCTTAATGGTAGATTGCCTTTATATTGAGCAGGAAAAAAACTATCGCCTCTGATTTTTTTTTTGTTTGTGCTGTCTAAAAGTGCAGTGTCACTTTGCTTACCAGGGGAAAAGTCTGTGCAATGCCAGTAGTCTGGGATTATAGCTGCCAAATCCCTCCTGCGTTTGGCAGCAAAAGTGCTTCAGTAAGACCTCAGCTCAAGATTCTTTACACCTGAGAGTAGAGGCATACAAACCAGACAAATATCAAGCAAGTCAAATACAGCACTAGACCAACTAGAGACCCTCTGACCTGCTATTCTGCATGTGGCCTCTAGATGGGGCTGTTACCTTGAAGGCTAATTTCCCTGATGGCCCTGCATCAGCTGCGGCCGCTCTCAAATCCCTCCAGTTCTTCAGCTAATTAGGAGCCTTTTAATAAAGCTAATGTTTTTGAATTATGACACATATGGCTAGTTAAGTTAGGAAATTCACCAGCACATCCACACAGCATACCCTCTCAGTATTTCCTAGAGCAGCATGTACAGGTTTTTGCTGTTAGCATGTTCATGTTTTTGTTAACAGTATCATGTCAATCATGGGCAGCAATCTTATTGCAAGGAATAGAAGATTTGCCCAGTTCTGACTGAGTAATTACTGTAGGGTCATCGATAGGCATGAGCTGAGGCAGAATAGGTTGTGTGTGTGTGTGTGTGTGTGTATGTGTGTGTGTGTTTGAGAGTTGAGTGTTGAAACATGCAAGCGCTGTGAAATCTGTTTTGACGGCCCTCACCGCAGAGAGTCCCCCCGTCTGTAATCCGCGGAGTGTGGATTAGCACAGCGCCGCTAAGTGCTCCAATTTCTCATATGAAGAAGATGATGGGTACTTAGCCCCGCGGCCTGCCAACAAAGCCTGCATCATGGCAACAAAAAGCACAGACAAATGGGCACTGGTCAGATAGCGGGCAGGAGACAGGGGTCCTCTGTGTTTCCCACTTGGCTGTTGTGCCTTAAAGCGATAACTGAGACACATCAGACAGTGGTCATTTGGTGGATGGTATCCCTGGCCCTCCGTTTGCAGAAAACCACCCTGGTGCCAGTGTAACGTTTTAAGTGTCATTGAAAAATAGGGACAAAGGAATAAAGTGGCTGATGCAACCGCAGTCTAACTAATCGGCAGAGAAGTTCCCTGTCTGGATGACAGGCTTTAGCTGGGAGCTAAAAGGGGGCAGCAGAAGCCTGAGCTGCTGTTCCAGCCGCTGAAGTGAGTAATTTTATTGTTGGATGCCCCCTGATGTGCAGCCATTTCCTTGATTGTTTCCAGTGTCCTCTCTCCTCTCTCCCTCTCCTCCTCTCCTCTCCTCTCCTCTCCTCCCCTACTCCTCTCCTCCCTCTGGGCTGTTTATCTGTGTGCTTGAGTGAGTCTGACTGCTGGTGTGTGGCTGCTGTGTGCAGAGCCGGTCATCGGTCCCAGAGCCTCCGTCTCTGAGAGTGGGAGAAGGAGGAGCGTTCACAAGTTCATCCCCACCATGACTCATTTGTCTAGGCCTTATGGTAGGCGCAGTAGTGGCAGGTGCGCTCTCTGCTCTCTCTTCAAGATTTCCCATGTGCGGTGGATTGATGCAGCAGCTTACAACACAGGTCGTGTCGAACTGTTGTGTTTTAAACACATAATACTGACATTTTTGGAGGAGAAAATGAAAGGCTGTGTGCGTGTGTGGGAGTGAGGGTGGGGAGCTCAGTGCTGATTTGTAAAATTCCATCAAGAGAGCATGATTAAAGTGTTCTCACTGAGAGTAGGATTACGCCAGACGTGATTTGTCAGGGCTAGCAGCAGATCGGCTGCCCGGCCGGCCGGCCGGCAGACAGACAGAGAGGCGAATGAAGCGTCCGTTAAGCGGAGAGACTCCTCTGCTGTGCCTGCCACTCGTACTGCTGTGCTGCAGACTCGCTCACTCGTTTAGACAAACCCTTCTGCCCACTCATCGCCACCAGTCTCCCTCTTTGTTTTTCTCAACGGCACGCTGATAGGAACTGGGACACACACACACACACACACACACACACACAAACACTGTCACTAGGCAGCAGGCCGTAATGGCCCCCTTGTCAGATGCCCCACATTATGGAATTATGTGGCTGCAGATTAGTGTAATTCATTCCAAGCCAAAAAGAGACCGAAAGATAGAGAGAGAAAGAGAGCGCAGAGAGAGATAGAGAGAGAGATAAAGAGAGAGAGAGAGACTTTAGCTCTGTTTATCCTCTATTGGGTTATGTTAGAGCTGTATTTACCACTCCAGGTCAGACCTTTGTGTATTTGTTATAATTGAACAGCATATATAGCCTCCTCAATGCCGATAGCACTGAGGTGCATGGTAGCTGGCTCCATATGCATTAGATCTCTATATCCTTACAGGGATATTATAGGGTTAATCAACCTCAATCCTGTAGCCCTGTTGTTCAAGGTTGCCGAGTACTGTCAGTTGGAAAAACTGTGTCTCTGTGCCCTCTCTGGTTAGCGTTAGCTGCTCGTTTGCTATTCAGTCTGTGCTGTACCACATTTTCCCATTGTTTTTCTTAACGACAGCATTCAGTGATCCCAAACATGGCTACAGGTTGATGTACACCAGAATAGCCCTTTAATATCTGTACCATGCCGGAAGTGGGATGGTAACAGTTCTCTATATGCCCATTAGTGTTTTGTACAGTAAGCCCCTAATGCCGTAACACAGAGAGGGCCAAAAAAGACTCCTCAGCCCTTTAAGGCTGGCATCAGTCCCTTCCTGTATATCTGAACAGATAGCAAACTAGCCCCTCCGGTGTTCATCAGTGTCTTTAAGGAGATGGGATATGTGAATGAACAGGTGGACCATCCAGGCAGCAAGATGCCTTTCACCTCTGAACAGTCTCTGGTTCGAGTCATTGGAGACAAACTGTTCTCCTTTAAAGCAACGCTAAGGAGTTCCGGTGTAAAACTAGAGGTCTTGCTACCTAAAAGGAATTCAAAACTTTCAGAACAGAGCCCATAGCACTGATAGAACGTGCTTATTAATGTTTGCTGTCAAGACAGTCACCAGCTAGTGCCACATAGTGCCCCCGTTCAATATCACATTTCGCGACAACATAGTCAGGGATCTTTCCTTTAGCTTAGGATTCCTCCGGCAAATTTTTGGCTGGGCAGTCAGTGAACAGAGAGCTGCCCAATATTTTCAAAGTTCACGGAAAGTATCTGCCCATGAGGAATGAAGTGTATGCCAATTAAGGGATTCCAGGCACTTTGCACATAGTGAAACAATGTGAAAGCGTTTGGTGCACCAGGCAAGTAGTCTTCTACCCTGCACTCAGAACTTCACAATGCACATCCTTAGTGACTGGTGGAAATAATGTGTGTGTTCAACCAATTCAATTCAATTCCATTCAGTTTTATTTATACAGCGCCTCCTACAATAGTATTGTCTCATGGCGCTTCACAGAAGGAGCACCCAAGAGCAACAGGGGCAAGAAAAAACTCCCTTATGTTCAGTTAAACCACCCTCTATATGACTGTACACCCTTCAAATTATTTTGAAGATGAGGATCATGCCAAAACACTGATAAAAAGCACACCTCAAATAATGACATATAGTTTATATAGATACTTTGGTGCTGCTTTGGAGTGTCTTTTGTTGTGCTGACGTTATGCCATTCTTCCGTGAAAAGTAGCGACTGAACAGTATTTGTTAGAGGAGACTCCATCTACAGTCCTGTCAGGGGCAGAGGTGTCGCCCTGCCAGTCTCTGTGCGTGGCACATAAGCACAGCGGACATTAATTCACTCATCTCAGACACTGGTCACCTTGAGGTGATGATCAATGAACACTTTCGAAAAAAGATATTGGCTTAATCTATTGACTCTACAGCTTGCTAGACTTGCAGACTTGCTAGGCTGGCACAGAGGTGAAAACCCCCTCACCTGTATTTTATGGATGTCAAGAAGTGTGTGTGTGTTTGTGTGCGCTTGTATGCGGGCGTGTGTGTGTAGGGGTTTAGAGGGTAAGTGAATGCACACAGCACAGTCATTCATCTACTGTGTTTGCTGATATGATATCTGTGTGTGTGTGTGTCTCAAGCGGTATCAGTGCCATTGAGTTGTCCTCACTCACTCTCTCTCTCTTACTTACACACGCACGCGCACACACACACACACACACACACACCCCTACCTTTTCCTGGGTGCGATGACACAAAGCGATTGGTGATTATTATTCGTGTCCCAGCGCTGGTTAATGGCAGGCCTTTAATGTGCTGTGGTTTAATTTCCCCGTCTATGGGGGGCTGACAGGAGCGGCCCAGTAAATCTCCCTCACTTTTTCATCACGGTTCCCCTTCACACCTCCCCAAACGCCTCCAACGAGCGGCCATCGGGGAGCCGTCGGCGAGGAGAGGGGTGGGGACGAGAGCAGGCATATACGCGTGTGTGTGTGTGTGTGTCAGTGTGTTTGTCAGCTTCTTTAGTGTGTGTCTGTTTTTGTGTGTGTGTGTATGTGTGCGCGTGTGTGTGTGCGTCAGTGTGTTTGTCAGCTTCTTTAGTGTGTGTCTGTTTGTGTATGTGTGTGTGTGTGTGTAGGCGAGGAGGGGGGGTAAGGGTGGGGAGGAGAGATTTACCGCTGCCTGCCCACTGCAGACATGGCGGCCATTAAAGTGAGGAGGTGCTTAATGGGAGGAAGTCACAATCACACTGTGAAATCTCACCCCATCCAGAAGGTTATCCTCTCCTCTCCTCTCCTCTCTTCCTAGCCGTCCCTGTCCCATGCACCATCCCTCAGCAAGGCTCCCACTTCTTCGTTCGCTCGCTCACACGTTTCCTCACTCGCCAGGCAAAACAACCCCCCCTGAAATCCAGATGAATATTAAGGGGCTCTGCTCTCACCCCCCCTTTCTGGTTGTCCATTTTTTTCTGTCTTAATACAATCTTCTGACGCCACTGTGCAATGACTTCTCCGGAGGATTCATTTGCCAAGGAGTGGGTGTGGGGGGGGATAATGTTAATTTGGGAGGTTGAGGGTGAAATTGAGAGTCTGTCCTTTGTAGCATTAATTTCAGAGGAAACGCTGCTCCTTGGCCTCACGCGTGCCAGATAGCAAAAGCTATGTGTGTGTGTGTGTACACGTGTGTGTGTGTACGCGTGTGTACGCGTGCATGCTTTTGCGAGCCTGACTTGTGACCTAGTGAGGTATTGAATCCTATCTGATGTGTTTGATGAGATCGTGACGGCTTCACCTAGCTGTAGCTGGTAGCATTCTGCAGCACTGTGAGTATGTGTGTGCGTGTGTGTGTGTGTGTGCTAAATCCTATCTGATCTCCATGATGGCTTCACCTAGCCAGTAGCACTATGCAGCACCTGCTCACAGCCATCCCTTTTGTATATGGAAACACATTAGTAACATATGTGGTCCTCCCACAGCTGGTCTTTTGTGTGTGTGTGTGCGTGGGTGTGTGTGTAGTGTATGTATGTGATAGGGTAGGACGCGTGTCAGGCCTCTATCCCATGGGCCCCACAACCCCACCCACTCTCACACACACACACACACACACACACACACACACACACACACACATACACACACACACGTGCTAGATGACGCTCTGATCAGTGTTGTCCCTTGGGGCAGTTTGGCGTGTGCCTCTCCCCTCCTCCCTTTTCCCCTCCCCTTCTGGCTCCCTCCTCTTCCTCCTCCTACACAGACACACACACACACACACACACACACACACACACAGCCGTGGTGGTGGTGGTACCCAGCTGCTGGGCCAGCTCTGCCCGTGATGAATGCCCCTGTCGCGGGCCGCTGAGCGTGGTCATCAGGCCCTGGGGCTCCCAGGGGGCCACTGACTACACTGATAAGTGCTGTTATTGAAGGTAATTGAATGGCGAGTGGTCTCTTGGGAGCAGAGGACCAGCAGATCTTAGCTGAGCTGAGCAGAGTAGTGTGTGTGTGTGTGTGTGTGTGTGTGTGTGTGTGTGTGTGTGTGTGTGTGTGTGTGTGTGTAGTTGTGATGATGCATCCACTGCTGATGGGGCTACAGCAACATGTGAAGGGCTTGCCACTCGCCTCTCTCTACAGGTCTCTATGAAACACACACACACACACACACACACACACACACACACACACACACACAATATAGAGTGACTCACACAAGTACATTACATATACAGACATACAAAAAGACACACACCAAGGCATTTTTGACAAGGTATTTTTGGTCATATATTTTATTTTATACACAGTGCAGACATACACATGTTATTCATAACACACACGTGTAATGTATATTGCACACCCAAGACACACACACACACATACACACAGAATGACAAAACACAGAGACAGGTGTACATATTGACATGTATACTAACTCTGATTCTTCATGGCCACACACACACACACACATACATACATACACACACACACACACACACCCTGAGTCCTTTGCTGTTGCCGCAGTGCTTTCATTCTTCATCCCCAGAGGCAGGTTTAGCGCCTCTCTCTGGACCAGCATACAGTAAGGGACCTCATCAGACAAACACACACACCACACACGCACACACCCCACAGGCGTGGAAGAGGAGCGGTAACATCACCAATTGACCTAGGTTTGATTCCTGACCACCACATAGCGAGGATAAAACTGTCTGATAAACGATAATCAGCTGTCAGTCACATACATACTGTAACTATATGTGTATCCCCACCCAAGTCCATTACCACACCCAAACTCACCTGGTCTTGAGGTTAGATTGACAGAACAGTGCAAAATGTTTCGTAAGTCATACACATTGGGATGAATGGGAATTCTAGCAAAACGTCCTTACTGAACTTGTCACTGGTCTTGTTGGTCTGTATCAGCTAGGAAGAACACACACACACACACACACAGACTGATTGAGACCGCAATCCTTCATCTGCTATAACCCCAGAGGGCAATATGGCCCATTGATGGTTGGTTAACACCTTACTGTGAAGGATCTCTTTGCATGGAGACTCTTTGTCATGTTCTGTTGCTCAGTTGAGGCTTTGTGGACAGCGGTGGCCTGGCTTCTCTCTCCAAGAATGTGTGTGTTTGAGTGTGTGGTTGTCTTACACACAATACACACACACACACACACACACACACACACAACAGCCACCTTGGCAGTTGATCTGGTCTGACATGACCAACACAGAGTGCTGATTCGTGATGTCTCGGACAGAGATCCTGGGTTTGCTTTAAACCCTTCCTGTGCCCGGAGTGTGAGTTTAAAACAGGAAGTGAACATGTGATGTTGATGTGATGAGCCGATCTCTCAGTGTTTGATATGAACACCATAGCACACATGGAGTGTCTGCGTGAGTGTCAGTGTGTGCACGTAGTGCGCCTCGGACTGACCGCTCTGTCTGAAGGTCACCCCATCAGCTGCTAATGGCCCCCTGCTACACACACACACACACACACAGTCATTCCTTCGCCTGCTTCCCCTGATCAATCTACACTTTATTAAGAGTACTGTGGCACTGAATATGATTGCGTTGACGCCCCGCCACAGGACTAATGTGCTGTCGCCCATCTGTCAGAACCCCCCCCCACACACACACACACACACACATACCCCTCACACCAACCACCAACCCCCCAACCACGGTGCTAAGTAGTTCTGAAGTGCAGAGAGGCGGGGGGGACACACACTCCTCTCTCTTGTTGATGGTTGGAGAGAGAGGGAGAGATACACTTCTTTCTACTTGTGGCTGGTGGACAGAGAGAGAGACTGGAGGTAGAGATAGAGGAGAAAGGTAGAGGGATAGAGGGATGAAAAAATGAGAGAGGGGGTAAAGTGAAAGAAAGGGATGAGAAGGTGGTGAGAAGGAGAAGAGGGAAATGTCTTTCCATTGATGATGTTTGAAGGGGGGAATGTGGAGAGAGAGAGAGAGAAGAGAGGTACTCTTCTTTCTGATGATGGGTGGAGAGCAAGTGAGAGAAGAGGGATGGAGATGGGGGTGGAGGGAGAAAAAGATAGAGGGATGACAGAGACAGGGTGATGGAGAGCAAGAGAGAGAGAGATGGAGAGGGAGTGAAAGAGGGATAAAGGAGAGAGATGGGGTTTGAGAGAGGGATGGAGAGAGATACCTTTCCTTCCACTAATGATGGGTGGAGAGAGAGAGGGGGGTGGATGGAGGGAAAGTGATACTCTTCTTTCCACTCGTTTAGAGAGGAGGAGAGATCCCTCTCTCATTTGTCATCTCCCTTACCTCTTTTCCTCTCAACTTCACTTTTCTGTTACTTCCTGTCGGGGAGGTCAGAGGTCATAGAGCTGGAGCTGAGTGGCATGACGCTCAAATAAGCTATTGGCAGAAACTCTGGGGATTCGGCTGCACCGCGTGTGAGCAGCGTCAGTAGCGTCACTCATGTAGAGAGGCCCAGATCTGTGTGTGTGTGTGTTTGAATTTTTTTTTAGTCCAAAATGGAATTTTCAGACAGGAGGCTGACAGGATGCAGCCTTTTCAAGGATTATTTTCAAGGATTATTGAAAAGAACACTGTGCTCATGGATGTGGATTATAAACACACACACCACACACACAGGCGCGCACCAGCTCAAAGAGAAGCACACACACAACAGCACACCACCGCGGACAAGAGTATACACAGATAGATACACACACGTGCACACCACACACACACACACAGATAGAGCATTCTTGGTGATGCTAAGCTTGTTTATGTGCCTTATGTCAGATAGTGTGAGTCAAATGGCCATTTACCAAAACAAAACTTCTGTTTTTGTTGTTGTTTGTTTGTTTTGTTTATTTTTGTTGTTTGTTTTTTAACCAGACTGAATGCAGGCAGCATTAGTGATCTCTACTCTGTGTTCTTCGAAATCACGAAGCATTTGCTGCTTGTTTGTGTTCCATGTGTGCACACTTGTGTGTGTGTGTGTGTGTGTGATACACGGTGGCAGACGTGCAGCGAGTGTGTCAGTGAGGTAAGGAGAGAAGAGGAGCAGGCGCTGAATGGTGAGCAGTGTGCCGCCGCCCCTGCCTTCTCCTCCTCCTCCTCTTCTTCCTCCTCCTCCTCCTCCTCCTCCTCCCCGACCTGGGCTGGGCTGAGCAGAGCAGAGCTGGCTCGCTGCTGTGGTGGCTGAGCAGATCGGAAATGACACCTCATTTCCATAAGTACATTAGGAATTCATTGGATTTTCTTTCCCAGCTAATCATAGCAGCCGTGTGAAACCTTTTAGGGCTTTTAATGAATGAATTTTGACTGATTGCCTATTAATAAGGACACCTCCTGAACAGGCATGGGCTGTGGCAGCACTGTGTGTGTGTGTTTGTCTGTGCGTGAGTGTGTGTGTTCATGTGTGCATGTATCAGTGTGTATATCTGTGTGTGTGTGTGTCAGAGAAAGAGAGAGGGCTTGCATCACTCTGTCTGTCTGTCTGTCTGTCTGCCTGCATGTTTGTGTGTGTGTGTGCATGTGTGTGTGTGTGTTTATGTGTGTGTGAGATGACGACTCTCGGCAGGCAGACAGAGGGAGAGAGGGAGGGAGAGGCGAGCAGAGCCCTCGGTAGAGACATAAAGAGGAAGCAGTGCGTCCCTGGGGAAATCAGACCCCATGTCTGCATCTTAAATATCCCTGTGAAGTATCAATAAGTGGGTAATTGAATTTTGAACACAAACATGAGCGTCAGGTGTGTGTGTGTTTCCGAAGCAGGGGCTTTTGTGGGGTGGGGGGTCAGGGAGGTTGATGGGAGTGTGAAAAACTTGATGGCTCTCTGTGTGTGTGTGTGTGTGTGTGTGTGTTGTGTGTGTGTGTGTGTGTGTTTGTGTGTGTGTGTGTGTGTTTGTGTGGAGTGGGCGGGCCACTGAAGAGCGATGAAGGTGGGAGGAGCTGGCAGTGATGGAGGATGGAGTCTGTTGTGCACGCGTCGCATGTGTGTGTGTTGTATGTTGTGCGTGTGTGTGGGGGGGGGGGTGCATGCGTCTTTCCATGTTTTGGTTGTGTGTGTGTGTGTGTGTTCTTGGATATATATGTAAGTGAACGCACCTGTGTGTGTAAATGCCTGTATATCTGTGTGTATATGTGTCGCTTCATGTCTTTGTTTCTGTGTGTTTTTACATGTACCTGTGTGTGTGAGTGTGCGCGCGCACGCGCATTTGTGTGTCTCTGCACTCACTCAGACACATGCATCTCTTTGTGTGTGTTGGGTGTGTGTGTGTGTGTGTGTGTGTGTGTGTGTGTGTGTGTGTGTGTGTGTGTGTGGTCTCAAGGGGCCTGTATGGTGAGAATGGATGTTAAATCTATTAAATAAAGCTCAGCTGCAGTAATAGGCGCTGGGCCTCTCCCCTCCGCAACAGGGGGACCATTAGTGGCATGCACTCCTAATGAAAGTGAATTGGGGCAGTCAGGTTGGAGAGATGGGATTCTGGTTAACCCCTTCAGCCTCATTTTCTCTTATGTGTGTGTGTGTGTGTGTGTGTACGCAGAGTGACGGGGGGGATAAATTTCATCTCTGGGGGTTGGGAGTGTTACTGAAACAAAATCAGGACTTGCCGTACATCGCCTTACATTGATCCCACTCATTTGCAGAGATGAAAGATCAGAATTCTCAAGAGCCTCTTCAGTCATCGTTTTCTCCACACTTAGCTTGTTAGCTGTACAGTTCCATCACACTCCCCTGCTTGTTTCTAGGTGCAGTAATGTCTGCATTATGTACATGCTTCAGCCCAGAGCGGCTAATATCATTACACAGGTTCACACCGTTTGTTTCCTTTTTTGGCCCTGGAGCACATAAACCAGGCTATAATGGGCACTTAGGGCTAGACTGGTCTACCAGTCCAGACTGGAGAGAAGTGTGTTTTTACCACGCTTAGCTGGTTGGCTATGCTGGCCTAAATTTCCTTCAGGATCAATAAAGTGTATGTCTATCTATCCATCTATCTATCTATCTATCTATCTGTCTATTTGTCTGTCTGTCCATGTCGTATAAAAGACTGTTTTGTAGTTCATAATTATGAATTCATTTACTGATGCTATTACACAGATCAGCTGATCTTACTCAGGTTCTCTTTGTTAGCTCTGTGTGTGGTGTGCGTTTGGAGAAATATGATTCTGTAGCAGCCAGTAAGTATGTACTTACTGTATATGTTTAGAGGTATGTAAGTACATAGGTAATTACTTAGACCTTAGACAAAAACAATGCCTCCATTGTGTCTATATCACATCAAACAGCCACATGAACTAACAAGAACAGTCAGTTTGGATTGTTAAAGGTGACAAAGAGTGAATGAATGGAGTATTGTGCCTTGTTCTCTCATGTTAAAATAGAACACATTCAACTTTGATTGGTCAAAAATAAGCTCAAGTGCAGTTTTACAAACCCAATTAAAACCTTATATTTAGGCTGGGTATTGAAATGGTCCTTTTGGCTAAATGGCGCCCTCTTTGGCAAACACAATTGAACTACAATTGCTTTGTGCTATATGACATCACATGTAGGCTTTCTTCTAATTTGCCCATGTTTTAGTGGCTATTTTTAAGTTCAAGATTTTCATATGAAGCCATGCCTCATGTTCATGGTAGCTCTTTGGCCAAGCACAACCTGTGCTAATTCATCAAAGCCAAGATGAAAGTGGTTTTCCATTCTGTGTCTCTAAAATGGAAACCTTGTGGAAACAGGGAACGATAACACTCATAATCAAATATCTCTCTTGAAACAATCTGTAGACACCAAGCTGTGTGTTTGGTCTGTGGAGTCTGGCGCACATGACCTTGCTCTGATTAGCATCTTGCTGTCTTGCACTGCTCTGCGCAGCGACAGGTGCGCTATGTGTGTGTGTTTGGTGAGAGATTGGTCTTGGGTCTAATGATTCCAGTTTATGGCATCTGCCTCTGGCTTGCCCTTCAATCCCCCTTGCACCAGGCTTTGTGTGTGTGTGTGTGTGTGTGTGTGTGTGTGTGTGTGATCACTGAGCACAAATTTCCCACAGTCATCAAGATACCTATATGTATATAGTTAAGTCTCCTCTTATTGTATACATTTTAGTAGCCCGTCATGCTTAAATGTCACTGTAATATAAGTTGTGTAAGTGAGTATACATGTACTTTTTTATGCTTGAAACATATTCAGGTACTGTATACAATGGCATCCTAGCTGATAGAATCTTAGTGCTTCTCCATGCTGCCCCATGCCCAGTGTGTTTACATTTGGATCCACTAGGCTATGGTGTCTCAGGCTGGGGGTTGACAACGACTAGAGAGCATGGTCCACCCCATCTCCATCCTCCCCCCAACACACACACACACACACACACACACACAGAGGAGATGAAACACATCATATCGCATCACTCTCACAAGAGAAGCCGTGTAATCTACTGTCACTGAGGACTGATGAAGTGTGTGCTTCAGCTCGCTCTCAACCCTCTTTTTACATTCTCTCTCTCTCTCTTTCTCTCTCTCTCTCTCTGTCTCTCTTTCTTTTCCTCACACACACATACACACACACAACACACAAACACTCACAGGTTCAGCGCTCTTTTTACATTTTCTCTCTCTCTCTCTCTCTCTCTTTCTCTCTTTCTCTCTCTCTACCACACACACACACACACACACACACACACACATTCACTCTGTGTCTCTTACTTCCTTCAACTATGAGCTTGTCTATTATAACCCAATAAGTCGTGGTTATGTGTGTGTGTGTGTGTGTAGTCCATGGAAGATGAGAGGTATTCCCTCTGGCCATTTCCTCACTGATTTGATCATCTGGATGAACTATAATCTAGTGCTCTACTAATCACCTCCAAATATAGCCTTGGATGTGTGTGTGTGTGAGAGTGAGTGAGAGAGAGAGAGAGGGTGTGTGTGTGTGACAGCAGTGTGCAGACATGGTGAAGAGGGATTAGCCTACTGGTCTGGAATCAGGGATTTCACCCCATTTGTCTCGTGAATGTTTCACCACCTCCTCCTTACCACCCTGCTGCACAGTTAGCAGCCTCTGCTCTCTTTGAATAACACACACACACACACACACACACAGAGCTGTATATCTAGTAAGCAGTCTTCTCTCTCTCTGATTGACACACACGTCTATACATCTAGGGAGCAGTCTCCTCCCTTGCTCGCTGAATGACACACATAGACACACACACACACACGCACACACTGTTTGAGTACACACACGTCCATTGAGTATTCTTCATTCTGCCAATGGCCACTTCAACATCACACACGCTTTCACAGTTTACACACAGGAGAGCACAAATACAAAACCAGATTGGGGCATTGCATTCATAAGGAGACAAACACACACACACACACACATACACACAAACAATGGCTGAATACACATTTCAACAAGGTTCTATTGAAAAAGCCCATAACAGGCTAGAAGACACACACACACATTCTCACACAGACACACACACCACACACCTCACACACACACACACACACACACACACACACACATAGAGTGATTGTAGTCTATGGCAAGGGTTTGGACATTGTCCTGTTAAATGAAATGAGTGACATTTGTCCATCTGGCAATGATGCAGGTGTGTGGAGTGTTGCTGCGTGCAGGTCGAGTGTATGTGTGTGTGTGGTGGTGAGTTGCTGATGTGTGTCATCATGCTTGTGTCCATCTGTTGTGTGTGTATTGGCGTGTTTCTGTGTGCTTGTTGCGTACATGTACATTTACATGTAAATGTGTTTGTGTGTGTTTAATTGTCCACGTGTGTGTGTGTGTGTGTGTGTGTGTGTGTTACACTCTAGCCTGTTAATGAGCCGTGTTTCTCATAAAGCGTCAGGCTGAGAGGGACGGCATTCTGGCCACTGCAGATCCATAAAGTGTCATTTAGCCCACTTGTCAGCTGGAGCACGCTGCTGATTAACTAAGTACAGAATTAGTCATTGACCTTTCTAATCAACTAAACAAATCTCTAACTCCTGCTAATCACTATTGATCTGCCCAAGCCTGAGACGGAACAGGGCCTGCTTGTGTGTGTGTGGTGTGTGTGGTGTGTGTGTGTGTGTGTGTGGTGTGTGTATGTGCAACCAAGCGCGCAAGTGAAAGACAGTGAGAGTGTGTTTGTGATCTAGACAGACCTCCCAGTCCATCTGTGTTTGTGTGTGTCCGTATGTGTGTGTGTGTGTGTGTGTGTGTGTGTGTGTGTTTGATGTGGTTACGTGCATGAATGCTTGCATGTCTGTGTGTGTTTGTGTGTGTGGTAAATGTGTGCATATGTCAGCATGTGTGTGAGTGCGTTTTGCAGGTGAAGGTGTGGTACATGCATGTACATGTGTGTTGCTATTTGAGTATGTGTGTGTGTTGCTTGTGCATGCGTTAAGCTAGCAGAAGGTGGTTGGCAGTGCCCGCTCTCCCCTGAGACCCCCCCACCCCCACCCCCACCCATCCCCTTAGCGCCCCCTCTCAGAGAGGAAGAGGGAGGTGGGGTTTAATCTAGCCCACTCAATGCAAATCATTCCAGTGGTGCGCTGACGGAAACGAGGCCTAAATTGAAATCTAATTAATGAGGGGAGCAGAGGGGAGCTCTCCAGTGGAGGACTCCCACCAGACACACACACACACACACACACCGCCCCTGGGTTTGGAGAGGGGGCCGAGGGGGAGGAGAGAGAGAGAGAGAGAGAACACAAGGAGGATGATAATAGAGAGGGAGTGAATAAGAGAAGATCCAGAGAGAGAAGAAAATCAAGCAAAGTGGTTAGTTAAGGTTTACTAGGTAAGAGAAGTATGGAGCGAAAGAAGACTTACAGTTCGTTAAAAGTTTAAAATGTTGCTTAAAAAGAGGGACAGAGACGAGCAGAAGAAGAGAAAGGCACTGTGTGTGTGTGTGTGTGTGTGTGTGTGGTGTGTGTGTGTGTGTGTGTGTGTGTGTGTGCATGTGTCAGCTATTAGCAGTGTACTGTATTTCCACAAGGAGCTCAACCCATAAGATCAGGTGCCGAATGGACTGGGCTCGATTTAGGCCAGTTCTGCCCAGCAGTCAGCCAGTGCTGGGGTGAATGTGCATGATTTCAGCCAAGCAAAAGTGGCTTCCTACCCCGAGTGCATACTAAGTAGTGCACTCTAACTAGTGCATACTAAGTAGGGCATAGTAGGGCATGAGGAAAACACTCTTTAATTGCTGTAATTACAGGTCAACTTCACTCATTCACTTTCCCTACTCTGTCTGTCCATGTCTTTCTCTCTCCATCTCTCTATCTCTCTCTCCATCCCTTTCTCTTTTTCCACTTTTTTTTCTTCACATTTGTTTACTCTCACCATTTTGGTTCATCTCTCTCTCTTCTCTCCCGCACACACACTTCATCCCTCAAGTTATTTTTCCATGTCAGAGCGCTGTGTGTGTGTGCACGCGCGTGTATGTGTGTGTGTGCGTGCGTGTGTGTGTGTGCATCGGGCCAGGCCTAGGCTGAGGTGATTATTTTTGTTGGGTGTTATTCGAAGAGACAGCGGAGAGCAAAATTAATCAATCGGAATCCAATTAGCATCATGTTTAACCCACTGACGGACAGCTCAAGGTGAAGAGAGGGGAGGAGAGGAGCAGAACGAGGGATAGAGAAAGGCCTGGTGGAGGAGTGAGGGAGAGAAAGTGGGGTTTGGGAAAAGTAAAGAGAGAGAGAGAGGGGCGAAGGTGCAGAAATAGGAGGGCAGGAAAGAGGAGTGAGGGATAGAGAGAGATCTGACAGAGGATAGGAGGCAAGGAGGGAGGGGAGAGAGAGAGAGAGGGGTGAAGAAGAAGTGGAGAGGAGAGGAACAAGGGATAGAAAGAGGCCTGATGGAGGAGTGGACTTGATTGAGGGAGAGAGAGTGGGGCAGAGGAAAAGGAGAAAGAAGAAAAGCGAAAAAGCGAGGGAGGGATAGAGAGAGAGGGGTGAGATGAGTGAGCGAGGGAGAGAGAGAGGCCTGGAGGAGGAGTGGAGAAGAGAGGATATTATCATTCCATGCGTCACACAAGGCGGCTCATCTAAATTACAATCCACCGGCTTTTTCATTAGCCGCTGCCAGACAAGACCACTAACACACACACACACACACACACACAAAACAAACACAAAACACTTTTACAATACACACTCAGGGATCTAACACACACACGCAGAAACGCAAGACATGTTTACAGTGCACACACACTCTTACATTTTTACAACACACACACACACACACACACACACACACAGCCACAAACCACTAACACTTTTACAATACACACTCCAACATCTTCTCTATGCAGATGACACACATCATACAAACACACACATACATCATACATACACATTTACAGACCACAAGATACACACACACACACACACACACACACACACACACACACACAGAGAGAGAGAGAGAGAGACAAGAAGCGCACACATTCAACAACACCTATTCCAATCTGAAAAGATATAGACATGTCACACAGGGATGAAATATACTCCCTAATGGAGTGATCTGAATATATAGTTTATTTACCGTAACATATATTTAAAGTAAATATATAACACCACGCTAACAACTTTTTGTTGTCTTTTTTTTAATCTAACATTTCCTTTCACATCAGAACACAGCCACCTACCCTTGTCTCACACACCCAGTCATTTAAGATGCACCGCAGCAAGTGGAGGTTTAGTGCCTCATATTTAGTTGTTGTTTTGATGTAGATACCATTACACGCAGCCAAACACACACACACACACACACACATGCGCGCGCTCGCAGATTAAGGAGAGGAGCACAGGGAGTGTGAGTGTGTGATGGTCTCATTACTGAAAACAAAGCCTGATACGTGCACGTCTCTCCAGAGCCCAGCTTCAGTGGCAACAGCTTCAGTGATGAGTCTATTAAAGACACACACACACACACACACACACACACACACACTCCTTCTCGCTCTCACTCTTTCTCTCTCTCTTTCTCCCTCCCTTCCTCCCTCCCTCTACACAATCTTTTCATACATACACACACTACTCACACACATACCACTCACACACACTCCAGTCACTCAGAGCCACAGTAATCTCATACACACACACACGCACACACACACTCTGCTGGCGCACTTCCAGCGCAGAACACACGCTCACAGTCACACACTCAAACTCACACACGCACACACACATACACATACACACACACACACACATACACACACACACACACACACACATACACATACACACATCCAGTGGAGATGTATGGACTGTGCTCCAGCGGCTGTGCTGTGTAAATCTGGATGAGTGATGGTTCTGTGAAGATGTGGCTTATTAGATATCTGCACACTGTGCGGGTTTTGCCTGCTTTTCACATCTCTAAATTCACTCTACCATTGTAGCACCACATAAGAAGTAGCACTACACTTAAAGGCACAGGCAAACACACACACACACACCCTCGCGCTCTTTCTCTCTCTGTCTCTCTCTCTCTCTTTCTCCTCCTCTCTCTCTTTCTCTCTCTCTCCTCAGTTTCTCTCTCCTCAGTTTTTACACACACACACACACACATACACACACACACACACAAAACTTTGGATAATAGAATAGAATAGCATTAGTAGTTTTCTGGCTAACTTCTGCCTAACCCTGTGGTGCTGTTGTCACACTACAGGACCAGTGCACCAGTGATCAAGGTTCTGTATGAGAATATGGCATGCATTCAGCTTTTAATCATGTTTTTACTTTAAATGGTAATTTTCCATTCATCTATGTCCTTATCTTTGTCTCTCTCTCTCTCTCTCTGTCCCTCCTCTCTCTCTCTCTCTCTTGCCCTCTCTCCAGCCCGTGAAATGACAAGAGGCAAATTCCTAAACATTCTGGAAAGGCCCAAAAAATAAGGACAGTAAACATGGTGGAACATCTTGGATGGAGGATGGAGGACTCAGCTGGACATCAGCAGGCACTAGTGACTCAACTCTGTAGGCATTAACTAAAGCTAACCTGCTTCACACACACACACACACACACACACACACACACACACACACACACACACACACACACACAGGCTGCATCCTACACCATGAACTCTCAAAGATTTAATTGGCATGAAGCAGTAAGCAATTTCATGATTGGCTGATTCATGCCAGTCATTTAAATCTTTAAGGGCTCAGGGCTTGGGGTTAGGGAAGACATTGGGCTTCAGCCACACACACACACACACACACACAGCTCAGGCCACAGCCTCTACAGACAGTTTATCTCTCTCTGGAGTGGGGATGAGCAGAGTGTGTAGCTCTGTTGTACAAAGCAACCAATCAGCTGTCAGTGGGAAATTGAAGTGGGTTTACATACCTGTTGTAGAATTTGCCTTTTATGAAGCCTATATTCAGTATTTATTTTTTATTTTATTTTTACGCTGAATGATGAAACAGATTTACAAATTTCACTTTTTTCTCTTGATTGTTAAATAAAGTGTTGAAAAACCCAAACTCTCATCTCCTGCTTTGAGCTTTGATTCTGTGGCATTCTGATTCTATAACTCCAAGGTCTCCTACGTCTTCAAAGGAAAACATGCCGATTTACAAATGCAATGGTCAGTGTACAAACAGCTGCGAAACATTTTTAAGTTTACTCAACTCTAGGCCACTGTAGTAGTAGTAGTAGTAGGGTGAGCACAACTACAGTGGCCTAAAGTGGAGTAAACTTAAAAATGCTTAGCAGTTGGTTGCGTTATATTTTTTAGTTAGCCTAACTTTTTATTTATTACAATGTTGGCAAGTGAAAAGAGAAATATGCAATTACATATTAATTGTACATTCCTTTAATTGGCATTTATTTTAATTAGATCACAGAATTCACAAAGAAAAGCAGTGGAAAAACACATCTTTGTGCCAAAGGAAAAATTCTAAATGAGGGACAAGAAAGGGGTAAAACTGAAAACAGAAGATTACCAAATAAACAAACTAAACAACAACAAATAAACAAAGTACTGCTCCAACTAAAAAACTGAGGGTTTGATCTTGCCCTGTATTTCTGAGAAGGGAGACTGGCCCTGATGGAATTGATAGTTGACAAATGTAAGTGGCTTTGGATAGAAGCGTCTGCTAAATAAACTTTCTAGCAGCAGAGGGGTTTGCCTTGTTTATAATTGCTTCTTTTTCATCCCCAAGACATGGTTTTATAGTGATGGGGTTGGGTTAAAGTGATGGGGATGGGTTAAAGTGATGGGGATGGGTTATAGTGATGGGGATGGGTTAAAGTGATGGGGATGGGTTATAGTGATGGGGATGGGTTATAGTGATGGAGATGGGTTATAGTGATGGAGATGGGTTAAAGTGATGGGGATGGGTTAAAGTGATGGAGATGGGTTACAGTGATGGGGATGGGTAATAGTGATGGGGATGGGTTACAGTGATGGGGATGGGTTAAAGTGATGGGGATGGGTTATAGTGATGGGGATGGGTTAAAGTGATGGGGATGGGTTAAGGTAGGCAGGTGGAGATCTAAAAGTGAATTACTTTTTTTCCTTAACAATTTCAGGTCCGTAGCCACAAACTCCTCCATAGTATTGAGTGCAGTTAGATGGAGGTGAACTACCCAGGCATAGCAGAATATCTGTTAATTACATGGCCCACATCCAGCCTGAGTTTTGTTATATACTTGCTGACCATTGAGGTAAATTATTCATATTTCAAAAGCTGAAGTAAGTGATGGCTGTGTGACTCGCGCTACAATACACTGAGATGGGCAAAGTCAAACTAACAACTGCAAAGTCTCCTCTGAAATCTACTAATAAGAGAGTGAGATCCTAAGCACAAACACTGGTTGATCACACAAGCACTCCAACATACAACAAGATGGGGTTAGTTAATGTGTGAGAGGGTGAGCAATTTTCCTGGAACTTAAGGTCCCCAGTAGCCTGGCCGTGCCTTCCTAGCTCTTCCACTTGAATATCATCTCCCTACAATGCTAGTCTGGATTTGATCCCATTGAGCTCATTGTCTCAGGAAGCATTTTAACCTGTCCAATCAGCGAACAGAGGGAGGCATGGTGAATGCAGAGCTAGAATGCTATCACTCAAGGCAAGCCGTCAGTCTGGGGCTGACTTTTTAAACTTCACCTCAAGCAAGCAATCGAATCTCACTACCGAATGTCCAGAAACGAAAGTGTAGAACGAGGGTCTGGTTTTATTACCAGACTAGGTCCCCAGACTTTTGAGATGAAAATCGGGGACATTTCCCTGAATTTTCCTTGGGAATCAGGAACATTCCAGTTTCTACAATCAGTAACATAATAAAATAAGTAATGTTTTAGCCTCACATCTTTCTCGTATTTCACTAGGGACAGACTAAAACTAGGGACTGTTGCCAAAAAATTTGGGTCATATTGTCATCCTACTGTAGCTTAAATTAAGGCTCTGAGTCTATCTAGATCTCTTCCCTGGCTCTCTGTAACCCTCGCCACCACTAGCTACACTAGCACCACTAGCTGTTACTCAAAATCTTACTGGTTCTTTAAACCTCACCATCACTAGTTCTTAAAGCAGTACCAGTTCTCCAAACCTCACCATCACTAGTTCTTAAAGCAGTACCAGTTCTTCAAACCTCACTATCTCTAGTTCTTAAAGCAGTACCAGTTCTTCAAACCTCACTATCTCTAGTTCTTAAAGCAGTACCAGTTCTTCAAACCTCACTATCTCTAGTTCTTAAAGCAGTACTATGCAAGTTTTGGTCTAAAGCTAAAGAGCTGATGAGAGAAAACTTTGCTTGGTGTGGAATTACTTGTTATGGGTACAGCATATTTACAATGTTATTGTACCACTGAGATCAGTCAGTAATCCTGACTATTCATGATTGTTTGGGTTTTGAACGAAATCACTAAAAAGTGAGAGTAAAAAAGATGTAAAAAGTTAAATGAAAGCAAACATTGCAAACACCACCCCAGAACAATATCGGCACTGTTAGAAGCTTGCTAGCATGTTGGTGATACGGTCAGCACTGTTGTTGTTGTTGTTTAGAGAACAGAAGTACATGGTGTGTGCCCATGGATGTTTATCTGTCCCTCATATGATCTACACTATCAAAACAAATCTGTACATGACACCAAAATTTATCTCGCAAGTAAGTATACATGAATATACATGACAAATGGCTCTGGAATGATTCATTGGTTTGTTGTGGACTATAAAATCAATTGACAGCTACTGTTTGGCTATTCATCATTTTTAAGGAAAATACCTCAAAATTCTCTTATTAAACTTGAAAATTGTTACCTCCACTCGTTCTTCTATGATTGTAAGCTAAATATCCTAGCACGTGGAGAAAACAAGGCATTTCAGGAGATAATCTTCTGCTTTTGGCAACACTGATTAACGTTTTCTTCACCATTTTGTGACATTGTCAAATTACAGGTGCTGTCACACATGTTAATCAGATCTTCACACAGCCTATACCATAAAAATAAATCTGAAAATGATAACAAAACTGATGATCCCTGATGGAAGAGCTATACATCAAAAAGTGGCATAAAGTGGTTGTAAGTCTTTTAAGTTGTAAGTCTTTCTCACTTTCTCCAGGTTTTATTAGTTTTTTACAGTAGTCTCTCCTACTACCTGTCACCTGTTCTTTCTCTGCCTCAACTTGTTTTGGACTTCTGCGTGCATCCAACTAATTAGCTTTGGGCTGCCGGGCCCGAACGGCGCTGACACTAAGATGCGCCAGGTCAGGTCGGCCCGGGTTGCTCTCGGACAAGCGGAGCAATGTTTCAGCGGGGGTCTTTGATGAGAACCGCCCACATCCCCAAATGTTTAATTAGGGCAATAACTTCATGCCTGTGCCACCACACAGACTCCCGTTAGCCAGGGGCCCGTCAGTCCACCCTGACATGAACGCTTCCATGCCGAAGCCGCAGCCATTTTTTCCCATTTAATGAGTGTTGGAAGTTGAGAGGCCCCCTACACAAAACATTGCATAAAAATAATATTGCTCATTGTCATCCCTGTTAACGAGAGTTGACATAATTACTAGGACCATTTCTGTTCTAATTAGCACACTTCCAGGCCCATGGGAGCGGGCGGCGTGGAGCGGAGCAGGCAGAAAGGGAATCAGACAGGCATGGTGAGCAGGACACAAAGAGCACTCCGGACGCCGTAATCAGCCCAGACAATGGCCGGGCCTGTTCTCGGCTGGAGATGTCGTAGCGGCTTGGGCCGTGCTTGGCGAACGTTCGCTTACTCACTCTCTCTCTCACACACACTTTCCCTCTCGCTCTTTTGCTCGCTCTCTCTCTCTCTCTCTTTCTCTCTCTCTCTCCCTCTCCCCCTCTCCCCCTCGCTCCTCCACAGAGAGAGAATCAGGGGGCTTGGCCCTGCAGCTTCACTAATAAGCCCCTAATTGTCTTCCCATTCACACGGACCACGGAGGCCAATGCCACCGACCTCGCCATGCCACTGGACAGGGACGACACCCCCCAGCTCCCCCCTTCTCCAACCCCACTCTCATCCAACCCCATGGCCACATCCTTGGACTCCTGCTAAGACCCAGATATGGACATTTTTTTCACCTCTTGGACACAGACAGTGTGTTTTGGTGTAGACGGCAACTTCCTGAGCCCATTATATGGGGTAAAGGGTGGCAGTTTTATGGGTAGAGGGGTACTGTCTGAGGTTAAGATGCTGGAGTGTTGGGGGTGGGGGATTCGGGGTGAGGGGGGTGTGGTTCAGGGGGTGAAGTCATCGGAGGAGGAACATTGGGGTTGTGGAGGGTTGCCCTGGTGAACCCTGATTGGGTTGACTGTTTGTCTGAAGTCTTTGCATGGCAAGTCAACTGTGTCACTCCTGCCAGTAAGAACCACATCAAACTCCACAGTAGGGCTTGTGTTTTTACCCAACCAGTGTGGTGTGTTTGCATGCCTATATAAATCTTTCAGTCACTTTACTTTTTATAAATTCCATCTTCCAGTTGTACTCCTGACTGCTTTCAGTCAGTTCTTGCACTATGCCTCTAAATTCTGTTGGCAGTCATTAACTAACTTGACCTTTGGCATGGAAAGCTGGTTGTTGAGCAGTGATGTGATATCAGCTGTGGTGTTGCTATTTGGCTCGTAGGTTGTTGGAAGACGCACAGCTCCCATTCTTCAACCTTTTTCCATGCCATTCATACATTCAGTGACACGGACGTGAAAAACAGGTTGGCAAGAGTTAGTGTGATGTGTCAGTAGTACTCAGTAGTACTGATGGATGTGCAGCTTTCAGTTTCATCATGCTGCATTCTTACCTCTAGGTTATTCTGTTTTCAGTCACCAACTAACCAGGCTCCTGAGAGGTGCTGTGATATGTCAGCAGTGCTGATATTTGTGCTGCTGCTGCTGTTGAAGAGAGTTGTGATTATAAGACTGTTTGGTCAGCCACATGT
>PYXC01000994.1:1030000-1055000 GCA_015244755.2 Tenualosa ilisha | reverse complement strand
TCAGGGCGCTGTCCAGGTCACAAGCATCAATTCTGGCGCGCCCGGCTGACGTCTGTAAAGCCACGCGTCCAGCGTCTTGCTCGTGGTCTATGAATCATGGCGTTTATTTATGCATCAGCACATGGCTCTTTGATAAGATTGGTGTTATCTCTGTCTCCATCAACGGCCCGCTGCTCATTTCCATAAATTATCTCCCAGTAATTATCTGTCCAGATGTCCAAATTGTGCCACAAATTATCTCCAAACGAATCAAATCCCACCGTAATTTAGTAATAGCTGATTAGAACTCGTTATGCAAAACATCTAAATATACTGTATAATTAGGAGATATCAGGCCGTCTGTTCAAACAAGTGTCTACTCACAACTTCAGATCAACATTGAACCTTCGACGTGGATCATGTAGATTGCTAATATGACATACACTTGTTCATATTTAATCCTCAGGGGAAATAATTATATACGAATATATAAACACTATTATTAATTACTTTGTAAAACACACATAGCTAGAGATTTGGCTATAGGCTTACAATATGTGTCCTATAGGCAATGAGCAAAATTAAAAGTAGGCTATTCATTCCTCTGTGGGATGATCTTGTTAATTTGTTTTATTCGCAGTGTTTAGGGAAACGTAGCAGCTTGGCCTAATTCAACACACCTAGAAGTTTATATTTCTTTTAGCGTTTTTTTCAGTTTTTGTCCTCTCTTTTTTGGGTGATGACTTAATTCGGCGGGCTTATTAACAAGGTTTGTTTAAAGATAACAGTATCTCAATAATGAATCATTTCAGATATTTTGTATCCTTACACATGTGACTGACTTGTCGTTTGTTTTCAAGCATTATTATTCAGTGTCAATTTGATGTTCAAATCCAGCCAGGTCTTGTAAATTGTGGCAAATTAAGATGATTTGTCACAATAGAGGGCTTTACCGGCGGATAAGACGAGTCGCTGGTGAGATTATAGGGCAACACTGTATCAAAACATGAGAGAGGCTGCATTTGAGAAGACACCAGTGAAATTAGGACTCATCGATTTTTTACCTTGCTCTTTTAATATGGTGTCAAAGTCCTGCACTCTCTGCGTTCTTCATTGACCCGAAAGGAGTCACATATATTGACATGTCTACGATATCAGAAAAGACTTGAAAATGTACATCTTCAACACATTGCATTTCCTCTGGTAACTTTAAGATACACGAATTACTGTTGCGAGTGCACTTCTCCTTTCATGAATATGTGAGACAAAGCAAGTCACTGACGAATAAATTGAAAATCAGATCTAATAAACTAACCTGGGGCTGTTCACATTACAAAGTGCACTGGCATAGGCTTTTAAAATTAGCAGCCTATGCCAGTGCACTTTGTAATGTGAATAGCTTCAGTTTATGACAAGATCGCCTACGTTACCTGTTTTTTTTTCTTTTCGGAGCAAAATACCCAATTGTGC
This sequence comes from Tenualosa ilisha, assembly GCA_015244755.2. NCBI lineage: Eukaryota > Metazoa > Chordata > Actinopteri > Clupeiformes > Clupeidae > Tenualosa > Tenualosa ilisha. The sequence goes on along the minus strand of PYXC01000994.1, from coordinate 1,053,551 downwards.
CGCTTATCTCCTGGGCGAGGTTAAAGCACCTTGATATTCTTCAAAGACTACCACCTGTCACACAGACATAATTTCATACACTGACTGAACTGAGATCAAATGCTCTAGACGTTTGACGCAGAGGTTTTTCGTTTGTCTCTTAGCAATACAGCAAGAATAGGCTTTGGTGCGCTAAACGCCATGTTGCTTTTTTCTCTTTCTCTTTCTTTCTCTTTGTAGGCTAGCTATTTTTTCAGCGATGCGCGGTTCATCTTTTATTGCATGGTGTTTCGAGATTAGCCGTCTGAAGTGGGTACAATGTCCAGCTGTCGGTTAGGGAGGACAGTGATGTTTCCAACTGGGACGCTACTCATCTGCAACATCTGGGTATATGATCTAAGAGATCTGGAGACGGGCGAGCCAAGAGGCTGAAAGAACAGATAATAATTTTGGGAGAAATAACAAAAACACTCAGATGAAATTTCACACTTGACCAAATGGTGTCCTATACGCGCCACAGTCATTGCTTGTGTTGGCTAGTGACTTAACGAAAAATTACAGCCTAATTTACCGCTGAAATGTAATATTTCTGGTCGTCTTGTTATCTTGGCTACACATGATGATACGAGTATACAGGCGTGAAAAAAATCTCATTTTTTTCAGATGGAAAAATCTTGCCCCCTTATTTGATGAATAAAGATTAGAGATATCTGTTAAGCACGCTTAACAACCTGTTTCTGTTGTTCCCTTACATATATCCAGCAGCCTCCGTTGGATAGGCTGTGAACGCGACAAATCATTGGGCAGACCTGGGCCACCGGAAAGATCTTCCTCTTATCTTTTCCCTGCCTTTTATCTCCAAGTTCATGCTGTAGATAATCGGTCAAATTTAGGCTCGCTTCATCCTCTCATCTTTAAAATAAATGCATTAATACCTTGTGAATAATGCATGCTCAAGCGCTGCGCCTGTGATCCTCTGGAATTCCGTAATGCATCCTCGCCGCTGATTGGCTCACGAGTTGAGAGCCTTGTTGGGATGGACCTGTTGGATAAAAAGCCGATTTTCTACGGGGATCGTGGGTATTGCGCTGTGGATTCTAGTGCACAAGGGAGTGACGTGGGTGTATGTGTGTGTGTGCGTGTGCTGAAGACAGGGAATATCCTCCGAGGCATCATGACGGGAAAGGAAGGGGCCGTGTTGACGGAAAGTTTAAACAAATCGAAAACAGCTTGCCCCGCCGAGATCGGGGGGAATAACGGCCTACTGCAGTCTAAAAGCAACGCCACTCAACCGCCTAGATGCACGGGATTCGGCATTCAGGAGATTCTGGGTTTAAATAAAGAACCGTCGTCAAACCCCCGGAGCGCGCTGGAATCTCTGCCCACGGGGGCGCACCTGCTGGCTGCCAGGTCTATGCTAGGGCCTGGTGGCGTTGGGGTTGGGATGGGATTAATTGGCCCAGGAGGTATCCCCTCGTTTTACAGCCAACCTGCGTTTCTGGAGGTCCTGTCAGACGCCCAGAACGTCCACCTGCAGCCTCTGAACCGGACTGTAGGACAGCTGGACTGTAGCCAGTCCGCCAGCTCAGGTAAGCAGCCTGGGACGCGGACGCACGTAGGCTAATTCGCCAACAACCAACCAAAATTATATCACTGGGTCTCCTTTAAGTCTGCTACTTGATTCTTTCCATTGTTCTTTCTCTATTTAGTTCTGTAATGTTAGTTGATGCATTTTTTGTTGAAACAACAGAGACTTTAGGTGATAGACCTTACTGTGTGAAGAGTGTAGGCCACTAACCACAGAGTTGACAAAACAGGCCCTCTATGCAGTGGGTTAGGCTTTGTCAAAATACATAAACGTGTATATAATAATTATTATTATTATTATCATTGTTATTATTGTTGTTATTATTATTATTATTAGTAGTATTATTAGTATTATTATTAATCATTATTATATACACCTCTTCATTTTGCCATGTAAAAAGAAAATCAAAATAGAAAATGTCATTCCGTTGTCCTTGTGATTAAAACCATAATTTAATTCCATTTTTAATTGTTGTGCTTCTAAATTGATTGAATGTATTTGTGCTGTATTTTCACAGATTCGGACGATGTTTCCTCCAGTGAAAAGAAGCTTTCCAAGTCCTCTATGAGCCAGAGCAAGAAAAGAAAGAAGCGACGACACCGGTAAATGATGGCCTCTTTGATGGCCTCGCAGAGAATTAGCAGACATTATTATTACTATTATTTTCAAATTTAGTTTATAAATGTTATGATGTAGTTGTCTGGGGCATTATTTTGTATTACGGACCTATTTACATTTCCATAATTAGCCCGCCTTTAAACTTGCCTTGCAGACTGTGCTATATATTTCTATATTCGATTTATTCTTGCTTTATTGTAATTAACACTAGGCTTTACTATTTTAATTATATTCTCACCATTTACTTGTTCATAATTAGCTTTATTTGTGTTTCATGATTATGCCTATATTTTACAATTAGCCTAATGTCAATGTGTCCTGTAATTAGGTAGTAACCTATTTAGGCCAAGATAGAAATAATTAGCTTCCACTTAAATTGTTTAGAATTTCATGGTGTTTACAATTTAATAATTAGCCTCGACTGAGTTATTACCTGCCGTGTACAGGAAATGGCTTACAGTGATAGCTTTCCCTTTCTCACTGGCTTTCTATTACTTTTTCCATCCATTTTCCAAACATTTATTTGTGTAAGGAATTTGCTTTAAAATACTTAAAGTAATGATGTTGGCTAGTAAGAATTGTGTAATAATAATAATAATAATAATAATAACAATAATAATAATATGCGTGGTTAGTAGCCACATGATAGCACCATGAAGTTCAGTGTTTTCATAATCTTCTTGCTTGGTGCATTAAGCAGTTAAATTTGATGTTATGCTTCACAAATTAGCCTATTGCTCTACTCTTACAATAAGATTATTTATTTCGATCCAAGGTGGAAAGGTTTTGTTTCACAGATTAACACTTGTTGAGATTAGAAGGACCCTTCTTAAAAGATAATTACGACATGTTTAAAATCAGAAAAATATGACTATTAACAACAATTCACATTTTATAGTATCAGAGAATCCTGCATACGTGTGCTTTATTCTGTAGTATTCTCATGACTGATCTCTTTGAATGTTGCCTTTTCTACATTTTGCATGAGTCCATTGTCTAAAACAAATATAAATCTGATCAGGCCATAGGCCTTATTCTGCAGCGAAATATTTACAAAGCGCAAAATATATTTATGGATATTTTATTATTTTGCAGAACGATATTTACGTCCTACCAGCTGGAAGAGTTGGAGAAAGCGTTTAACGAGGCGCACTACCCGGACGTTTATGCGCGTGAAATGCTCGCCATGAAGACGGAGCTTCCGGAGGACAGAATCCAGGTGGGGTTTGGCCACCATCACTGTATCCACTCCGCCTAGATATTTCGCCAAATATTTAACAATAGGCCTACATGAATATAGGGATACTGTACATTTGGGTATGTCGTTGATATCTACTTTTTAATCATAAAATATTTTTTAAATAATTTTATATGATATTAGTAGCCAATTCGTTACTCCAAAAAGGATAGACTACCCTGCATGAAGACCGTGGGACTGAGTAAAAACAGGTGTTTCTTTAATAGGCCTATGTGCTGAAAGAATTTGTTGAATGTATATTTTATTCAAATGGGAAAAAAACTCTAATAGTAGCCTTAAATTAATGATTTATTTTAAAAATCGTATTTAACACTCGGTGGTGTCCACGGCTCCTTTGTTATTTAAGTGTATGTGCACCTCTGTATAACGTGATGGAGAGTATTGCCAAAAATGAAATCAAAGTCATCATAATACCGCAGTTTTGTGGTGTGAAACCAACCTAAATTGCTCCATCGGTTCCTTTTGGTACAACATCTCTCTGCTGATCGAACGATGAATACAAATGGACAGAGCATAGGAATTAAAAGTCCTTGCTGCACACTCTTTTGGTGAGTTAGTGAGCTCCTTGATGCTGTCAGTTCAAGCTGCATCGATCAGTCTTTGGTGCCGTGCAGGCGGCGCATCTCTGGGCAAATAGATCCGTCTTTCAGCGCTATCCCCGCCCGGCCAGATAATCTCTCATCAACTACAGTTGGATGTGAAACTATTTGGTCTGCGAGGGAGGTGCTAACGACCTAATCAAGCAATCAAGACGAAAGAAAATTACGGTGTGACCCGAGCCATCCATCTGCCAGCGAGCCTTTTAATTTCACTCTCATTATGGAGCTAGGTGGCCAATAAATAATACGGCAAATATAAAAATAAATAAATAAATAAATAAATACGTGTGTTCCAATCCTAAGTAAAATTAACATCCAATTTTCTCATCGAGTATAATTAGTTAAATCAGACGATCCTGTTATCTTCCTCGGGGAGGCATGGCATGAGATGCAGGGAGTTCAAACGAAATAACTACATTGAATTTATTAGCACGGGTCAATAGCGGTGCTCTCCTGGGTACAGCTCGTTTAATTTCCCGTGATATTTGCCCGCCTGTCCACCATCGATTGGGCTTGAAATTAACTTATTTTTCAATCAGCCTCGGCGTGCCCCTGGGGTCGCCTCTCTCCGCTGCCTTCCCCCGGCTTTCTTTTGAACGCCGTGGAACCAATTTCGCCTGAAAAAAAGTATAAGGGCTATCATCGGAACCACCAGAAAAAGATTTGAAAATGGTTTTGATAATTTCAGATTCAATGTCAGCCCCCCACCGGACTAGTGCCGTCTCTTTGTGCCTTCTCTTCGCTCTCTTCCCTCCCCCTGCCCTCCACTTGGACGCTAAGGGAAGGCCAAGAGGTACTTAAGCACTCGGTCTTCACCATGAAATCAATTTGAACCCTGCGCACTGACGGATAGCCCAGGGCTTCGGCCGGAGGAGGACCAGGCAGTGCGCAGGTTAAACATCTTGATGTGTCAAGCGCCATTCAACACACTCGCCGCCAGCAGGGGCGGATGGCACCTGACAGGAAACCGAGATTACTCGCGCATAGGCTTGCCAACCGTCCATATGGGAAATCGATGGAGCAGATCAAGAGAAATCAAATCACATCGAACCAACACTGCTTTTTTATTTAGATATTGCACACACCACTACACTTAAATCATACATATGATTTTTCAGTTGCGTGAACTAATTTTCCATAGGCTTTGAAATAGGCTAGTCGATGTAAATAGAGTTCACCTTGCATGACAGTGATTATAGCTATTTACAAATACATTATACTGCCTATAGTGTCAACATACAGTAAAATTACTTTTTAAAAGGGTTAATAATTTATCAGTGACAATAGAGATGTTCTTGAAAGATCTTAAAATAAATGCACCTTACAGGGATCTTACAGGGATCTGTAGAGTTGACCTAATTTGTAGGGCCATGCCCAAACAAAAAATGTACTGTAGTAAGTAAAGTGGCATAGAGGCCCATGGGCTACTCATCAGATAAGACAATGAAGAAAAGCTTGTATTGAGATTTCTGAAGTTGTTAGTATCACCATAAGCTTTGCGAGTGTTTGGAGTTGGAGTGATTTGAGTAGAGGTCAAAGCACTGGATGCTCTCAGACATTAAGTGGTCTAAGGATTTATCGGGGGGAAAAGAGTCAGACCTCTCCAGTGCAGAAGGTTTTAGGATAAAGGTTTTCATCTGTAGGCCTAGACTCCTCAAGTCTGGGACTGATGATGGGCAATCGTTGTTTTTAGAGGTCAGATGATTCCAGAAAACTGAAAATGAGTTTTGATTGAAAGCATGATAAAGGAGAGCCTGATGAGACAGCAACAACACCAACACCACCTTTTAGTCAACATGTCTGGCGCCATTAACCAGAACAATGATCGCCTTTCAATGCATCTCGAAGAGCAGTGAAATGTTTTAGCTTCTTCACACTGAATTCACATTCACTAGGCTACGAGTTTGATCTGTGCCCATCTGTGCCCATCTGGGCCCTCCTGGACTGGTCCAACCTGTCTTGGGGTTCCCAGCATGGTTCTCATGAGTGTCCACGTTTGGTTCTTCAGGTTTGGTTCCAGAACCGGCGAGCCAAGTGGCGGAAGCGGGAGAAGTGCTGGGGTCGCAGCAGCGTGATGGCAGAGTACGGCCTCTACGGTGCCATGGTGCGCCACTCTATCCCCTGCCCGAGTCCATCCTCAAGTCGGCCAAGGATGGCATCATGGAGTCCTGTGCCCCCTGGCTGCTGGGTATGTGGCTAGTGTGCCAGTTTACTCATCTTTAATCAACTCCCTATGCCCATACTCTTTTGTTGGCACAGCATACTCACCTTACTCATTCCCCCATACCCTGAACCATTATGTTGGCATAACACAGCAATCTTGCCCATGGTGGCACAGCATACTATGCTATTGAAAGACACCACTAAACTGTGACTTGGAGATCACTGGAAGAGATTAGACAAAGGCTAAAGTCGCTCAGGGGTGTTGGGTGTAAGGAGATAGCCCCTCATACATGGTGAATAAGTATGGTAAATAAGTATATAGTATATGTGAATAAGTATAAATATGGTGAATAATTATGGTAAAAAGTATACAGTATGTAAATCAGTATAAATATGGTGAATAAGTATGGTAAATAAGTATACAGTATGTGAATCAGTATAAATATGGTGAATAAGTATACAGTATGTGAACCAGTATAAATATGTTGAATAAGTATTTTATTCCCAGCACAGTGTGCACACGTCATCCCCACAGGGCATAAGATATGCTGATTATAGACTCACACATAGAAATATGACACAATGTTAGAATTTGTTTGTCGAGTTTTTTAAGAGACACAAGAGTTGAGAATGTTAAAGTAAACAATCCAGTCCATTGGGTTTGCTGTGTTTGACAGAGGAGTTTGTTTTGAGCTTTCAAGACCAGAATGACACGAATATTAACGGTATTCCTCACTCTTATGATCCTGTGGGTCTTTTGCATGTTTGTTGAATATAGCAGAAAATAATTATTCATTCATGCTTCATACATTGATAAATATGTATTCATAAAACACATATACTTCAATATCTGCTGTCAACAATCCGTTTACATTTGGAATCCCATTAAATCTCCTCCATTCACCTAATATTGAACTATATTAGCCTAAGAGCGCCAAATGTGTGTGACAGCCACATCTAAACTGACCCTGTGCTTTGCTGTTTTCAGTTCAAGAGGGCTTGCCAATCAACAGCCGCTTTTCTAAATCCGCATACCCACAATTCTTTGCAGGGATGCACAAGAAGTCCTTGGAGTCGCAGGGACCTGGGAAGCCAGACTCGGCGGCACAGCCCTCGTCCAATCAGAAGCTGGGGGTGGAGTCGGACGGGGGAGATGCGATGGTGGAGGAGCGGACGGTGAGGAGCGCATCTCCCATCTCCAAGGAGGAGCTGAGGGAGAACAGCATCGCCGCGCTAAGGGCCAAAGCGCAGGAGCACAGTGCCAAGGTGCTGGGGACTGTCCCCTGCGCCGACAGACTCGAACGCAAACAACACGAGCCCAAGGCCGGGGAAGAGAAGGACAGCGAGCGGATAGAACCTCGCGAAGACACCAAGAGCCCACAGACACGTCCGTAGTCTCGTCCTGAGCCACCGCCTCTCTGGGACTCTGCTCTCTGTTGCACCTCCACACACCTGTGCTGACGACACTCTCTCTTCCCAGGGTAGATTCAGGTGTTTGCCCCTCTGTCTGTCTGTTCTCTCCCCTGGACAATTGTCTCTGTAGAGCAGGTGCATCCTGCTTTAGTGCAGAGAGGGGGGCTGAATCCAAATCCCCCCTAGACCTTGAACCCTAATAAACCTAAAGGGCCGTTCACACCAAGAACAATAACTGTGACGAACAATGACAACAAATAAATATTACTCTAAATAATATAAATGACAATGTCCACAACACAATTATAACAACGACGATATTGTTGGGAACAATAAAAGGTTGACAGCCAATCAGAAACCATGGAATTTTTGACATTAGTTCATTCAGATGAGAACAGACTTATGTTTTCGTTGGTCTGTGTGGGGGGAAATATTGTTACTGTATAGTTACAGTTATCTTTATAGTTATCGTTCTTGGTGTTGATTAATTGGCATGATTCAACTTCATATTTGACTGATTCCTGCCATTTAGGTCTTTAAGGGTACAGGGTTTAGGGTTAGGGGGTACTTGAAGATTCAGAGAATGTTGTCTCTGTCCATTCTTATACGTCAGGACTTGGGCCTTTATGCGTTTCTAAACTATATCACCTCACAGCAACGGGATAGCCATGATGAGTCATGAGCACGTGATCACACATTGTTATATTACAGGAAGATAGCGATGATCATCCAACAGTTGATGAAAATCATAAGTCAGTTCATGAGAGCATACATGCTGTGACAGATTTAGGCTAATCTCTGCAGAATGCAGTTGGTGGCATATTGGTGACTCCTGGCTCAAATTCGACATTATATTCTCTAGAATTACATGTCCTATGGGCATACACTTCATGCCTCATCTGACATGGCCACTGACGTAGGACCAGTTGGTCTCACAAATATGACTGGCATTGAAAGAGGAGTCCACAATTCTACTGCAAAACACTTAAGAAAAAAAAAATCAAATCCATTAAATTAATGTTCACGGTCTACTAGCTCTTTGTTATGTGTGTATGTTTGTAAACAGTGTTGCCACAGTAAATAACAACCAAACATAGTGGCTCAGATTTAGTCATAAACAATTTCAGCCAATCAACACGTTGCTTCAGGAAAAAGGAAGTGAAGGGTAGAATCTGATTGGCTGTTGAACTCAACAACCTTTCACCAGAAATATGGACTGTATCTCAGCAAATGTGTATTTTTCGTGAAGTACGTGTCACTTTCAAAGGCCCAGAATCGTTCACATGTGTTGTTTTGGAGTGCAGCAGTAGTGTATATATTGTACATAATTATAGTCAGCTACAGTAATGTTGGAAAAAATATTCTTTAATGTACTGTAGTCTTTAAAATATTTGTTCTTTGTTTCATAATCTGTACAATACAAAATATTAAAAACAGAGCCATTGTTGTGTATAGTCTGTTCTATAAGGATATGTTTGTTTTATAAACTAAGTCATGTTGTGCATCTCTTGAGAGACTCCTTCTTTACAAAAGGAAGTAACCAAGAATCTCAATGTTAAATAGATATCAAAATATAAGTCCCCTTTTAAACTTAAAAAAATTAAAATGTTAATAATTCTCCAGGGGTGCTCTTGACCTCAGAGAGCTAATGAGGTATTAGAGTGACATCTTGCCATCCCTTATCAATGAGGGGGTGTCAACATTGACATGGGACTAACTGACTAACTAACATGGGACTAAGTGTGAGCTCTGCCTTTTGCTGGTCAGCACACATCAAGGGTGGCCAAACTAAGGCCTAGGGGCCAGTTGCGTTCCTCTGCTCTCTTTCATGCGACCCGCCATGAAGTCAAAAAATAAGATGTAATGTGGCCCGTTGTTACATTAATCTATCATTATATGTCCATCACACAACATAGCTTCAGTACTGGTGTGACATGTTTGCCAGTCGTATCATTAAACAGTTTAGCATTAGACAGCCTGCAGTTGCTCTTTCACTCGAACCTGGTTAAAAACAAGGCTCTTAATTTTGCATTGGCCCTCGGCAGCTTAGATCTTCCAGGATGTGGCATGCAAACAGAAAAGTTTGGCCAACTCTGGCACACATGAAATACTGTACATCTTAATTCTGTGATGTTGCAATGGTCTGAGGGGATACTGGGGCAGTTTGCACCTGTCTGTCTCCCTAGGTGTGTGATGGTGTGTATGAAAGAGAGCTTTCTTTGCATTCAGCAAAGTAGTTCTATTGGCACAGTGATTGCTCATACTGTCATGCAGCATGGATGTCCCAATTGCCACCACCATGTGATGACAGATACCTTTGCATGTCCCAGCTCTTTGCATGGACAAATATTCTTGCATGAATTAGAATGCACTTTTTCCCTGTGTTAATGAATTACTATGTCCCAGAGTGTGAGATTGTGTGTCTAAATCTGGAGAAAGGTGTCCTAATTCACCCGAAATTCATGCCAGGTAGTGTAAGTATAGGTGTAAGCGTGTGTGTCTATATGTGTATTGGCCCCTCAAACTCACAACTGATAGTCTGTATGTGTGTGTGTGTGTGTGTGTGTGTGTGTGTGTGTCTATTGGCTGCCCAAACTCACAGCTAATGCAGAGTGTATGTGTGAGTGTGTGTGTGCATGTGTGCGTCTGCTTTCGGGTGGTGCTGTGTATGTATGGGTCCATGTTCAGTCTTCAGCAGAATGTCTGTGGGGGTGTTAATCCTGTGCCAGTCAGAGGCTGCAATCTCTGCAGATTAACAGTTGGGCTGGACCCAGACTCCATAGCTGACATCTGGGAGGGAAGAGCACTCACTGAGGAGGTGCTCTCAGCCTAAATCTCTCTCTCTCTCTCTCTCTCTCTCTCTCTCACACACACACACATACACAGGCACATACACACACACACAGACTACCTCTGCATACTTAAACTGGATCTTACCACACAGCGTTAAAAGTGTGTGTGTGTGTGTGTTATCCGTTATGCACTTTAGAATATGTGTAATCACTTATCCTTTCTGATCCCCCACTTTCAAAAATCATCTCAAGCAAATTTTATTGAGTTTAATGCATCCGCTAGTTCACATGGGGTCGTATGAGTCCTGTGTGTTCCTGTGCTAAGAGATGATTGGTAGGAGACTGCATGGGACGCTAGCTGCTAGCTATGACAGGCCTGTTTGCAGGCCACATACTGATAAATCTAACCTGCAAAATTAAGAGTGCCAGTTCTCAACTGGTTACAAGTAAAAGAGTGGCTGCGTTTTAGATCAGAAAACCTTCATGTCTTCTAAAACATTCAGTATGATACTCTAGCAAGGTGACCAGACCTCTGACCTCAGACATTTCTATGAATTGCTGGGGACATTCGTATTTCTATAGTCAATATCAAAATAAGTAATGTTATAGACAAGGTGAGTTTTCTTGTATTTTACTGGGGTCAGACCACCAAAATCAGGGACTGTCCTTGGAAATCAAGGTTGTTTGGTCACGCTGTCCTATAGTGCTTAATGATACAATTGACAAACTTGTCACGCTAACATACATTAGCATCTTTTTTGTGCAAACTTTTTTAACTTTTTAATGTAAAGCAGGCTTGTATCCATGCAAGTGTTCAAAATCAAAGTGACAGTGCTGAAACTATGGTGCGTGATGCACATATAATGCCAGATTAATGCTTCAACGGATGCTCAGCCGACACACTGTATGGGACCTGAGTTGCTAGCTGTGAGAGGACTGTAAGGGGGCTGCTGCTGCTAGCTGAAGTGTGTGTCCGCTAGCTGAGGTGTGTGTCCATTAACTGATGTGCGTGTCCACTAGCTAATGTGTGTGTCTATCAGCTGAAGTGTGTGTCTGCGAGCTGATGTTTGTGTCCACCAGCTGATGTGTGTGTCCGCTAGCTGAAGTGTGTGTCTATGAGCTGATGAGTGCGTCCAGAGGGCCGGCAGTCGACAGGAGCAGCATGCAGCTGAGCTGTGGGCAGAGCAGGAGCCATTCGTTTCCTCAGACGCCTGTGTGCGTCGACTACGCCCTCTACGCTCCAATTTGATAATGGGGTGGATGACTCACTCACACGCACACACACACTCATGGCTGCAAACACAGAGAAACTCACCAATACACAAACATTCTGACACACCATTATACAGCCACATGCAAGCAGGCGTACGCAAGCAGACGCACACACACACACACACACACACACACACAAATACAAACTGACAATCATTAATAATAACACAACAGAGGATTACGATCAGCCTCTGACTGTGTGTTCTCTGGCTGGGATATGCTTGAAACAGGAAATCCTTTTTAATACCAGCACTGAGACAAGAATGGCAATTACATCTCAGTAGGCCTACATGACTGCAGCAAACACGCTATGGAGCATCGCACATAAACAAGCAATCTACTGCATATACAACAGATACCCTTGAGTGTATTACTGTGGCAAACACACACACACACACACACACACACACACACACACACACACACACACACACACACACACACAGAAGATTAGCCTAAATCAAACCCAACTTCACTAGATAAACCTCACTTATCCCTCATTACAGCAGTGAAGCAGCACACAATTAGAGATTATGCTAAAATAAACCCCACAATACAAGACTTTAAAAAATCACCATAGCCCACAGATGATGTAAATATGATTCTCAGTCCCAGGAGAGGCACGAGTGTTTCCAGAGTGTGTTAGTCTGGTGCTAAGCTGTAAATGGCTCTATTAATTAAGGCCAATCCTGCACTAGTCAGTAGTGCTGAGGGCTGCTACTTTCCTCTAAATCCTAATGTGGTGCATCACACAAACACACACACACACACACACACACACACACACACACACACACACACACACACACATATGCACAAATACACACAGACATTGTCTCTCTCACATACACACACATATGTACACACACAAATACACACAGATACCCTCTTGCTCTCTCTCTCTCCCTCACACACACAAACACACACACACACACACACACACACACACACACACACACACACACACACACACACACACATATACACATGTGAGCATGCATGCGGACACACACACACACACACATACACACACAGAACTGTGTCTTTGCTGCTGATCCTCTTTTGGCCTGATTGCCCTGGTCTGCAGTGCAAGTGGCCTTGCTATCCTATTATTGATTGATTAACACTGTTAATTCAATCCTAATTTAATTCAATTTGCTTTGCGGTGCTGTAATTAATTTGTTGACATCTGGCACCTGCTCTAGCAGAGTACCTTATGCTAGATGGCCGAAGCAACAGCTCGATGTAGATGCCAGGCAGGGTGCAACTAACATTTTTGACTATAATATTATAAATTGTTGACTATAGTATTAAAATGCTCTCCTGGGTCCTTGGGTCACCTGTCAGTGGCAGGACCTTCTAGAATCATCCTAACCCCTTTTTAGATCATATTTGTGAGATGAATGTGTCTGTACTCTACTGTCCTGCTCTGTGTCTGTGAGAGAGTTTTTTGGATGATTTGGATGATTTTAAATCTGACATTTTAAAGTTTGTTGGAGTGATCCTTGTTTGGATGTCCATCCAGACACATGAATATTTAAACTGCTGCATATGCCAGTATGGACATCTGCTTGTTAATGGTCTGCTTGAGAGGCTTGAGGCTTATTTGGTTTCTACTCTTTAGAGCTTCCATGTAGCTTTCCACAAAAATTTTAAAAATCTTTAAAGTCTTTACCAAATGGCTCGAGTGTGTTTTTGGACCACCTCTGTGGAATCTGATCAAATGCAGGGGGACTTGTATGACCTAAATGAGTGATAAACTGATTGCCAGCCATAATGGGTGGTGTGTTTGGGTTAAGACTGGCACAAACATAGGCTAATGCTCTGCGCACAAATCTTTTGAGTGGTGGTTAGATGGCTTTGGACGATAAGATTTAAAGATGAAGATCAAAAGGCAATGATTCGGAACTAAGGGAGCTTTTGTTTATTAGGCTGGGGTCAAACATATGGTTGTGCGTTGCATATCACACATTTAAAAAAAAAAAAAAAAACTTAACCCTAACCTTAACTTATAATTCACTGCCAATAATCCTCCATCACATATACATCTCCAGTATAGCTTAAGGGCTGTGACCATTTCTTAGTCTAATGGACATCACACATTTTTATCCAGGATCAATATGAAGCCTCTTTCTCCTTTCAGAGGGCGCTGGGATGTGGGTGGCGCTGGCAGATGCTGAAATGGGCTGTTGTGTCCGTCTGCTTGTGCCTAAATGGCCAGGAATCACTCTGCCCGTTAGGACAAAATATGGCCACCACAGCAGCGACAGCTGTGCCACATAATTTAGCTTTACAGCATCACATGCATTTGCATTATCTCATGAGGTTAATTGGAAACTCTCATTTACTTACAGTTTCATTATAGCCTACAGCACCACTAATAGATTAATGTGCATTTGGCTGATGTCTGCTCAGTATAATCACAAACATCCAGCTAACTAGAGTATGTCTTCTTTCTTTCAAATGCCTGTGGAAGATATTATATGAACTGACAGAAGGGTCCCATATGAATGATGTATGTAGTAAAGTTTTGTAAATACACGTCACATGCAATATCACATGCAAGACCTGCATTAAATGTCTTTATTAACCCCCTGCAATAACCCAACACACATGAGAAAATCCACTTTCTGTTTTTTCTTTCTTTTTTGGACCACGATGGGGAAAGCTTCTTCAGATTATTACCTGATTAATAATTAGAGGTAATTCTAAAATGGTTAAATCTACTATATTTTTGAATTGAATAACATTTTAGGGCAGATGTGCTCCCATTCAGCATCAGACCCCTTTATGTCATGCACAAGACACTTGCTCACTAACTGACTGCTCACTTTAAATCCCATAAGGTGCTCTTAGGTCTTGTGTCAATGGCAATTGATTAGGTTGGTGATGTGGTTACTGCTCTACAAATCAAATCAGGGAACTTTCAAGGGACTTTCTTGTTTTGTGAACATTTGGATTAGCCTATTGCCCTCAGTCCAATGTCACTGCATTATTATTCCAATATCATTTTTCTTTCTCAGAGGGGCACAAGTTTTTTTTTTTTTTTTTTTAAAGAAGTCTGGAAACCTAATCAGTTGACACTGCCATATATTTACAAGAACTGCTGATTTGTAGAGGATTAACGCAACACTGAAGATGAAATTCCACCGTGTTTCAAAAATCCAAGCAATTTGCCAGCATTTCTAAAAACAATTCAGTATATGTCAGGACTCTAGTGCCATTAGATTATTTCCTCTTGAGCGTTGAGGCACGCGTCTCACTTTCCCCGAGAACAACAAGCCTCATCTGTGATGGTGGCGCAGGCGGTAGCGGTGCCACTCAGCAACCAGAGGGTTGCAGGTTTGAGCCCCGCTGGCTGACCCCACTGAAGTGTCCTTGAGCAAGATACTCTACCCCGAATTACTCCCGGTGGCAGGTTGGCACCTTGCATGGAAGCCTCCGCCACCGGTGTGTGTGAATGTGTGAATGTGAGGCATACACTGTGAAGCGCTTTGAGAACTTGTAGGGGTAGAAAAGCGCTATATAAAATGCAGCCCATTACCATAATTTACCAACTGCTCTTTCAAAGCCATTTGTGCAGTTTTTGATTTCAGTTCACTTACCAATGGTTTCTTGTTTGGTACAGGTTTCTAAGTAAAAACAAAGGGCCTACACTCAAAACAGCTTGAACCTGTGATTGTATTTGTCATGTAATCTGCAGCTGTAAAGTATTACAAAAATGTAGACCTGGCGGACAAATCTAAGAAAATCCTTTGGAAGATACTGGTGAATGATGCTCAATGGGGTTTAATTTCAGGACTTTGCTACTGTAAGGTGAGCCTGCCACCTTCTGGTCAAATATTAAAACAACAATCTGACGTCATGCCAGTAATGCCATTTATTTTCAACTGAACAGAATTTAAACTAAACAACAATCATAGCATTAATCTTTAACAGGGTGGAGACTGTGATTTTGAGGTGGCCTTGAGACAATATCCTGTTGAGAGTTTTTTAAAAAGGCGGTACAATAAATAATTTGTGAATTATCTTTCACAATGAAAAATAAGTAATGGCAATTAGAAATCATTTCAGAGCATTTATTCTCCTCATGAAGGCTCCATCTGACAAATCTATGACACCCAAATCCACTTGGTAAATGTTACAAGGCTGGAGTAACTGCTCTCATAATCTATCTATTCTATTATAACTAAAGACCACCTTCAGCCACTAGATGGCGGTAATGTGTTATTGTTGGGAATTATCATCAAAAGTATAACATCCCCCCATAGAAAGCACTGCAGAGTGTTACATTTCACATCCTAATCCAGAGTGTTTGGAGATGGTGCAGATCTATGAATTGGACTGCAAATGAGTATGACTGTTTGTAGTCATAAGGTATTTGAAAAACAAAATGACACAGCAGCCAGGAAATCGACCCCTCCCCTCAACGACCAGGTGCTACATCTGTCCACATCTGAAGAGAGGAAAACTCTGCTCAGAGTTAACCTTCAGAAAGCTGCTGGGCCAGAACAAATACCAGGACGTGAGCTAAGAGAATGTGTGATGTCTTCAACATCTCTGAGCACCACTGTTGTCCCTGCCACTGCTGTTTCAAGACCACCACCATCATTCCTGTGGTGAAAACCACCATCAATCCTGTGAAAAAATCCATAGTGACCTGTCTCAGTGACTACCGCCCAGTTGCACTTACTTATCATTGTGAAGTGCTTTTAGAGGCTAGTCATGAAACACATCAACAGTTACCTGCCACACTGGATCCACTGAAATTTGCGCATCACCCCAACCGCTCAAGGGAGGATGCCATCACCACAGCCATATACGTGGCTCTCACACATCTGGACACAAAGGACACTTGGACAGGACAGGAACAGTAGTGCTGTTCATCGACTTCAGCTCAGCATTCAACACCATCATTCTGCAGCAGCAGGTAAAGAAACTGGATCAGTTGGGTCTGAACGCTACCCTCTGCAACTACATCCTGGACTTCCTGGTGGGGAGACTGCAGGCAGTCAGGATAGGAAACTAACACCACCTTGCTGAACACAGAAGCCCCTCGAGGCTATGCGCTTCGCTCCCTGCTGTTCACACTCCTAACCCATGACTGCGCAGCAACACACAGCACAAACCACATCATCAAATTTGCGGATGACACAGCTGTGGTGGTTTGGTAAGCAGAGACAATGAGGACTTGTAAAGAGAGAAGGTGACTCAGCTCAACAAATGGTGCGGTCACATCAACCTGTCCAACTTGTCAGTGTGGACAAAACAAAAGAATTAATCATTGATTTCAGAAGACCTCCAAGAAAACACACCACACTGTCCATGAACAATCTTCCAGTTGAGACTGTTCAGGACACATAGTTTCTGGGCGTACACATAACAGACAACCTCACATGGAACAAGACCACCACATACATTACAAAGAAAGCCCAGCAACACCTCTATTTTTTATGGAAGCTGCAGAAGGCCCACCTCCCCTCTCCCATCCTGACAACCTACTACAGGGGGACTATTGAGAGCATCCTCAGCAGTGCCATCACAGTGTGTGTTGGTAACTGCACCGCTGCAGAAAGAATGGCCCTGCAAAGGATGGTGAGGACAGCTGAAAAGATCACAGGGACCTCTCTTCCCTCGGTCTCCGACATCTACAGCACCCACTGTCTGTGCAAAGTCACAAGCATTGTTAAAGACACAACACACCCATCCCATGGACTGTTCTCCCTAATGCCATCAGGGAAAAGATATCGCAGTATAACTGCCCACACCTCCACAATGGAGAAGAGCTTCTTCCCTCAGGCAGTCAGACTGCTGAACAACAAAATATTACATGTTTATTCACACTGAACTGAATGCACACCTGTACTTTTTCTATGCTGCTAAATGCTCTATATTCTATCTCCAACACTGTATATATTTATAATGTATGTGCACTAAATGTAGTCTAACTGTACTAAATGTAGCCTAAGTGCACTAAATGCAGCTTGTCTCAAATGTCTTTCAGTGTATATGGCTGAAATGACAATAAAACCCACTTGACTTAACTTGACTTGACTTGATTTTGTGCCTGTATACAACAGTGTGTGGGAGACTTCAGAAGACTTGCATATGTTGTCATACTGAATTGGATCTAAGCATGACCAGGTCAAAAGTCTGACTGAGACACAAGAGCACTAATACACAGAAAAATCCTTAATTTAAAACCAACCAAATTGATGTTTGGTTGCATTAAAGGTATTATAAGGTAAATATGAAACAATCTCCCCTCCCCTTGCTCTGTCTCACACATTCAGTCTGTGTGTTAATACAGTTTTTTGAGGAAACATATCTCTCTCTATCATTACCAAAAAAATTGAGTGACTGAGAGAGAAAGCGAGGGAGTGTGGGAGAGAAATTGAGCAGTGAGCAGTTCAATTAAAGTGGAGTGAGAAGCCTGTCCATTAATTCACGGTGAGCTTAATTAAAGTGATGTTGCTGAATGACTGGAGGCCGTGTGTGTGTGTGTGTGTGAGAGGAGAAGAGAATGTCAGACATGCTGCACCCAGAGCTACTCTGGCCTGAATAATTCAGTTCATATTGGCAGCGGATCAGTGGAACAGTCCCCTCTCTAATATCCTCTGTGGATTATTCAGATTTGTCACAAAAGAAATGATAAAAGCACTCTGTCCGCTGGCGCAATAGCACGTCACCGTACTAAAGATGCCTCTGTTTTGAGCTCCCTTTGTCAAAATGAAGGTTAGTAGTCCAGGAGACAGGTAGTGGTAAGTAAACCACAATGCACTGCGCTGAGTCTTCTCCTCTGAGCAAAAACAATCTCCTGCTCATAGCTGACTCTGAGACACCTCTTAGTTTTGGATCTTTTGAGAACTTCCATTTATAACAGTGTCATACAGAGTGCAACTGAAGTATTGTGTTAAAGCTGCACAATGAAAGAATTGATATGTAAGATTCAAGATTCAAGATAGTCTTTATTACATCTCATTACACTGGTATAAGAGAGTAAAATTCTGGTATTTGTTGCTCCATACCTAGTTTCCTTTGGCTTCTGAGGTGGAAGAGACACTGCTGGGCTTTTTAAACAATCTGGTCAGTGTGACCATCCCAGGTCAGGTCTTCTGTGATGTTAACTCCAAGGAACTTGAAGTTGTTGACCCTTTCCACAGTAGCACCATTGATGATAATGTGGTCAAACTGGTCTCCTTTCCTCCTGAAGTTTACAATTAGCTCTTTGATCTTTGCCACATTGAGAGATAGGTTGTTCTCCTGACACCACTGTGTTAAGTGGTTAACTTCTCTCATGTCGACAGTTTCATCATTGTTGGTCATCAGAGCAATTACAGTGGTGTCGTCAGCAAACTTAATGACCGTATTAGAGCTATGCATTGCCACACAGTCGTGAATATACAGGGAGTAAAGGAGAGGGCTCAGAACACAACCCTGAGGGATACCTGTGTTGATGGTCAAGGAGGATGAAATGATGGAACCCATTCTCACCACTTGGCAACACCCTGACAGAAAGGCCAGGATCCAGGATCTGGTGTGTAGACCAAGACTTCTGAGCTTGCTGTCAAGTCTACTGAGGGCAATGGTGTTAAATGCAGAACTATATTTTATAAAAGGCATCTGTACATAGGGATGCATAAGGCCCTTAATATCAAATTTTAATTTAGTGCTTACTCTGTACCCAGTAGTCAAAATGACTGAAGGTGTAATTGTATTAGGACATTACACAATTGCACTGTCAGAGACTTGAGTCTCCATAGTGTGAGTGGTGTAGCAGTATAAGTAGTTATAATGGTGTAAGTCATACTGTGTCAGAACGAGTCTGATATTAAAATAAAACAGCATTGTGTTGCTTTAACTGTTAAGGTGTTACCCCCACCCACAAATACACACAGACACAGACACACACGCACACACACACACACACATACACACATACACACACACACACACACACACAAACAAGAGTCCCTTAAGGTTCAATTCTAAGCCTCCTTCAATTCTAAGTAATGCCTGTTGCCGAAATACTTAGAAATAATTAATTAATACTTTTTCAATTTTTCCACATTTTATCTACCTGGCAGTCCTGGGCATGATTTTCTAAAGCTCCTTTCCAAATGACTGAAGGATATCAAATACTCGTTGCTAAATATCTTCCTCAAATTTACCGAAAGGAGACAGAGGTTCTTGAACCATTATTGTCAACATTAGGAGTATATTTGGCCGTACCAAGATCCGGTGTCCTGACATAATGAGCCTTGGGTGCTTGTCAGTTCTGACAATTGCTAAAGTGCAGAATTTCTGGTCTCGAGTCATTGACTTCCCATATCCAGGGGTGTCACTGGTTAGAAAATTAAACTTAAGTTCTTCCAAGTGCACCAACAAGTGCACCAAATAGATCTTTCTCGTAAATTACTCTTTTAAAAGTTTAATTCAAAGGATCATGTACATCCATATGGTTTAACGAGGATGCCATTATTTGTTTTGTATCATTTACTGCCTGTGCCGTGCTGGACAAAGGTCTGGCAACTAGACTTTAACAAAGCAGTAAAATATGTGAGTTCCTTATACTGTCTCTGTTTCAGCTGCACTGGCGCCATGTGAGTTTCAAGAGGAACTGAGTAGAAATTCAGGATTTTACCAGAGAGGGTAAAAGCGGAGTGAGAGGCACAAGTGTTTCTTAAGTTCTGTGCTCTATTTTAACAAGAGGAAGGGGGGAAATCCCCTGTTTTGCAGACCAGAGTCGAGCTCTCATACGATGATACAGAACAACATTGAAAAGTTTATATTGTGATGTTATGTGACACTTAAAAAGTTCTTGGGTTTGTGTATATCTAGTAAAACATAGGCTGCAACACTGACAACACTTCAATAGTACAAGACAGTATACCCACTACAGTCACAGACAGTATACCCATTACAGTCAGAGACAGTACCCACTACAGCAAACTAGACACTGGTGACACTCCCAGTTATGCAGACCGAAACTATTCATGTTTGGTCCCATTGTGATGTGTCATGTTGCTCTATCTTGGTCAGTATTCAATGACCTTTGATTTTACCGTCTGTTTTTAAGACCTACCCCACAGCTCAAGTCTCCTGACCACAATGTTCCAGCAAAAGCTTGTTATGGGTCTTCTAATATGCTGTTATTGGCTTTAAC
The DNA here is from genome assembly GCA_015244755.2 of Tenualosa ilisha. NCBI lineage: Eukaryota > Metazoa > Chordata > Actinopteri > Clupeiformes > Clupeidae > Tenualosa > Tenualosa ilisha. The sequence continues at coordinate 1,032,703 of PYXC01000994.1, read as the reverse complement.
AAATCTAATTTTCAATCAAAGGATGATGAAGCTTTTGGTGTTATTGTTTCTAAAGCTGTGAAATAGTCTTCCATTTTATGTGAGATCTGGTCACTGTCTGGACACATTTTAAAACAGACTGACAGTTCTTTATGGACTCCTAACACAAAACATTTTAAACTAGACTGACAGTTCTTTATAGACTTAACACAAAATCTTTTACGAGGTGCTTTTCTCCTTTTCTACCTCTGCTTTTTACAAGATTGAGTTTTAACTAGGTGATGCTCCCTGTAGGTGTATTATTCCAGTCTGAGGTCAAGATTATATTGAACTTGAGCTTTCAGGCCCATCTCTGCTTACTATATTAGCCAGGTTCTCCTATTGCATGATCTCTGATTATTAGTTTTTATTAAAATTTCATTCTTTTTGTAATAATTATTTTTCATAATTTTGTTGTCAATATATTCATCCAGACAGACCGAAAAGTGTTTTATAGAAAGGTTTTGTTTCTCGTATGTCTTGTAAATGTGAGGAATTGACAATAAAACTGACTTTGACTTTTGTTATAAAGTAGTTCACCTAATAGATCAAGCTGGGTTATGAAAATATGGCTGAATCCCCATGTCCTCCCTAACACTTGAATCCATAAACACTTAAAGGAGCCTTGAATCCTTAAAGGAGAAATCTGGTGTAAATCATTCCATAGCTCTGTTGTTCTAGGTCATCATGTGCTGTGTGTAGGACAAAGAAGCAGAAAGTTTGATACAATGTAGACCGAACAACGAACCGACCGAAAATGTCAACTTAATTGAGCATAGGAAAATGGAACTGAAAGTATGTAGCTGTGCCCCATTGAGTTAGTGTCAAATTTTTGCATTCTATTCTCTACTGACATCCCTCGAGACCTGTAACAACAGAGCTACAGATTGATTCACAACGGATTTCTCCTTTAACTGGCATAATTCAGTCAATCCCAAGCCATTCCATGCCGATTAAGTCTTTCAGGGGCCAGGGCTTAGGGTTTAGCGGGGCATTGGGATTCACTGGGATTCTGTCAGAATCATTTATGCAGGCAGGTATATTGTTAAGCTTTGCGCTTTGGGACTGAATGCTCGTTCCCCTGCGTGCAGAAGGCTCACTGATCTTATCTGGGCAATAATTCTAATGATGGCTGGGGAGATTTCATCTCCATAATGGGGGATCGGCGTGTGGATCTGGGGCTGGTCACGGATCACAGACTGACTGGGTGAGTTTTCCAGGAATGCCATCTCTGAATGCTGCCTGATTACATTTCTGTTTCCCTAGCGACAGAGCCCTGGATCCACGCTATTGAACAGAACTGAGCTGCCAGGCATCCTTCTCTTGTCTCCCTGTCCAACCTGCGTCTGGCAACACCCCCCACCCCCAGCCCCCCAGTCCCTCCTGATGTGGTTTTCTAGGACAAGGCAGTCCTCATTTATCTGACTTGTCTTTGCTTGTAACCTAATCATTAAAATGACTGCAATAAATAAGCCTGACAGCAGTGTGTGTGTGTGTGTGTGTGTGTGTGTGTGTGTGAGTGTGTGTGTGTGTGTGTTTGGACAGGGTGTTTGATGCATGCTATGTGCCAGCTCCCAAACCACCAACCCCTTGGCCCCCAACTCCTTCACTTACCCAGCCCAGCCCACACACACATACACACACACACACACAAACACAACCGAAACACTGAGAGCTGAGAGTTTCAGTAAACCATCTGTGGTTTGACTGGGCTGCCAGAGCTTATCTGAGCACGAGTGTGTGTTTGCCCTGGTTTACTTTAACTACATGCTTCAATTTTATTTTTAAATCCTCCTTGGATGGATGGAACAAGGGTAACGCAACCTCACATGCTCCACACACAGAGCTGGTGCAGGGCAATTTGGCCCCTCCTCTGTTACGCAAAAGCAAAGGTCTCCAGAAAGCAGAGGGCATCTCATAAAGGTCCTTTATAGCTTGTGTGTGTGTGTTTGTGTGTGTGTGTGTGTGTGTGTATGTGTGTGTGTGTGTGTGTAGGTGTGTGTGCATTTGTATGTGTGTGTGTGTATGTGTGTGTGTAGGTGTGTGTGCATTTGTATGTGTGTGTGTGTGTGTGTAGGTGTGTGTGTGTGTGTGTGTGTGTAGGTGTGTGTGTGTGCATTTGTATGTGTGTGTGTATTTCTGTGTGAGCACGTGTGGGAGTGTGTGTGTCCTCTAGGTAAAACAGGTCAGTCAGAGATAGATAGAGGTTGTTTTCCTGAAATAAGCTAAATCCCATATTACGTAGTCAGTAGGCGCGCTTACAGGTCGAGTAAATGTGTTTGGGTGGATTTGTGTCATCGGTCCTGTTGTTTTGAGCATTGGAGATGGATCTTCAGCAGTGTGTCTCCGAGGAGAGAGCAGCAACTGAGGATACAGACATAATTATCATTTTCATCAGCCTTTGCAAATGGACTCATTTGGAAGATAAGGAACCTGCTTGCAGACATAGACTTTGTTTCTATAGGCCCTAACGCACTCTAACACACCCAGCCACACACACACACACACACACACACAAACACACACACACAAACACAAACACACACACACACACACACACACACACACACACACACACAACACACACACACAAACACAAACACACACACACAGACACACAGACACACACACACACACACACACACACACACACACACACAGGCTCATTTTGGAGGTAATGAGCTA
>PYXC01000994.1:990000-1025000 GCA_015244755.2 Tenualosa ilisha | reverse complement strand
TTTCAAGCCAGGACAAACTACTTACAAGTGTGTGTTTTTGAAAACCAACAGTGTTTATTCAAATGTACATTACACAACCAAAACTACAAGAAATGCATGGTAGTGGATGATCTGGTATTAATTTAGATAGTCTAATTTCACACACCTCGGCTTTTGGGGTCATGAAGGTTATGTGTTGTTTCTGGGAAAAATGGTTCGTTAGCTGAGCTACCTTAGTAGTGTTGAAGACAATAACTCATTACTGTAAAACAGCTTGCTTATAATTAGCTCTCCATTCTACTGTTCTATACTGGAGAAAGCTAAAAGCTAAAAGTTCATTTGTTTCACTGGCCTCAGAATAAACACATAAGCTGTACAAACTGTACAAGACCACTGTCACCATAAGTCTCTCGTCTTCTGATTGTTCACTAGCATTTCATATAAGAGTTTGAAATATACAGTTCACTCACTGCCACCTCCCTCTCTGTGTTGAGGTGAATGTCCAGCACTTGACTCTCACATCTGTCAGTATGTCCAAGTTTTTTACATCTTTTTGTGTCCAGTGGTTGCATTTCGTTCCACTGTTTACTTCCTCTTCCTGGTCCAGCCTTGCAGCTACACTTGTCCAGGCCTGGACAGGTACGCCACCAGTGCCACCAGCACGCCCACGTACAGCCCCGTTCCCACGGTGATGGAGAGCGCTGCAAGGAAGAGCACGCGTCTGGAGGATGCGCCCGCCAAGGAGAACTCACCCTTCGACACAGCTACACTCGTCTGAAACACAACGAGGCCAAGAACATTCATGTAAAACTTGCAAATCCATCTTAGCTCACATTGATAGGGGTTGATAGGAGCACTATGGCTGATTTGCTTATTAACTTATTCATTCATTCATTCATTCATTCATTCATTCACTCATTCATTCATTCAATTAACAAAGCACCTGAGAATTTACCCAATTTGTGTTGTGACATGACGTGAGTTACCAGTATGTGTGTGTGTGTGTGTGTGTGTGTGTGTGTGTGTGTGTGCGTGTGTGTCTGTGCAAGCAACAAGCAATGACAGGTGGTGGCCTGATGCCGGCCCACAACAAACACCAACATCTCAAAGACACATTAAAAAGAAGACAACTACGGGGCCGCCTTTCCCCCTATTGTGTCTTTGCTTTGATGCTGCAGAACAACTTTTACAGTTATACTATTGATTGCTTAGAAGCACTTCATGAAACTGGGATCCACTTGATCTTCATCCTCACTTTCTCAGCACAGCAGAAACCAGCACTTCCAATTGTGTTAACATGTTTTCAGTGGTTTCACTCAATTTTCACATCGTTTTTTAAAACATTTAACACAGCTTTCACAGACAGTTCCCAAAACTCCATTGAATTCCTAGCTTGAACAACTGGAAAGACTCACAGCCAGAAAGACATTGTCTGCAGACATATGAATTACTAATGTCACTGTGTAAATCTCCTCCTCCATAATTCTTAAATCCACAATCATTCTTCACGCATATAAGACACCACCTTTGCTGTTTGCTATTTGCAAGGGTGGGCCAAAAAAGTATCTAAGTTTTGATGCAAAATGTCAATGAAAGTTGAAAAGTTACTTCAGTATATGAAGTGCACTGTATCACACAGTATATTTGCCTAGGTGCTTATATTTCACTCTAGCCGGTGCTTATATTTGCCTAGGGTCTTGCATGTCAGTGGCAGTTACTTTAAGTTTAGGAGGAAAGAATCAAATTTACGTTGTAGCATTCTGGTTCTTTTTCACACATTCAATAAATTGCACAGACACAGCAAAACCTATGGCAGAATCTGCTTATTTTGCATTCTGTCCTGCTTGGTGTTATGATTGACTGAGAATACTCACTGATCTGTCCACTGATTTTGTTGTTTGAAGGAAAAATTAGCTTTTGCTGCATGTTTTGTCACCGTTAGAGCCTCTTGCAAGATGTGAGAACAAAATGTGTGATTTTAAAAATGTGTGTGTGTGTGTGTGTGCGTGAGTGACGTTTGTTTTAAGGGGGTTAGGAGCACAGAGAGATGCCTCCTGCCGACAGACACACACACACACACACACACACACACACACACACACCAGTGACTCCATTTATAGACTCCTCAGGCTAGATCTCAGCAGAGCTATGGGAGACGTAGAAAATCGCACACTGACACACAAACACACACGTACACACAGCACGCTTTAATTTACACTCCCCTTCGTATTAAATGTCATTCCTGAGAGCACTTCATACAAAGACTGTCTGATTTGAGCTGTAGATCCCGCGCTGTCACGACCTTGACTTGTCCTTCATGCGGACACCTGACGCTTGACATTCTGGCAGACCACATGCCCCTCATAGGCTGGGTATGCTTTCCAGCGATAAGGCTTTGTCCCCCCCACCGGTTAAATAGCACGAGGTTATTAAGACTTTCCTGTCATATCAACACAAACATCCATCGCCATGCAAACAGCTTGAAACCCTCAATCCATAACCAACAGCTTTCGCCTGTAAGATGTGCCTGCAGATGGGCTAGACTGCAGCGCATCATGAAATGGAAATGCAGAGACACACCACAGACAAATGAGCTCTTGAGGCAATTTCCTGGCCGTGCAAAAGAGGAAAAGCTGGAACTAAACAGTTTGTTTAGATCAGTGTGTTTAAATACTCGGCTAATAGAAGTTACAGTAACCGTAGTCTGGAAAAGTACTGTTATGAGGTGACCTGGGAGAAATCAGGGTGGGGAGGTTTTTCTTAGAGCTCTCTCTCTCTCTCTGTTTTTGTGTGTTCGTGTGTGTGTTTGTGTTTGTGTGTGTATTAATTTGTGTATGCATGAGTCTCCTGCTCCTGAAAAAGTGTTTTGAGATTGTGTGTTGTGTGCAAATGTATGTGTGTGTACACGTAGTGTGTGTGTTTAGGTGTATGTTTGTGTGTGTGTTCCTTCACTTTGAGAAAAGTGTGTGTGTATATTTATCTCTGTGTGTGCACACGTGTGTGTGTGTGTGTGTGTGTGTGTGTGTGTCCCTACCCTCTGAGAGAAGTAGAAGGCCGCAATGCCCAGGGGCCAGAAGCAGCAGAGCATGGAGAAGATGGCCAGACCCAGGTGGTCCCGTGGGGGACTCAGGAAACTGTCCTCACTGCAGCTGGTGCTGGAGCTGTCAGTCTGGGGGAGGCACAGACAGAGAGAATGTGTGAGTGAGCGAGTATGTGTGTGTGTGTGTGTGTGTGTGTGTGCACGCGCACATATGCATGTCTCTCTCTCTCCCTCTGTGTGTGTGAGTAAGAGACACAGGGGACAAACAGGAATAGAGACAATGAGGCGAGAGAGAGAGAGAGAGTGTGTGTGTGTGTGATGAAGAGATAGTCAGCGAATCATGGGACAAAACAGAAATAGAGACAACCAGGCAAGTGAGAGAGAGAGAGAGAGAGAGAGAGAGAGAGAGAGAGAGAGAGAGAGTATGTATATGTGTGTGTGTGTGTGTGTATGTGTGTGTCACAGAAATAGGGAGTAGGAGACCGAGGAAGAGAAAGAGAGTGAAGAGAAGAGGTGACAGTGAAGAAGAGCAGAGAGATGACAGATTCACACAGAAATGAAAAGAGGGAGAGTCAGAAGTGAGTACAGAAAGAGAGAGAGAGATTGAAAACTGAAAGAGGATAGAGTGATAAAGAGAGGGAGGTGCAGGATGAACAGAGATCAGCTCTGACTGGTACTGTGCTGATTAGCCCTACATGCCTAGGAAAGATTAGGATATATAATATACGTTTGCTGCTCTTGAGTGTGTGAGTCTGCAGACATGTTGTGTGTGTGTGTGTGTGTGTGTAAGTAAATGTCTGCTGATGTGATTTGCGGTGTCAGTCACCACTGAGGGCAATCTAACTCCCTGGCACAGGGACAATATGATGAGCAGCAACCCTAAGGTGACTTTTAGAGGGACGGACACACACACACACACACACACAGACAGACACACACACCTCAGGTGACCTTAAAAGGAATGAATAAACACACACCCTCATACTCATACCTGGCACTCTCCAGGAGACTGTGTGAAATGAGGTGTGTATAAATAGATACATCTGTGTGTGTGTGTGTGTGTGTGTGTTCGCACATCTGCCTCTTTGTTGGGTATCCACGTGCAGATTGTGCTGTTCACAGAAACACTGTGCTTCTGTCTAGGTCTGCAAGTGTGCATGTATTTAACTGTATGTGTATGTATGTGTTCATGGGTTGGAAATATCCAAGCCATTAGGCAGGTGATTGGTGTGTTGGTGTCTTGTTGGTGTGGCAGTGAAATAAAGCATGTGGCCAGCAGATATGGGGTTCCAAACATGGCAAAATGACAGCGTGGTCGACCATTTATGTTGACTGAAGATGTATTGACATGTCATGGTCTGTGTAACAATACACAGGACATGTCAAAATGTCTTGGTCTAATTTTTACCATACTAAAAACGATCATCTGTGCCAAACACATTCTTATGGTGTTGTGTTATGTTGTCTTGGTGGTCACTGGTTTTGCTGTGACACATGTTGTCTTCGTGGTCACTGGTTTTGCTGTGACACATGTTGTCTTCATTGCCATTGATTTTGCTGATTGTCTTTATCATTGGTGCTGCTGTTACATACTGTATGTTGATCACATTGTCTTTGGTTTCCCTGTAACAAGCTGTCTACTTCAGCATTGGATTTGCTGTTAAATATGTTGGTTTCTTTGTCATTGGTTTTACATGTATGATGGGTTCCTGGAAAACCCTTCACACGTTGTACTTGCACTTGGCTGGGTAGAGTGAAAATGTGTTGAATGGCATTCTATATTCTATTGCTATTCTGTAACATTCTATTCAGAATGCAAATCTTTAAACCATAACATATGATACAGACAAGTTATGTAAATAATGAAAGCAGATTTGAGAAGAGCCAACACTAACGCAGACAACATGTGTAACAACGAAACTCATCCCAAACAAGTCAACATGTGTAACAACAAAACTCATCCCAAACAAGTCAACATGTGTAACAACGAAACTCATCCCAAAGTAGACAACTAAATACAACAACAAGAATGCACAGACGTTTTTATTACAGTAAAAATTAGACCAATACATTTTAACACATCCAGTGCAATGTTACACAGACCGTGACATGTCTGAACACATCTTCAGTGAACATACATGGTGGCCAAGATGTCATTTTGGCACATTGGGAACCTCTTAGGCAGAAAGGACGGGAACAGAAGAAGATGAGATCGTGTATGCATGCTTGTATGTGTGTGTGTGCATTTATGTATGTGTTTGTGTGTGTGTGTGTGTATGTGCATGTGTGTGTGTGTGTGTAGATATATATACTTATGTCTGTGTGTGTGTATGTGCATGTGTGTGTGTTTGTGCGTGTGTGTGTATACATGTGTGTGTGTGTATGTGTTGGTTTTAGTGTGGCAGTGAAATAAGGCATGTGGCCGGCAGAGAGGACAGGGACAGGTGAGGATGAGAGTGCTGAGCTAGAGAATAAATGAGCCAATTTAACCAGACGAGCTGGAGCACTCACAAGGCCACTGCAGCCACAGAGGTCTGGCCACACACACACACACACACACACACACACACACCCACACACACACTTTCTCTCCTACGCACACAATCTCAGACACAAACTAACACACATATGCGCACACAAACACAGACACACAAATCTCTCTCTCTCTCACACACACACACACACACACACACACACACACACACACACACACACACACACACAGATTCACACACAATTGCACAGCCTACCTTATCTACTCTATCAGTCAGATTTCTCCCAGCTACTAAAGTGTGTCTGTGAGCATTTGTGTGTTGGGAGTGTGTGTTTGAGAGTGAGTTTGTTGAGGTGTGTAGCGTGTGTGTGAGGAATAAGATAGAGAGAGATAAAGAGCAACAAAGAATGAAAGTGTGTGTGTGTGAGAGAGAGAGATAAAGAGAGAGAGTGTGTGTATGTGTATGTGTCTGTGTATGTGGTGCTGTAAAAAGTCAGAGCGTCACCTTCAAACTTGGTGGATGAGAAGCAGGTGATGGCTCAGAATGGATGTGTGCTTTATGATGCCTGACTGACTCTGGGCTGAGGTCCTGCAGGACAGCTCTGGAGTGTGTGTGTGTGTGTGTGTGTGTGTGTGTGTGTGTGTGTGTGTGTGTGTGTTTGTATGTGTGTGTGTGAGAGAGAGAGAGAGAGAGGGAGCAGAGCGATACAGCCGTGTAATATATTAATCCATCTTAATGAGTGTGTGTACTCAAGATGGGATGGCTGCCAAAAGTGAGCACTTACATTCCCTCCGTATCATATTTGCATGATTTATGCTCGTTGTGTTTCCTGCCAAATCGCCTTTGAATAATGATTGATTATTTGTTTGGATGGGACAAATAATTCCCAAATGCACATAATGATTGAACCGTTACATTTTTAACCATTACATAACCAGCAACAAACTGAACTGTAAACTTTGTCAGGAAAAGAAAAACATTAAATGCTTAAACATGCAGCTTATTTTGTTCCAATCATAGCAAGGATGTGTTGTGACATTTAAATCAATACATACATATTCATAATGTTATTAAAAATATGAGAAGCCTGCAGTGAAAGGGTTGAATAAATTCTCACCTAATAAGAAGCACACACACACTGTGTGTGTATGTTTGTCTGTCTCTCTGTGTGTGTGTGGACTGATGAGTGTGAGTAGATTGATATTGATGACTCTCTGCCCACTTTGGGGAGATGTTAATTACCCTGAACTTGCCTCCTCTCATTTTACTGCTCCTTCACAAATCTGCTGTCAGCTGATGGACACCTCCCTGGATCACACTAGAGTCAGGCCGGGCCAAGGGACTCACAGCTGCTGGCTTTTAAACACACACAGCCTGTCACACACACATATGCATGCACGCACACACACATATTCTCTCTCTCTCTCTCTCTCTCTCTCACACACACACACCAAAGGACCACACAACTGATGATCTCCCCTCCCCACACCCGGACTAGACTGGGGAAAGCTTGGTGATGGATACCCCCTACCTCGCTCATATCCCCAGAAACCAGCCACACTAGGTCTGGTGTGTGTGTGTGTGTGTGTGTGTGTGTGTGTGTGTATGTATGTGACTCATCCATATTCACCCCGGAGGCTGGCAGGCAGGAAAGATGAATCAGACAGGATCCCCACCTGCCTTACGCTGCCTCGCAGACAAGACAGCATGCACAGATCTTTAAAAAGATAAAGGTTCTGTGTGGAACCATTTCCTTCTGCTTATGAGTGATGGTTCTGTGTGCAACCCTCTCCATCTGCTTATGAGTGATGGTTCTGTGTAGAAACCTCTCCATCTGCTTATGAGTGATGGTTCTGCGTGGAACCATTTCCATCTGCTTATGAGGTGAACCTTCACCTTATCTTTTGACTACTCAAATGCAATATGTTGTAAACAACATGTACTAAATATTTTCCTAAGGTTTTTAAGATTTTAATATACAGTATGAATTTCTATCTGGTTTGCATGATTCGTGGTCTCTGGATCACTTCTGCATGACTTCTAGTCACTGTGGTAGAGGTTTCTTACAACTTATTTACCTGAAAAGTGCTACTGCATGCTGCTCAATACAGTAAATAGCCATTAATGAACAGGCTGAGGACCATAAAGATAAATATAGGGGAAGGGGGGGTGAAGTGAGTTTGATGAACAAAAACACTAAAAGTGGTATGACTCACCATGATAATTCACAATGCTGTGTGCGTATGTTAAAGTAGCCTCTTCAAACCCATTCTGTTCCAGAACATTCCCTTGACACATACTATTCAGAGAGCTCTCGTACAAACGTTTCTAATTCACGACTTGTACCATCATCCGCTCAGCTTTTATACGCTGTCTGAAAGATTTATTCTGACAGAGTACAGCCATAACAGTGCATTACACTCAGTAACCTCCACTCAGCCAGTTCCCCTTGGCCTTGTAGACCCTTATGAAGACCTCTTCAAAAGTACCACAGCTGAACTCAATAGCTTTGCAGCGTTATTTTGAATTAGGGAGTTGCATTTTAGAATGTGGATTCAAACTAATGAAGCTACTTGTTATGTCCTTCATGGCTGATTCTGTAGCATCTGTGTTTAATGAGAGGTTGTCTCTCATATCCTTTAAGGAAAGTTCTACAGTAGAACCTTATAAGATGTTGCCACTTGTGTTCCTTAGAGGATTCTATCATAGAACCTGTATTAAATTAGATGTTGTGTCTCCTCTTCTGTTCTTTGGAGGGATTATAGAACCCTGTATTTAAAGAGATGACATCACTTGTGTTCTTTAGAGGGTTCTATCATGGAACCTGTATTAAATTAGATGTTGTGTCTCCTGTTCTGTTCTTTGGAGGGACTATAGAACCTGTATTTAAAGAGATGACGTCACTTGTATTCTTTAGAGGGTTCTATCATGGAACCTGTATTAAATAAGGGGTCCCACTCACCTCATACTGGGGGAACTGTTCCTCCTCCACCTCACAGGAGACAGTGAGGATGTGAGGTCGAGGGTCCTGGTCCAATAGCTCATCTGGGTTGGACTCCTCAGCCGCAGACTCGTCCTGCTCATCCCTGAGCCGAGTCTCCATGCACAGGTCCACGTCCATGTCCAGGCTCTGGTCACTCTCGGCGCCGCGACTGTGATTGCTACTGCTGCCACCGCCGTCCTGGCACAGCATGAAGCGTGGCGCACACAGCACCTCCATGGCAACATGCAGTGAAGCGGCATCCAGAAACTGGTCGGCCTCGGACTTGGGGTCGCTACCAGACACAAAGTATCTGATGATGTTGTCCTGGTAGTGACGGCTGTAGGAGTCATCCTGGTAACCGTGGCAGTTGCTAAGGGCCCGGTGAGGGTTTTTGTCCAGCAGTGGGTTCTGGAGTTCACTAAGGCTCTCCATGATTGAACAACAGCGTGTGCGTGCGTGTGTGTGTGTGTGTGCGTGTTTGTGCGTGTATGCGTGTGTGTGTGTATGGGGGGATGCACACAAGTAAGATGTTCCCAAAAAGAAGCTAGGAAGCTGGAGAGGGAAAAGGACTCATTGGCATTAGTACTTCCGAACATGTAAGTGTTTGTGGTGTATTTTAGATAGTGTCACTTTTGAACTGTTAACATTTGACTTCAGATAGATGAAGGCTACACCATAGATAATTAAATACAGATAAAGGCCATTTCCATTGTATATACAAGGTAAAGCACACAATTGGAAAACTCATGCAAGCCAAGCAGTTTACAAACCAGAAATGTACTCATCCTGGCCTTGAGGACGGGAAGCTGGACAGCAACTGCATTTGTTGCCCAATGCACAGTAAGAATATGAGTTGACCTCGGAGCAAGTCAAGCCAAGGACACATAACAATTGTGGCCAGGTTTCTTTTTTGTTTCTCAGGGCGTTGGGAGTTCAAACACATCCTTAGTACTATCAATGGAAGAGAGCAGTGCTGTGGTGTGGTTTGCTGTAATAAGTATACTGTCTGTGATGGGGCGCCTCGGGCACTGCCACAGCTGCTGCTATCACAATGTTGTCAGTATTGCAAACCCAAGTACTTTTTAAGTGGTTATAAGGTGTATACCTGTGTATCACATAGACTACAGTCCCGGAAGAGAGGGACTGGGAAGGGAGTCAAAAAATGCTTTCTTTCAAACTAATGGATACTTTTTTTGTAATCAGCATTTTATACCTTCGTTCTGTGAGAAGCCTCCTCTATAGGATGGACTCTCCGGCTGTATACCCTAATACACATAGCACTTTGAGGGTCAAATAAGGTGTTTGTGTGTGTGTGCGTGTGTGTTAGAGAGAGAGAGAGAGAGAAAGAGAGAGCGAGTGTGTGTGTGTGTGTGGTGTGTGAGGGCATTTCAGACAACTCTCCGGATCACAGCTGGTTAGGCAGACTCACGCAGCTTTAATTTGCTAATAACGTTAATCCGGTTAGGTTCCACTTTTGTCACGAAAATGTCCATGTGTTTGGAAATAAATGTTAGTACTGTATTATTGTGATAACATTACTGAAATACCACTAAAGGCAGCCACTTGAAGTTTATATAACTTGAGAAAGAAATAGCTTTCTAGTCAGAGGAGAGCCAATAAAACTCTAAATCTGATTATATCCACTTCGCTGTAGGGCAAGCCTATTGCGTCCAAATCGCTCTGTTTGTGCGCTACTATCGGTAGTTTTAATTAGCTGTCCTGAACTTTTACATCCTTGTATCTTTTCTTGGCAGAGAGGTCTATTTAAAATGTCATATGCAGACGGAGAAATTCATTTAACATGGCTAGAGACCTTTACATAACAAAAGCCCTCAATGTCACCAAAGTCTCCAACGTGCCAGATATTTATATTCACCATATAATACTCTGGCAAGCCAAGTCGTTAGAATCATGTTTCTGGATTCGCACAAATATTCCCTCAGTGTATTGTTGGAGTGGAATGCTATGATCACAGGTTAGCAGCAAAATTATAAAACAACCGAAAACCGTCAGCCGTCTGACTTCCGAAGGTACAAACTTAAAGCGCATCCATCTGAAACAATTATAGTGAAAGACAATCTTACAATAGACTGCATTTACCTTTCACTACCTTTTTAGTCTATTCAGAAATCGTCTGCAGACTTTCTGCGGTTGAAGGACGAACTTCCGTTCCGCTGCTAAATACCCTTGTCGACTTTGCTGTAGCAGTCACTGAAACATTCCAACTCAAGATCTCCGAGTTATGGCAGCAGATACATGGCACTCTCCTCTCGGCCGCGGACGACAGCTGAAGGCAAGATGATCCTTACTCTTCCCGATGTTGTTACACCAGATCTGTCGAAAAGTTAGCCCATGTAACATGTATGAAACATCTCCACGTAACCATGGTAATAGAGTGATTAACCAGCGAATCTTGTAAGAGCGCATCCGCGGATGCAGCAACCTCCATCTCCATTGACAACTGCATTACCAAAGTGATGCACGGGGGTGGTCCTCATGGGTGTAGCCGAACACAATTGCTACTCGCCTTCAACCTGAAGTTTTGAAGTAGCTTAAGCGTGTCTAGTTTTCCCTACAGGAATCACTGCAAATGTTTATAAGGGGTAGGTTACATTTTGTACAAAAAGCAAACAAACAAAAATCCAATCTTGCACACACATTGCTTTCCTCACACCTTGTTTTCTCTTCAAGCCTGATTCTACTCAGTAATTTTTAAAAAGCAATAATTCATTAGTTTGACATTTAATTTAAAAAATAGCACATTAGAATACAATAATTAGAAATATTGAATTCTTCCAAATAAACGGATATTAATTTTGATATTTGCTAAGTCTGGATCTCTTAACTACGTGATTCATTGTGTCCTCTAAATGACCCAGTTTCACCTTGGTTAAACAGTACGATGCTTTTAATGTGCACATGTACAAAGATATAATACAAGAGAGGGTATCAGATTCAACTCATGATCGAAGATAAAACTGCAAGGTAACATTTTAGTCATCCCTTCGGGATTTTACTGCACAAAACTCAACAAGCCTATGTCACAGCTGGCGCCATTTACACCAATTTAACAATGATCATAGTTGCACACAACGAAATTAATGAGCTTGCGTGAACAGATGGATGCTGATACCTTAATGTACAAATTGATACGAGACAGTGCATGACAACAAAATGAATGCTGGTTTGTGGAACATTATTGTGTCTCTATCAAACACAGATGGTAGGTAGGTAGGAAAACGTGAGTAACTTGAGCATAATTAGATGGAGGATGAGGAGTCTGTGTGTTTGTGTGTGTGTTCTCTGTGTGTACCCATTCCAGTTACTATCTGTATGCAGTCTTCAGAGATTGCAGCTGAAACCAGAGCTCATTGCACACATCTGTGACATGATATGAATGACTGTAAGGTAGACGGCGCCTCCCGCTGTTACAATAACATGCTTTAGTCAACAGGTGGTGCTGTTTGTCATCTTCTGGTGAAACTGTCCACATTGCAGCAGTGTTTGTGGTAGATTTTCAGATGAAGAGGGCACAAGTTTGTTTTACGTTCACACCATCTCTGTGGCTTTATACATTTATATTAATGCATTCAGCAGACGCTTTTATCCAAAGTGACTTACAAAAACATTTAACCCACAGCATAATGAAAACTAATTAAGAGTGCATATTTGCAGTATTTTGAGATGAAAGTGCAATAGTGTAGTTTTAAAAAAGTGCAGTATGGATATATATATCGAAAAAAAATATATATATAAACTCTCCTAGTTAAACAAAGCATTAATGGTTTTAAATTCTGTGTCACTTTTAAAAGAAACACAATGGAACATTTACTTCTTTCCATCTCAGCCTGTCAATTTAAATTTAGCTTTCTTAAAGTAGCTCCTAAACCTAGTTGCCGCAGTCACACAAAGTAGGATTTAGAGAAAGCGAATATGAGGTCTTAAATTTATCTATAAAAAGTCTCCTGGTTCTTACAGTGCTTAGGACAGTTTATACCACAGTCTGCACACACACACACACACACACACACACACACACACACACATACACATACACAAATACACACACAAACACAGTCACACATATGCATACATACAACACACAAGAAAGAAGAGAAAAAGCATGTTAGGTGTTTCATCCACTCCTTTGTACACACACAGACTTCACCTAAGCCTGCACAATATGTTACCTGAAAGAACAAAGTTTAATGTATCTGAATTCATAGAGGCATGAATTCTATAGAATAATGTAGAACAGGGGCGGCCAAGCTACGGCCCCTGGGGCCAATTGTGGCTCTTTGCTGTCTTAAATGCGCCCTACAATGAAGTCAAAAGCGTAATAAGACCCATTGTTACATTAATATCATATATCCATTGGGCATCATAGTTTCAGTACTGGTGTGACATGTTTGTCAATAGTAGGCTATCATTACACAGTGTAGCTTTAGACGGCCTGAGTTTTAGTTAACTCAGATCACTAGTCCTGGGTTTGTCCTGCAAAGAAAGCCTAGTTTTGTGTAACCTAAACTCAGAGAAGGAACTCATCATTCCCCTCCCCAGACCCCAACCTTCCTTATTTACTCTGATTCCTTTTTCTGATGCTAGAAGATAGTCAATGAATTTGACAAATAAACTGGAACACTGTGTGAAAATAAGTGTCTGAAAATATGCAAATGTAACAGAGATCATCCCACGCAGTCCAGCCAGGGCTCAAACCTGTGACCTCACAACAATCTCGAATGAGCGCCTTAGCCCAAAAGAGACCGGAAAGCCTAGGCCCCTGGTCAACTGACTAGGAGGCTCTTGAGATGTTGGAAGGGAGATTACATTTATGCATTTAGCAGACGCTTTTATACAAAGCAACTTACGTTCATTAGCTATCAATTACTTCAGAGCCAGTCTCCCCTAGAGCAATTTAGGATTAAGTGCCTTGCTCAAGGGCACAATGGGGGCAGCTGAGATTTGAACCCACAATTTCCAGACTACTAGCATGCTAGCCAGGGCCCTTAACTGCTACGCCACCACTCACCACAGATTAACCAACATTCTACACCCGTGGCTAGACAAGGCTAGGCTAGCTGGAATCCGTTACACCGACATAGTAAATGTCTGCATACTAAGGTAACCAGACCTCTAAACCTAGACCTCTATACAAATCGGGGACATTTCCCTGAATTTTCCTTTGGAAGCGGGGACATTCTCATTTCTATGTCTATATCATTAAAATAAGTAATGTTTTATCTTATAAAACAGGGGACAAAGTGGGTTTTCTTGTATTTTACCAGAGACAGTCCACCAAAATCAGGGGCTGTCCACAGAAATCTGTGACCTTCGCATGGAGACTCGGCTAAGGGATGAGCAGGACGAGTCTAGTCACCCTACTGTGTATGCACCTCCATAGGCCTACATGAGTACTGCATACAGCAGGGGAGTGTATGTGGTCCCATATATGCCTGTATTAGCTACTGGTGTGTACTCCCAGATTTGCCTCTTTTCACAGTGTTGGAGATCACGTGGAATCACTGGCTGTACCTTATGTACTTATTTTACTCACGTTGTTGATGATAATGCAAATGGAACGATCTTCTGGTTCCTGGTATAATCTTCTATTTCCTGGAATAATCTTCTGGTTCCGGGAATAAAACGATAAAAACACTCATGGATTCCACAGATTATACTGTTTGGAAGTATGAAGTGTATGGATTTTAATTTAATGAGTGTATGCCTAGCCCATTTGAAATTGTGACTTTTACCTGTGTGGTTACAACACTGCATACGTCACTGCTGACAGCATAGTTGAGTTTGCCCACAGCTGTGCCTCTGATCTCATACTCAGTCTCTGGTCGAGTTACCATACCTTGGTTCTTCAGCACTGACTGAGATTCCCACTCTGTGTCCTGAAAGACATCATTCATTCTGTATTCTACTCGGTACTCTTCAGTGGCAGAGTCTGGGTCAGACACCTGGACTGTTATGCTGTCATATGAAACAGCAGTGCTGACAAGGACTGGTTTTGATGGAGGGACAAAGTGAACACCACCATCACAGCCATCTTCATACATGAAAATACATGCCCCAGGATGTTGCACATTATATTTTGATGAAACTCATGTTTATCAGTTCTCCAAACAGTTTTAATTGCGTTCTCATTGTCAGTCTAACATTATTATTTAGCCACCCTGTGTTTCTAGCATACAGATCAGAGGGTTCTGTGGGAAAATCCACCATTCCTGATGGTTTGAGATAACTTGACAATATCTCCAGGAAACCATTAGACTGGTCTACAGAGGTAAATGAAAAACTCACAATGTTTTTGACATCTAAGTTGCACAAGAGATTGTCCAAATTGTCCTCCATTTCTGCATCTAGTTCCACCAGTTGACTGAGAAACTTACTCAGCATTTATGATTTTTTTGTTCTTGTTTGAGAGCCACTGATCCAGGTGATTACTGTTGAATGGAGAATTCTCGTGTGTTTTAAGAATGTCCACAAGGGCACTGTTCTCTTTCATCCCCCCACAGATTAAAGGGAGTTCGGACCCAAGCAATTTCCATGAAGTCAAGCTTGTACTGCCAGCGCTTTTTCAGGAAATCACAAACCTTCCTTTCCATGGAGGCAAATTTTGATGCTTCTGTGCCTTTGCACCTCATCTCTACTTTGGCTAAGCTCTCTATTATTTCTGATGAGTATGTAATGAGGTTATTGCTGATTGTTCTTTGTAGCCTTGCTGCCTTTGGATCCAACTTGCACAGAGGGCACAGCCACACCCTCAGTGGCACAGCAAGCTCTCCATTCTCTCCCAGCATGTGTGGAAGCTCCCTGTAAACTCTCACAGCATCACTGAAGGACGTTGGGTAGGTGTGTAACTTAAAATCTCCATGAAATGTGCAGCTAAATCTTTCAAAAGCTGATTTATCTTGATCATTCATGTTGAAGCATGCTGCTGCATCTACTGTGAAGTTCTTCAGTTTACTGTAAGTGAGGTTGGCCTCGGCTTCCACCAGTTTACTCTCCTGCTCAGATGATGATTCTCTGTCAAACACAAAGTAAGCATCAGCTGCATACAAGATGGCGGTGACAACATGAGTGGCGGTGTCATCCTCAAACACGTCAGGATGAGACACCTGCCCATGGCCTAAATGAGACATTGTTAATGTTTCAAACTTTGTCGTTGTTTTGTACTGAAGAGTCACTCGGGCTTGTTGGTGAGATTTCTTTTGGTTGTGGAAATATTTGGCTGATCCTTCCACACTCAACAGTCCTCTAAGAGACTTAGTTTTAGAGAGGCTGAGCATTCTGTACAGAATCGCACAAAACCATCATTCTCTGCTCCACACACAACCGGCCATACTTATTCACCAGTGCGTCATACTCATGTTTGCAAACAGTCACTACTTTACTGAACATGAACCAGTCATGCCACAGTATAGGCCTATGAACTTATTACTGAAGTTAACTCAGAAGTTAGAACTGCTCATTTCTAATATGTCTACTGGGTGTACACATTTTTTTGGTATATGCTTATAAGCCTTGACACAAATCTCAGCTCTCAGCAAGGAAGTGAAATGTGTTGTCAACATAGATGCAAACTCAAGTGTGAAATTCTCAGTCTCAGTGAAACATGCCAAAAGTCACTTCAGGAAAAAAAGAACAGTAGAGGCATAAAAGATGTCAAAATGTACAATAGATTGGAGTGGTTGTCACGATGAAGGCAGATGGTGAATATTTTTTAGCAGAAGTGATTATAGGCCTGACAAAACATTAACATCCCTCATACCCTTATACCTACTGACAGCACTATGTCAAACAACAGTGCTACGAGTTCATTCAAACCAGAAAATCCCTTTAACTTTATCATGAATATAACACCAGGAAAAATTAACATAGAACATGACTGATCTAAAGCTTGAAGCTACTTCCCCTCCAGAGTGGGACTAGTTGTATCAGTGTCATTCTATTAACTATTCACAGCGAACTGCCAGCTAGCCTGACCTCACCCACCTCTTATCACAGCTTATTTACATTTCCCTGAGATACCAGTCTGTCCCCAAGGCTGGGCCTGTGCTGTCACTAGAAACATTTGTCATCCTTAGTGGCCAGACTCGATTGAATTAAATGAATCTGGTCCCCAAGCAGAGGTTTTGTTAGCTTCCTATTCACCAGTAGCCTAAGTAATTCACCTGGCCACATGCTGCAGCATTCTCTTCAACTTTCACTAATTCAGTAAACATTTTACCACCCAGATTTCACCTCTCTCTCTCTCTCTCTCTCTCTCTGTGTGTGTGTGTGTGTGTGTGTGTCAAATTCTAAGAAATTCCAGGAACAAGTCAGAATGACTTATCTGGTATGCAGAGGGGTTATATGGTGTCAGCCATATGAACACTGCTGAGGCTTTGTACATAACTGATGGCTGTTTGTTGGTATCAGTATCATAGTAAATATCATAGATATTCATTTCCATTGAATTTGAACAAACACTGCATATAAAACTTTTTATTCGTGGTTCATTTTAACAGACTGCCTTCACAAATTCTTAAAGGAAATTCTAGAGCAATGTTTAATGTTATCTATATCAGAAAAGGGGAATTAGTCTGGACCTGTCACTTGGGTGTGCAACTTTATGGTGTAAACATGCCATGTTAATGGTAAATACGTAGCCAAGTTTTCATTAAAGGCTTTTAAACTGGGCCTTTAACCCTTTTGTGTGCCTGTTAATTTCAACAATATTGATTTAATACTCGCATCTATAACTCCAATTCCCAAAAAGTTGGGAAGTAGTGTCAAATAAAATGTAAATAAAAACCACTGGCTACAAGTGTTTCAGAAATTGTGCTAAAACTGCAATCTCAGGTTTCAAGCATTGAGAAAAAACAATCATTTCCTGTCCCTTTATGATAACTGTCTTGAAGACAATTTCCAGATAACCAAATTAGGTGACAAAGTGGTAGATTTGCCTCAGGCTGGGTGCATGTAGGCTGAGGTGACCAATGTCAAGGGACATTTCCCTAAATTTTCCTTGGGAACCGGGGGCATTCCCATCAATATCATCAAAATAGGTAATGTTATAGCTTCACATATTGGGGACAAAGTGGGTTTATTTGTGTTTCATCAGGAACAGACCACCAAAATCAGGGGACTGTCCCCAGAAATCGGGGTTGTCTGGTCACCCTAATGTAGGCCTATCTAAATGTTGTAAATGGAGAACAGAAAGGGAAACCGAATATACCCCTTTGGAACACTGCTGTTCAGGACAAGCCAGTCATGATCAATTGTAACAGTATAGCCAGGTGTGCAATGTATAGCCTACGTCAAACTTCCATCCTGACACCTTAACACAAGTGCTAGTGAGTTTATAGAAGCTAGGGATTTAGCTTCCTAGCTAGCTTCCATGACACCCAGTCCGTGATACTATGAGGTGCAGGACTGAGTCAGAGTAAGTGTAGACTTCACCATGTACAATGTAGCAGATTACACAAGCATCAATAAAAAATGATCTGTTTTAGCACTTTTTGCATGTATAATATTACATTCACTTGCTGATGGAGCTGTTGAACCAAACGTTCATTCAGACTCAAGCAGACAGATGTTGTCTTCATTTTCTTTTTCATAATAAGTTATCCATCAACTGTGGCCTATACAATGAAGCGAGGTTACTGGTTAACCCAGGTAACTTTGGGAGTAACCACTGACCTCCACACTGCACTGAGCATCTGTTGTTTCTGAAGTGACATGTTGTTTGGAGATCAACAGTTACACCTGAAGTTATCCAGATTATCCAGTGACCTCGTTTTGTAGTATACCGTCCTGGTCTGAATGAATCTACAGATGACCTACAGACGACCATAATATTTACAGGCTTATTTACATTTATTAAAGTTAACATTGCTTATTTGTGGAGAAGATAATGTCTAGAGCATAACAGTACACAACATTAAGTGTTAAAAAATAATTAATCCAAGACTTTGCAAACATCAATCAAGAAATTAAATGTATCATTTATTACAACCAGTTCTACAGCCAACACATATTAGACAGTAACTAAACAAGCTAATTAGACATTCTGCTTCTTCTAGCACTGTATTCTTATCTGTCGTGTTGCTTCTTTTTAACTGTGCAAAATAAAAATCTAAATAAACCTAAAAGGATGTACAAACATATTTGATATCAATTTAATTTCACCTCTATTTGACTAAAACATCTATCAAAACCTACACATCTAAAAGCAGACCTTCTGACATGCAGCACAGATCATGTACTGCAACAAAGAATTGCAAAGAGCATTGCATTAACTGCTTTCAGGTACATATATAGTCACACAAATTTCACAGTCACTTTGTGATACATGGCACTTACTTTCAAAATTACATGGAATTACTTTCAAAAGCAGAATCCTACTGTCGATCCAACAACTTGACACAGGGATAATATAGCTCAGAAAGTTTTGATTTAAATTAATTACACAATCAGATTTCTTGCTAGGATATCCAGGTTTTGTGATAACGGGGCAAATAAAATGCTGCCAGGTGCTCTTGTTCAGTGCCATTACGACTATGTTTGCAGATCCTGTTTAGCAGTGTATCTTAAGCTCTTGAAAATTTTGGGATGCACCTGTAATAAAATTAACAATTCATAAAGTTAAAATCAAACTGTTGAATGCTTGCCTTTTCATTGACACTCATTTTTTATCTGACATTTTCTTAAAGTTCTTGTTTAAGTGTTTTATCCAGTCCCGTCATGTAATGGTCCTCTTCAACCAAACCATCCTCAGTGTTTTCTTGTATTCTTTCTTGAGGAGCAACAGCAGGCAGAAGAGCTTTTAGTGCACTCTCTAATTTTGCAATCCTGGCATTGGTCTTCCTCTTAAAACCCTCCTTATTCTTCAGGACCAACTGCAAAATGCCCTCCTGAGCCTCCTTGCAGGACTGCTGCAGCTTCAGCCGCTCTAACATGAACTCTGGCTTGCTTTTGTCCATGACCATCAGCTTCCCCAGGCTACTCACTTTGTCCATCAGGTACTTGTTGGACACTTCAGTGTAGGTCCCTGAAATCATGTGGACCAGGCTTGCAATGTTGGAGGCTTGAAGGGCCTGTTTGTACAGGATGTCTTTTGCAAAGAGCTTGCCATCATAAGACAATTTCCTTGTATCATCAGATGCTGTGATGAAGTTGTTCAGTGTCTTACTGAGGCTGGCTTGGACAATGCTGGAAACCATCTGAAAGAAAAGCACCATCTTCTCCCACTGCTCTTTGACTCTGCCCATGGCGTCAAGGCCCTTGACCAGCATCTTGATGGTGGTCTCAAAGTCAATCTCTTTGATCTTGCAGTTCTGCATCTCAACCAGGACCTCAGTCAGCTCTTTATGATTCTTCTGCATGTTCTCCACGCTTCTGTCATAATGCTCCCGTGCTTGCTTGAGTTGGTCTTGACTCTGCTCTATCCGGTAGCGGGCATTCTCTGCTGCTCTTTGGCTGGCAGACCCGCCTTGACTTCCCCTTTCTGCTTTAGACAGCATTGGTGGTTTGGCATCTAGAGCTGGAGAACCTAAAGCTGCTTTGCTCTGAGAGTCAAAAGCCAGGACATCATCATACAGCTTCTGAACCTCCTCTATCAGTTGTTCAGTTGTGTTGTCATCCCATGTTTTTACTGGGCTATACTTTGCCAACTCATTACAGATACTGATGCCCCTCTTACAGAGAGACAGAGCGTGCGCACCTACTTCGCCCTCTGCCATCTTCTTTAAGTCCTCAAAGATCCTTTCAAATCGAGATAGAGTCAAGGTAGTCTTTGTATATTTGTTCTTCTGATCATTGAGTTCCTTCCAGTCTATTCCGTCCTTTTTTACATACCGTTTCAGATTCTGTGCAAGACGCAAAATCTCTCCAGACTTGCTGAAGACTTTGACTTGTTTGAATATGTCAACCTTCTCATTTTTAGTGTTTTGGTATGTTGGTGCTCCTCCTCCACTGGAGAATATGCTCAATGGAATGTTAATAAATCCTGTTAAAGCTGATGTAATTCCCTCAACAAAATCCATCCCGATCATCTCCCAGCCAGAGGGAAGGGAGTTCATTGCTTCCTTGTACTCATGTTGTACTTCTTCTAATTGCTTTGACATAGCCTCCATTGTTTTCTTGGACCATTCATTCAGCTCTCTGGCATCCTTCTCCCTAATTTTGGCATTCTCCAGTTTCATCTTCACCTCTTCCAGCTCTTCTCCATAAAAGTATTCAGCATTGATGCAGGCCTCCAATAGCTCCTGGATTAAGTTGATGATATCAGAGTACTTTTTTTCAACATCACTTGCTAGAGTGACACACTGGTCTGCAACGGTGCGGATATTTTCCAGCTGATTCGGCAGGAGAGCCTCTATAGTTTCATCGCTGCCACGGAAGAGGATCTTGAGTGCTTCTTGTATGTCATCAGGAACCAAGGCTGTGTGAATGCGGATCCTATTCATGTTATTGTGGGCCTTGTTGAATGCACGCCAGCCTGAGTTCACAATTTGCATGAGAGAGGCTCTAAAGGACTCTGGGTATTGTATGTACTTGAATCCACCTGGTGGGGGGTTCTTGTTGATGGAGAAGTCAGTCCCAGAAGAGATGAAGATGAGCTCCACCATAATAAGGATGGAGAGAGGAGCAGGGGTCAAGTACTGTTCCCAGTTTGCATTGGGCTGCATCAGCATCATGGTGGTTTCCTGAATCTGCGCTGCAGAGGTGAGATTTTGAATGGTGCTCGCAACATTGCTGTCCATTGCTTTCTGCGGTCTGATGGGGGAAAAAAAGTGTCTGTTTATTATCATAAATCAGGAAGGGTGATGACAAAGAGACATGACGCATATTTATTAGCTTGATGATAATCTGACAACTCAAAAGAAAAATAATCTCTGCCGATTATTTAATGAAAAGTATAATGTAGCATCAATTTGAAAGAACCTAAGCAAATAAGCATGATCTCCACGATGAGAATTGTATTCTAGAATACCAGCAAAGAGATAAGGTGTTTATTAATGCTATGAATGAATACAGTGTTAAGATATTGTTTAAAAATCCATTTTATTCCAACTCAATTTTATGTTCCGCAACCCATTTTATGTTCAACATAAGGGGCTCTATTTTCACGATCACATGCGCATTGTCTAAAGTCTGTCGTGCAAGTTGCTTTGGGGGCGTGCCCGACACAATTTGGTATTTTGACGGCGAGAAAAGCGAACATTGCGCCAGGCGCATGGTTCAAAAGGGTTGGTTTTAGGGTAAGTACTTCATTAGTCATGGGTGTGTTTTGGGCGTAACATACAATTAACCAATCAGGATTTATACTCTCATTCCCTTTAAAAGCCAGCGGCGCATTTTCCATGGTGTGTTGCTATTACGATGGCAAATTTACCCGGAAGACAGGAGCGTTTTTCAATGGAGGAGACCGATCTGCTAGTGCGTGAGGTAAAAGCGCGTGAACAGGTTATCTTCGGGGATGGAAAGAATCCCCCCAAACCTACACGGGTCAAGGAAGTATGGGAGGAAATATCCTCAGTTGTGTCCTCCGCCTTTGGCAAAAAAAGAACATCCGAACAGTGCCAAAAGCGGTACAACAATGTTAGAAGACGGGGGAAACAAAAGCTTTCAACGCAAATTAATAAATATTGTGATATATGTGATGTACATTTATATTTCATATTTCCAGGGACTCCATAATTTTTTTCTCCACATGAAAAACTTTTGTATAAGCCCTGCTGCGCGCTCCTGCTGATGAGAGAAGCAGGGTGTTCGCGCATTGTGTATGCTTTCATATCCCAAAGCGCTGTGTGCCCCTAAAATAGCTTTTCAGCAACGCGCAACTGACGACAGACCAGGGTTTTGTTGATCACTGGCGGATTTAATTTTTGCGTCCTTATAATAGCATCTGGCACGCTTTGCGCCAGACCACACCTCTTCTTTTCGCTGACACACCCATGACGGCGCAGTGTCATCTGCTATCTAGACAAGGTGATTTTTTGCCGGAAAAAATGAACGATGCGCTGGCACAGAATAGTAATGACACCATGCGCATGTCGCGAATGCACAGTGCGCCGCGGCACGAGGTGTTTATTAATGCTATGAATGAATACAATGTTAAGATATTGTTTAAAAATCAATTTTATTCCAACTCAATTTTATGTTCCGCAACCCATTTTATGTTCAACATAAGGTCTCATAACACTCTTTCAAGTGTTTGGTATATATTGCCTGTCTGTTCTGATTGCTCTTTATTTCTCCTATGGGGGTTTAGCAGAAAAAGGTTACGTTTCAGTTTGAACCTCTTGGCATAGCCAATGTAATGTTTCTTGAGGCAAAAATGAGAAGTGATAGTTACAGTCATGTATAACTTTTATTAAAACAAGTCATTGTAATTCCAACATTAACATTAGTGTCTCGCAGAAATGTTACTGTCATATGTCGATGACTGACAAAATGAATGACTGAATGGTTCACAGGTGGTGTTCAAGTTACTTCCATAGATATGAGGGCATGGGATATCACATGCCTTCTCCAGCAAATGAAACATGATCAAGACTGTAAGGGGGCATGAGACCTGTATCAAACTAGACAGATGACAGATGGAAATTAGCATAAAAGTATTATTGCAGTATGTGGTATTGCAGTCAGATTAGCAGTCAAATGAATATAGCACTGTAGAATGCTGACCTATATTTGTCTGATTATGTCACATTACAGCCAAGATTTGAGAATCATGCAAACACAAGTATTAAAAATCTATCCACTTAAAGTCACCAACCACAGGGTGTGCACACTCTACTTTTTCCTGCTGTTCATGACGAGTCAAAAGCACATCTCTTCTCAGACACATGACTGCAACAATGCCAGTCACTTATAACTCTGTGTGCTCTTTGCTTGTCGTTTTCTCTAGTAAGTTCATCTGGTTCTTCTTCATCTCCCCTATCAGACTCGTAATGCCTTCAGAGAGCAGCAGCTCATTTCCAGTGATCCGCCCCAGTGCTGATGTCATTTCCTCCATCACCTTCATCACAGCCTCCAGTCGGATCAGGCGTCGGGTTTTCAGCTCAGCCACACTTCCCACATCATTCAGTTCCCCCAGCTGACGAACAGCTCTTCTAGCTTGAATCTGGATATCAGCAACAACCTCACGCCTCAGAGACAAATCCTTCAGTTTGACTGCCATCTGATAAATCTTCGATTCAGCCTGTCGAATTTCATGCTCAGTTTGGCGAATCTTAGATTCAGACTGAGACACTGTGCGTGAGTATGAGCTTATCCGAGATTCACAGTCCAATACCTCCCTCCTGGCGTTGTCTGCAGCATCAGAGTATCGATCTATATCAGTTTGCGCAACACCAGCCATGATTGATCCTGAAAAGAATATCAACAACAATTTTAACACACCTGGCCTCATACCTTGATGGTACTGTAACTGTGTGCCAGGTTGAGATTGCACTTAATTTTGTGTTATCATGAAAAAAAGAAAGGCTTTACATTAGGCTATTTTACTGACCTACAATTGTTCCAACAACCGGGATTAACATGATACCAAACCCTATATCTTGTATTGTCTGGGCTTTATCTCTCTTCCGCTGCATACGGACTAGTGTGTCTTCTGCTGATCTCAAGTTTCTTCTGTATGTCTCCAGAGCCTTACGGTTCATGCTTAATGAGGACATGTGTGAATTCAACTCTGTGTTAAACTTTCCTAGCTCCCACTCTTTCATCCTTTTCTGGCCCTCTACAGAACTCTGCTCTGCAGTAAGGCGTTCAGTGTCCCCATCCAGATGTTGAAGCTCTTGCATGGCCACCTGCTCTGACTTCTCCAACTCCTGCTTCATGTTCTCAATCTCTAGTCTGATCTCATGAAAGGTCTTGCATCCAGGAAGGAGGAAGTCTGCCTCCACATTGAGGAGCATCTTTGAGACAGTGATGAATGACTCGAGTCCATTCCTGAGGGGCCTAATCACAGCCTGAGCCAGTTCCCCAAACCCTTATGCTGCAGGTCTGCAGGTCTGCAGGTTCAGAGAGGAAAGAGTTAAAGTCAAATGCAGGAAATTAAAGGAGAAATCCAGAGTCAATCAGCCCATGTGTCTGTTCTCAAAGGCTGACGATAGTATAAGAACGACAGCATGTCATACAACGCAGACCAAATTTGCAAGCTGAGAGATAACGCATTTCATGGGGGAACAGTAAAACTAAACTTGGCAATGTGTACAAGGCTACGGATTAAATCATGCTATAACATTTTTTTATATTGTGCGCTCAGTTTACTAAAGTGTGCATATTTTTTACTAAATCATTTTACATTTACATCTACATTTGACTAAATTGTGCCCTCATTTAAGTAAGTGAGCTCTCACTTTACTAAACTGTGCACTCATTTTCGTTCACTTAAAATTTAATACATAATTTAATAAATCGAGAGCACGATTTCATGAAATGCAATATTATGAAGTATCTACAACTGTCATTATCCTGCTTGTTCAGTTTATTCATTGTATTCAATTATCCTTTGCATTGCCTTGTCGCCGTCATTTTCCTGTTATAGTTCTGCATTGAGTATGTCCATGTTCGTGTAGCACACCACCAAATTGCTTTGAGCGGAATTACAGTATCTACCCTTCGACCATACAGTCTAGCGAATTCCTTTGTCATGCTTTTATTTGGTTAAAATTACTGTTACAAGAGACACTGCATATTTCAACAATGTCGTTGCAAAAAAATATATCAGAACTATGTACACTATGTACACTGCCTGCTGATGAAGCACTGAATTTAAAACATTATTGAAAGACAGGCAAAGTACAGTCCAGAAATTCTGTTATACATGTTGACTAGCATGACTATCGAAAAGCACCTAAAGTGGTCTGCTGAATACATCGGCAAACAAAACAAAGCGAGTGGACGAATTCAACTAATCACAGACCTAGTGGTGTGTGTAAGTGCGAAGGGTGCTGCTGGGTAGTGTGACGTATGTGTCTGCATGATTAATGTGCGTAAAAAAAAATAAAAAATTACATGAATCACATATGTTAACACGTTAACATTGACAGCACTAATTTTTTACTTTTTTGATCAGGTAACTTGTAATTGAAACAAATTACATTTCCAAAATAACTTTACTAACACTGGTGGCACACATGGGGCCCTATCATGCCACGGCGCACTGTGCATTCGTGACATGCGCATGGTGTCATTACTATTCTGTGCTAACGCATCGTTCATGTTTTCCGGCAAAAAATCACGTTGTCTAGATAGCAGATGACACTGCGCCGTCATGGGTGTGTCAGCGAAAAGAAGAGGTGTGGTCTGGCGCAAAGCGTGCCAGATGCTATTATAAGGACACAAAAATTCTGCCAGTGACCAACAAAACCCTGGTCTGTCGTCAGTTGCGCGTTGCTGAAAAGCTATTTTAGGGGCGCACAACGCTTTGGGATATGAAAGCGTGCACAATGTGCGCACACCCTGCTTCTCTCATCAGCAGGAGCGCGCAGCAGGGTTTATACAAAAGTTTTTCAAGTGGAGAAAAAAATTATGGAGTCCCTGGAAATATGTAATATAAATGTACATCACATATATCACAATATTTATTAATTTGCGTTGAAAGCTTTTGTTTCCCCCGTCTTCTAACATTGTTGTACCGCTTTCGGCACTGTTCGGATGTTCTTTTTTTGCCAAAGGCAGAGGACACAACTGAGGATATTTCCTCCCATACTTCATTGACCCGTGGAGGTTTGGGGGGATTCTTTCCATTCCCGAAGATAACCTGTTCACGCGCTTTTACCTCACGCACTAGCAGATCGGTCTCCTCCATCGAAAAACGCTCCTGTCTTCCGGGTAAATTTGCCATCATAATAGCAACACACCATGGAAAATGCGCCGCTGGCTTTTAAAGGGAATGAGAGTATAAATCCTGATTGGTTAATTGTATGTTACGCCCAAAACACACCCATGACTAATGAAGTACTTTAAGACCAACCCTTTTGAACCATGCGCCTGGCGCAATGTTCGCTTTTCCCGCCGTCAAAATACCAAATTGTGTCGGGCACGCCCCCAAAGCAACTTGCGCGACAGACTTTAGACAATGCGCATATGATCGTGAAAATAGAGCCCATGGTCTTAGCTAGCTATTTCAGGGCTGGCTAGCTATATGAAACTGTATATCTGGGCCAAGCCAAACATAGGCTAGAAAATTTTCACATCACGTCATGACGTTTTCACATTCTGATGCTATTTCTAAGACAAAACTATTATTATTATTATTTCAACACAACTCTGCATGCTGTCCTGACCATAATATACTGCTACCATTAGAAGACATTAAATAACCATCTAAAGCCAGGGGTGTAGTGGGCATGGGACACAGGGGTATGGACTCCCTGACTTCTTGGAACGGATCATTTATGTATTTCTTACTTTTTTAATTTTCACATCAAGCAAACCTCTCCAATAAGCCCTCTACTGTCATAAACAAATGTAACCTAACATTACAGTACAGCTATAAGCAAATGCAGTGATCGACGTAGGTTTGGAGGTGTGTGTGACCTTTTTTGCAATTAGGCCTGCATCATTAAAATCGTGTACCCCCACTTAAAAAATATCCACTACACTTCTGTTTAAAGCTGTAATACTTCTTGTCATACGTACCGAACAGCAAGGAAAAAGCCGCAGGCTATGATGAAATACATCTGGATAGACATACTGGATGGAAAAAATAGAAACAAAGTTATTTCATATCAATTTGCAAATAAAATGTTCTACTAGTACTACTTACATTTATATGGCTCTAGTGTTTTGCTGTGGAAGGGTGACCTCACTAACCACTACCAATGTGTATCACCCACATAAGTTTTCACTATTTTCTATTTATCTAGGTCTGGTTTTGTTGCTCAGTATTTGCATAAAATATAAAGCTTTTCTATTTTTTCCCTGCCCACCTAGCAACTTGAAGAAGCTAGACTGATTATTCTTCAAATGTCAACATGATGGTCTGTGTAAATGCACCTAAACAAGGTTCCCAATGCCTCAAGTTAGCAACACAGCCCCCAGCATTATCCTCCCACCAACATGTTTATCTTTAGATTGGGGGTTAAGAATTCTCCATTCTATCACCAAAAAACACAATATGCTTGGGCCCAAAAAGTCGGGTTTAGCCTCATCCAACCAAAGGAAAGGCTTCCATAGGGCACTTAATAGCACATTCAATCCAGACTTGAAACATGAAGTTGAGTTTTGGTTTTATATTAATTTATATTGATTATAACCGACAGCGAAACACCATACCTCCGATTTGAGAATCTCATGAGCCCCTATGTAAGCTTCAAACAGTAACCTACCAAATTAGATTTTTGGCACATGGAGACATCCAGTTCCAGATGTTTAGGTCATATGTGATTAGTTGTTAGATACATATATATATATATATATATATATATATGTTACATAACTACTATGTTAAAAACATGCACTTTTTTGACAATGTTTTATGTTGTTTTACGCTCATTCGTATTGTCCATTGTGATGGATGTGAAAAAATACAGATAAAAACATAAATTAGCCAAACTTTCTTTCCCCCCTTTATTTCTATGCTCCAGAGGAATAAAAGTCGGCAGTACAAAAAAAAAGTTTTTGCTCTGTAGGGATTAATGGAATATCATTATCATCATCATCATCATCATCATATAATATCACATCATTAAACACAAGATTACTTGATAAATCCTTAAAAGTCCCTCCGGAAATTGCCAATTTTACATAAAACCAAAGTCCAAGTGTCTCTGGTAAAACACCTCTTTTGTGCTTACAAAGATTATGTCATGAACGTTCAGTCGCCAGTGCGGAAGTTGGTTGCAGAAAGCCATCCTACCGGAAAATACCCCAATCCTAACGTTACCGGAGATCAGCTGACTGAGGCAGCTCGGTGAACTAACTGTACAGAGCTGTGCTGTCCGGATGTAAAACCAGTATCGAGCTAAATTTCACTGAAAGTAGGCTAGTTGTGTAGATTAAGATGGGATGCTGTCGATGAGCGTTAGCCAAGTAGCGTGTTACCCTCAGGAGTTTTAGGGAAGAAAATGCCGCATTTGAGTGGGGAAACCTGTGTCAATATCCCCAAAGCCACTAACTTGATCATGTTGTTGTGGAGATATTTCGTAGTATATGGCCAATACACTATAAAAATATATATCCATGATCTACAAATGTGTTGGTGGAATTGTTAAATAAGATCAAGAAACTAAGACTATTTTCCATAGAGTCTGTGAGAGTAACGGTTTTTTTTTTGCAACCACCAATTCCATTTCAAGCTACTATGATGTCCTCTCAAAAATTAATCTATAGGGCTACTAAGCATATTTAATTACATCAAAAATACAATTTAAAATAAACATAGAGCCATCCTACCTCTGCCTCGTTGAAATGAAGTTACGCATGGGTTTGTCGGTCGAGTCTCTCTCCAGCAAGATGCCTAAAAGTAAAAGTGAAATTGTACAAGTGCATGTGCGCTCGTAACACACTTGTTTCAGTATTACGAGTTGATGACAGCTCAGGGGGTTTTATTCAGTAGGCCTAGATGGGTTAGATGGGTTATACAGCCATACTGTATAGTTTTGTGACCAAAGGACATCTTCAAAAGGAAGACACAATACGACCACGAAATGCAACATATTCGTTGAAAAGTCTGGGGGGCAAGAGGGGGTTAAACCTATAGACAGCAAAGGCTACAAATCCACAGTCTGGGGCTTCTCCTCTTGTTCGCTGCTTGCGAAGAAGATTAGCTGCTCAGTTAAGCGACGAATCAGAATCAGAGTCGGGCGGGCCTTAGCATAGGCCTACTGTCAATCCTAAACAAGCCACCAATATAAATCCACCTCTTCTGCTCATGTAGATTCCGCCCATCGCGTTCGGTTGCATTTGTAACTTTTTAACTTTTTGTAAATTCTTTTACTGTCTAGTATTTGAAACCAAAACTTTTTGAAAATATTTCAAAATACTTCCGGTGTGGTACTGCACTCTAGGGGCGCTCGCAGGGACCTTGTCGGATTGTGTATGATTACTGAATAAAGATTATGAGACTATGTGTACTGAACAAACTGTCTGTTTGTTACAACCATCCTTACCCGGGATTCTGTTAGTGCTTTTTCACTTAGCTTAGCACACAAAGAAAGTTAGCATTCTCGTGGGTTTCCCATTGGGCTCAATAGCACACCAAGCTAACCTGGAGTCCTACGTGTTTCCAATGTTTTCCCAGTGTTTTTTCTTAGTGGTCCACATTCAGTTAATATTTAGATATTAACTATTATTTAAATATTATATTTAAATATTACACTTGATACCAACTTGAAACACCCTAGCAGACAGTTCGGAAGTGAACATATATTTGTAAAAATGAAAGTGATGTTTAAAAGTCGCAGGGGTAGATTGACGAAGAGCTCCAGTGTTGCCAAACTACCATGCAAACGTTAACATTTGCAGACATACAGCCAGAAATCAACTAATCTTCCATTCATTTTCACATTTCATGCTACAGTCATTCCCCTCATTGTCCACACACATTGAGTGCACTTTGTAAGTATCATAAATAATCACTTAAAATGCTGGTATGATTAACGGTTTCCGAAGGAACATTAGACACACAAACAGCTGAAAGTTCGCCTGACAAACCAGACTATAACGTCAAAATGTATAGTCTGACCACAACTGATAGACCGAGCTCAATCACAGGGACGGAATCAGCGGTCGTCTTTCAAACTAGATAGTGTTTCCTCCAATCAGAGCAGCTCCCTCGCCATGAATGTTTGTTTATCTCACTTCTGATACATAATCCATGTGAAAATGTGAATCCTTGCCAAAAATACAATTAAATCTTAGGGTTTATGACGTTAAATATGTGAAAACAATACATTTCACCATATAGCTCCAGAACCCCATCTATTTTGAACTCGCCCACGAATCGCCCCCTAGGTGAATTTCAGTCGAATTCTGTATAATAGGGGTGAATAGACAATGGGGAGATTGTTGAATACAAGCTCTGTGTGCATGCTCAGAACTTTTCAACTTGCAAACGACTTTGAGCCCGATGTAGCCTACCACTTGAAGCTGGAAGTAAGACGTTTTGATTCACAAAAGATTTAGAGACGCAAAATCTTTGGACCCACAAAACAAAACTTTTTAAATTAAAAGACTGCAGCCTGCAAGTAAAATCCTTGGTTTCAGCTTTCAACCCTTGTTTTTTGTTTTCAGAGTTGTATTTTCTGTCTTTTTCCCCCGAACAATAAAGACACAAAATTACCTTAATTTCTGCCCCTTAACTGCGCTGTTGAAAATAAAATGCTATAACTTGTGATTAAAATACATTAAAATAGGCTCCCTTGTGCTTCATCATGCCTGATAAACAACTCAGTCCCACACCTGATGAATAGTATGGTGCTTTTAATGGGCACATGAAACCTACAATAAAATACACAGAGAGGTATTACAAGAGAAATTATTAGATTTCCATCATGATCAAGAATATAACTATAACTTAACATTTAACACATCCTTTTGCAGAATTGTATTGCTGCGTAACTCAACTATGTCACAGCAGATGTTACACTACACTAACTTAACAATGAGCAACAATGGCAACAAACAAAGTCAGTCAGTCAGTTTGTGTGAATGCAGTTTGCTGAGCCCACACTGAGGCATGCAGACACCTACTTCAGCTTTTATATACAGTATTCAAACTCTCTAAAGAGTCACATTGGAATTTCAAATGACCAAAGACACTTGAACAAAGTACAAACTGGCACGACACAGTAGGTGACAACAAAAATCAATAATTGTAGTGTTTTGAAGAATAAATACTGGTGACAAAACAAAGCATTATATTACTATAGGAACAAGTGCTATACAGGACACAAGTGAATGAATGCACTTACAGTATGATTTACTATGGTAGAAAATGCCTAATTCTCCTGGAGGTGGCGATATATGACCACAGAAAGACAGACTGGTGAGTAGAGACAGTGTGGTGAAAGAAGATACTGTGAGGTTACATGTGGTTTGGTGAAACTCGGTTTGGTGAAAGAGGATGATCCTCTCTCTCTCTCTCCCTCTCTCTCTGTGTGAACATCACATGAACACACATTCTCTAACCTCCAGTCACTCAAAATCAACATTTCTCTGTGAACCATGCAACTTCTTCATTGTCAAAAATGTGATGTGGTCTAAGTTAAAATTTCTTAAATATTTGAGGGTTTTTTTCCATCATTGGGTCATTGTGTTGTGTGGGGGTTGGGTGGTAGCATAGCGGTTAAGGAACCTGGCTAGCGTGAGAGTTCAATGGGAGGTTATGTTGGTGGAACAGTACTGCAACTCGCCACACACACACACAAACACATTCGGTCTCTGAGCAGGGGAGAAGGGATCCACATTACTAAATGGTCCTTGTACACACGTCATGGTCATTATCACACACACATCTGAGTATGACTAGGTGTAGGGTCAGGAATCTTTGTCCACAGCATGAAGACCACAACTCTTCTACATACACACACATACACACACACACACATACACACACACGTTTGAATATGAGCATGACTAGGTGTAGGCTAAGGAATCTTTGTCCACAGGATGAAGACCACATCTCTTCTACATGCACACACACACACGTTTGAGTATGTTTAGGATGAGGAAGAGGAGTCTTCGTCCACAGGATGAAGAGCACGTCTCCTAAGGAGGGTCTTCAGAAAGTTCACTTCTGACTCCGCCTCTTTGAGTTTGCGACTGAGAGACACATTACTTTTCCTCAGAGACTCATTCTCCTAGGACACACACACACACACAGGATTTATTACAAAATATACACTGCATTTTCATTATCAACTAAAAGTGCTCTTAGTGTTTCCTCAGGTAAACATCATAGTGTAGATGCAATTAAGTACCAACACTGAGAGGACACGACTGAGTACCATACACAGCAGACACTTGAAACATGGAATGGAAAAATCTGTCTCATGTATCTGTTCCTTCCAAATCTAACACTCTGCAACATTGATGCAGGCAAAGATACAAACATCTGCACTGACTACTGACAGGCATATTAAAAAACACAGCCCAGCCCAGTATAGCTTGGTTAATGCATAAGCCAGTATAAACATACAGGTTTCCTGTTAAAGTGGAGCTATGCAGTCCCAAAGGTTTTTTTTTTAAACTACAAAGTTCCCCCAACAAGTGCCAATGTGATTTACACCATTTTAATTGTATGCCAACATGGATGTGCTTTCAAGCCAAAGGGCAGGAATAGATTTGGATGAGCCATGTTGCCTGACAAGCTAATGACATGATTTCCTAAGGCTAATGAGCTGGTTTGGTGTAAGTTGGTGTAAGACCAACACATGCACGCCTAATGCCTGATTACGTCAGGCTTAGTGATAGAGATTTCAGTGATTCGGTATCTCCAAAAGCGATACACCAATAGATGGCGCTGAAGTTCTTCAACTAAAAGAGAACTCACTTTCAGTTTTATTTTTCTGTGCCCCATTCAGTTAATGTTAGGTGCCAGGCTGCTATTCGGTCTATGTTATATCAAATTTTCTGGTTCTTTTTCCTAGCGACAGCACTCAATGACTCATTGATTCACAATGGACTTCTCCTAAAGAGAGAAATTGCATTATTAAAACAAGTGAACTGCAGCAGGGGAGCGTGTTTGCGTATTTAGTTACCCGCTCCAGTTGCTCATAGCTGGGTTTGTTTTCATTCTTCTCCTCCTCCGACGGCTGGATGGTGGAGACGCGGTTCTCCCACTTGGCGTAAGCCCTCCTCCTCTGGGGCATAGGACTGGAGGGGGTGAGGGAGGAGGGTGAGGGCGAGGGAGCCAGGAGAGAGGCCTGGAGGGGCCGGCTGGGCTCAGGAGTGAGAGGTGGTCCGTCAGTCTGTGTGGCACGGTGGACGCACGGCAACTTGGGCAAGCTGATAGACAGTCTGGGACGGCGGGGAGAGAGGGAACAGGGGCTTGGGCACGGGGCTGGAGCTGTGGCATCCGTGCCCTCCTCTGAGGGGTAGGAAAAGGGGCAGTCCTCAGAGGCTGCAGGGGCAAACAGGTGGGAAATAAGGACAATTAGGTAAGATACATTTTATTGTTCTTTAAACATAAAAACAATATTCACATATACATACTCGTATATGTATGATACACACATACATACACATATACATATGCATTTATGGATTATAGGTTATTAAATGTGCAATGGGTTGGATGAAATAGTCTGACACGGAGGATGTGGAGGAAGATGAGGAAGAGGAGGAGGAAGAAGAAGATGAGGAAGAGGAAGAGCACATCAGACCAAGTGTATGTATGTAGAGTACAGTGATCTTTCAATAAAACAAGATCTTATCGCACAGGTATATTTCTTAAATTAGATTTAAAGAATCAGAACACATAAGTGGATAAAAGGCCACAAAATTGCTGTCTGCCTCTTGACGTTTTTTGCAAACAGGCCGGCATTTACCGTAACATACGGTTGTACAACATTGTACTTCTCACTCGAGGTCATACTTCCTCCTATTAGTTTCCTGTGCACACAGTAAACATACAAAAATAGGGGCTGGTGATGCTTTGCTTCCACACACACACCCCTCCTTTAGAGATAAAAATAGCAGAAAAAGTATTTTAAGGTCTTCAATGGAACTTGAATTGGGTATGGACAAGAAACTCTTTTTTGGGAGTTGAATTTACTGTTCACTAGTTCATGCTCCTGTATGCTCCTGGCAGAGCCGGCCCTGCGCAGGAGGATTGACAGGATCACAAGGTGTATCACTGGATCCCACAGGATTTGCTACGCTGGCAGTGGATCCCAAGACACATACAAGATCAGGGCTGACTTAGCTGTGCTGACAGAGATCAAAGCCTGATGTTGTGAGACCAAAGTTAACTGCTTAAGTTCTCCTGAATGAGTGGATCTGAAAGAGCCCACAAGCAGGATTAGTCTGAATGAGTGTATTGACTGAATGAATACAGGTGAATACAGTGTGTTGGGCTATATGTTGGGCAAGGTCGCTGGTCGAGGTCCTAGATTGTGAGCAGAATCATGCAGGAATCAACTACACTGGCAGAAGTCAAGCAGAATGATCAAGCACCTCCTTTACTGTTTATTGATATATGGCTTACACATTTACACAAAAGCAAGTATTATAATACAACAAGATACTTTTGAAAACATAATAAGCCTATCTAAACACAAAATGACTAGGCTAGGGGTAGGCCAATAGCTCCGATGATTACAGTGACACTGTGATATTTGTCATCATTTTGGCTATCCTTTTCACTGGATCATTTACCTTGGCATCGTCTTTAGATTAACTGATTAACTGAATGGCACGTAATCACATGAACAGCAGATGAATTTGTATGTTACTACCATCAAACACCAATTAGTGTGTTTTAGCACAGCCAATAAGCCAGATAGGCATTGACTAGATCTTACTGAATTCTTACTAGTCGAAGAAAATCAACTGT
>PYXC01000994.1:937500-985000 GCA_015244755.2 Tenualosa ilisha | reverse complement strand
GACTTAAACAAGGATTCACACAATACACTTAAGTCAGTACAATCCGCGGATCTGGAGTTTTGGATCTCTCCCCATTTATAGGGCCTGGTCTGATTAATCCCAAATAGCTGCTTGAAAGTTTTCCAAGATGGCGGCAGAGTGAAGGGACTTGCCTTAGAAGGACTTTGCTCTCAGCACCTCCTCTCATTGCGACATGAACTGGCTACTATTGGTCCTTGTGCTTCCTGCACTCACATCTCTGACGTCACATTCTAATGGTGTGAGATTGTCTGTGTGTGTGTTTGAGTGTATGTATGGGACTTGCTACCAGATGTGTAAATGAAGGTGCAGACACATCTTAAACACACACACACACACAAACACACATCCAGACATACACAGACACACACACACAAAAGTAATAATCACCTCTGCATCGATAGCCTTGTTTTATGACACCCCACAGCTAGAGAGAGAGAGAGAGAGAGAGAGAGGGAAAGAAACAGGAAATAATAAATTATCCATACCACTCAATAATGAAATGATGAAGCAAAGCTCATTAC
This sequence comes from Tenualosa ilisha, assembly GCA_015244755.2. Taxonomy (NCBI): domain Eukaryota; kingdom Metazoa; phylum Chordata; class Actinopteri; order Clupeiformes; family Clupeidae; genus Tenualosa; species Tenualosa ilisha. The sequence goes on along the minus strand of PYXC01000994.1, from coordinate 984,458 downwards.
CCATGAAACTATGCTGATATTGTGTATGCTGATAGGATACTGATATGATACAGTATGTACACACACACACACACACAAAGTATGTACACACACACACACACACGCACAGTATGTACACACACGCACTGTGCTGATATTGTGTATGCTGATAGGATACTGATATGATACAGTCTGTACGCACACACACACACACAAAGTATGTACACACACACACAGTATGTACACACACGCACTGTGCTGATATTGTGTATGCTGATAGGATACTGATATGATACAGTATGTGCAAACACACATACACACACACACTCACACATTAATTTGCACACACACACAAACACACACAACCACACCTTCACACAGAAAAAAAGGTCACATTTCTTCTATTAAACATTGAACAAAGAGAAAGAGACGTACGAATCCTGAGCAGTTGTCACAGAAGGTGGGCTTCATGTATGTAGTCTCCTGGAAGTTGTGCACGAAGCCCAGGCCTAGTTTGGAGCAGATGACGCTGGCTCGCATGAAGTAGGCTGTGATCTCCTCACGGCTCACCAGACCCTCCCTGCAACACAGGAGCACTGGCAGGTAAACATTTTACCAACTTTACCACAAAGATGATAAACAGTCAGACAAACAGACAGACATTCTTGACAGACCGAGTCAGGTGTAGTGTGGTGGGGTAGCGTGGTTGTGTTTATACATCTATGAACTGATACCAACAAGAGGCCTCCGATAATGTATTCACACATCCTTTTATGTGTTTATAGTGTATTACAATCTTATCACATGTGAATATGTACATTTAATATCCGAATAGGGAGTAATATATTTAAAGTAATATATTTAAACGAGTTTTAGCCTTGACGGGTGATGGTCTCATAGCTGGGGATGTACCAGCATGTACAGATAATTGTACTGCTTTGTGCTTTCAGCCCGTGAAGCTAACATTCAAGGTGCATGATGAAATTCATTGTTGATGGTATAGTCATGCTAATTAAATGGGACTGGCTAATTCTACAAATAGCAGGAGGTGTATTTTTTGTAAGCAGGCAGCTGAGCCTGCCAGGTCATAATCTCACATCTATATATGAAGAGTTCAGATGCAAAACCCTCTAAGTCCATTTTCAGAAATGTCACTGTCTTGAGGCTGTCAGCAGATGACAGACTCACTGTTGCTGTATATCAGTTCTAGTAATTAGCCTTTTCAATCCTCATCTTATTTCTGGTGGTTCCTGGTTGTGCTATTTGTGTTTGCAGTGAGCAGAGCAGAGCAGAGCAGAGTAGAGAGCACACACACACAAACACACACACAGCTCTCACCACCCCTTCCTCTCTGGTGCTGTTGAGATGAGAGAAACTCATTTGAACATTTGTCATGTGTACACAGCTCAGCCTTCAGCACTTGAGTGATTCATAAGCCCCCTCTTTGTGTGTGTGTGTGTGTGTGTGTGTGTGGTGTCAGGGACAGCTGGTGAAGGGCTGTGGCAGTATTAACACCTCCTAATAACACTGTATTACATCACTGCATTCAACATGAATAAATTAAACATCATTAAACAGCAAATTATGTAATACTACATTTAGTAGAATATAACAACACAGCATGTAAAGCCGTATCACCTCATTAAACACCATCTAGTATCACTGCATCTACTGTGACAGTAGTCTAAGTGGTTAATAGCTATGTTGATTATGTTTATGTTGTTTATGGTTATGTTGTATGTTTATGTCTGATGCTATTGTTCAAAGCAACACACAGGCAGTTTTATGATGCACTACCTATTTCAGCTCCATGAATAGTTTGCCATCAAAAATCAATGTGTTTTAATACCATGCAAATGTACACTACAGGACTAATGGCCCAACTTCCCCCAAACGATAGACTGTACATAGTCCTGTTTAACATAATTTGCAATGTCTTGAAACACACTGATTTTCAATGGACAACTATTGTATTTATGGGACTAAAATAGTTACAGAAGTGCATCCTTAAAGGTTCACATTCAGCAAAGTCAGACCTTTAATTTCATATTCACCATAACCAGACCTTTGAAAAAATGCTGCTTTCGTTGGGAGGTGGTGGTGGTGGTGCTGGTGGGGTGGGGGTGGAGTTTGTACAGGAAGCCTATCTTGCCCGCGGCTTATAACTGTAATTTACTAATTGTGGTTTTGATAAGGCACGACCCACTGAAGTGACTAAAAGTGATAAAGAGCTACAGTGTTGTTGACTGTAGTCGCGTCCTGATTAGGGTTGAGTGGGCTACTGTGTGATGTTTAGTGTGAAATACTGTGTAACTGGACAGGAAGACTCCTCTAACCTCAGCTTTGCTTGTCATCTTCTCCCTGGGCCCTCTACCATATGAGAGTCAGCCGCCACCACCACCACAACCCCTTTACTCGTGCAGACAGCGCTGCTTTTAGCCAGTAAAAATAGGCTCCGGGTTGAGTTACTATTGTCACTTCCTGTTTCCTCTGCCATTGTTTCCTGTTGCTATAGCAGCACTGTGCCTGCACCCATGCAAGGTAGGCTATTGTGCCACAACAGAAATCTCCTCTCTCTCTCTCTCTCTCTCTATCTATCTATCTCTTTCCTTCCCTCTTTTTCTCCCCACTGAACCGGAAAAGCCTCCACACTCAGAATGGAGATCTGGTCGTCACTCACTTCTCTTTGTCCATGACACAGAAGGAGAAGGGGAAACTGGCGGCGATCTTCTCAAAGTCCTCCTGCGAGATGAAGCCATTCTCATCATGGTCGTAGTTCTTGAAGACAGACTACGGAAAGGAATAAAACACCGTGTCACACACACACAAATGAGGACGATAAAGATGATGGCTAAGGCGATGTACCTGACAGGTTTGAACCAATATATAGGTACTGACATTAGTGCTGGCTTGGTGCCAGTTTCCCACCATGGTATCTTTTTTCATGGCAAATGAAGTATTGAAGGATAACTAGACTTGTATAGATCAATAGATCAGTAAAATGGCAGGTATGATGTGAATGATTATTTAAAATTTGGGCATTTGTTGTATTTAGGTGCAGAGGTTAAAAGGGAAAAAATACAAAATATTTAAATCATAATATAATTTCCCAACTATTAATGGAGGTTAATCTTAGGCTATGAGGAACACATTGGGGGCACGGGCTATACATGGGAACGCTATTCTAATTATGTACTCTCTCATTACATCATGATTTGATTGTGTTTAAGGGTTCATAAACTGTGACTAACACCTGGGTGTGGCAAATACACTTTATTTGAACAGGTCTACATAAGAGTGACATAAGCCTGTCATAAACATGACATGACATCTATCATGAACATTTATAGCACTTCATTAATGCTTATGATTGTTGTCATTAAGTGTCATTTGGTTTTTGTAATGTCTGCATCCAAAACAGTGTCAACTTTACATTACAAAAGCTAAATGACACTTAATGACAGCAGTCATAATCATTAATGAAGTGTCATCGGTGTTCATGATGCATGTCATGTCATGTTCAATGTAGTCACCTTTAAATAAAATGTTACCATCACCAAAGTGTTGTTTATTTTTAAATTTGCCAACTCTCCGGCAGTTTATACATGGTGTGGCTTATATACAGGAAATGATGCACTATGCTTACTGGTGTTCTTTCACATCCATAACACGGAATTACCCTGGCACCCTTCACCATTACCATTAGGTCAGCATCCAACCCCTAGCGATGACAATCACGACTCCAGAAGAGTAATCAAAGTGCACCCAAATGATGACTGGGATTCAGATGTGTGTGTGTGTGTGTGTGTGTGTGTGTGTGCATGTTAGATGCGTAGGCGTGAGTCACAGCGACACTTTAGCCAAATGGGCAGCACAAGGATGAATTCCAGATGGCCGTTTAGATAACGATCTTGGAAAAATAACAAGTGTGAAAGCCAGTGGGGAAGCACTGATTGGAGTAGCAGACTGAGGAAGCTTAACATGGAGTCACTTATTCCCTTATTAGTGCATCTACAGGTTTTACTACAGCGCCTGTTGTAGGAAAACCCCCAAACTGCACGTCATGCCTATCCAAGCGTAAATGCACACACACACACACACACGCACACGCACACACACACACACACTTGTGACCAGATATACACATGTACAAAAACAGTACAGATATAACTATGACTAGAAATACCCCACGATCACACTTTTGGCCAGACATGCCCAACCACACACACACACACACACACACACACATGCACACACACACGCACGCACACACACACACACACACACACATAAATAGATACACATATGTAAATAAATAAACATGTGTGTTTATTATAATAAACATATGTGTTCATTATAAATCAAATAAATACACACATGCACACACCCATGTGTGCTTGCATGGACACACACACACACACACACACGGTCTCTGAACACTCACATCCACCATGCGCTGGACGTGTTTGCTGATAGTCTTGGGGTCTGGCTTCGGGGCGACACCTGATGCCCAGTCCACCACCACAGGGGGCCGAGAGGGGGTAGCTGGCTATGAACAGAAACACACACGCACAGTTTTCAGAAAACGAATAACACACACATACTGCCAAATTCAAGAAGAATCAGAGGAAAACGGTTACACTCTATGGACCGAGTATTCATAAGGAATTATGAAACATTCATAAAGTATTATAATGCATTCATAAAACCAAATACCTATTGACATTAGCTGTACGAATAATGCATTACAATGTTATCTTATGAGACTTTACATCATGAGGTGTCACAAGGCATTACATTATACACTGATGGTTCAATGCAAGTTGATAGAGGTGTCATAGTAAGTGGACACACACACAAACACACACATAGACACACACACACACACACAACTACTGTGTGTCCATCAGGGGAATTCAAGGTGAATCACCCAGCCTGTGCCGTCACTCACTGGTGCCTTGCAGTTCTTGGGCTCTCTGACATAGGACAGCTCATAGATGTCGTCCTCAGTGTAATACAGGTCCAGGGACAGCTGACGGGAACAAGAGGAGAGAGAGAGATGATGTGACACAACATCACCGACGCAACAGGAAATCAACTGGAACCAGAGCAGAGAAGATGTCTCTTTATAGAGTTCCAAAGGCAGGAGAAGAGCATCGGAATTTCAGAAGAGGAGCATCACAACAACAATCAAATGATCACAGACAGTGCAAAGCAAAAGCTTTGGTCCTTCAGATATCAAATTTTGGAAAAAAAATATTTTTTACTTAAGCTCGTAAAAAAAAAAAACTTGTATGCATGTATACAGTCACTGTTCTATTTCTGTGCAGTCTCTGTTCTAGATTGAGGTTTTCCATTAAATCACTACACAGCACTGCACCACACACACACACACACACACACAAACACACACACACACACACACATGCACACACCCTACTGCTTTGAATGAAGTCTTTGTTAGAACGGTGATATGGTGGTGAGCGACACACACACACACACACACACACACATACACAAACACAATCTCACTCGCTCACATACACATATTCTTACACACACAAACACACACTACCACTGACCGTGAGCAGATGTACAAGGTCCTTGTTAGCATCGAGGCGTGGTGGAATCTGCTGCAGCTGGATGAGCTCTTGTATCTGGTTGTAGAGCGCCTGAAGTTTCTGCACGTTCACCTTGTCCTCCACATAGTCCGTCATGGCCTCGTTCACAGTGATCAGCTGCTTCAGGTGAACGCCAAGGATAGGGATCTTGAAGCCAGTACACCTGTTATACACCTGTCGGTAGGTGTCATAGTTGCGGGAGGAGGACAGCAGGTCCGTCATCTCATTTAGCACCTGACAGGGAAAACAGATTATAATCCCTAAATATAATCTCTCATTAACACTGCCAAAAATGAACATTCTCATGATGGATCAGAATGATGAAGCAGAAGTCAAACAGCCAAAATGGTTCAGCAAGTTTCACACACACACACACACACACACACACACACACACACACACACACACACACACACATACACATACATGAACAAACACACACACACACATAAGTGAACAATCACACACACACACGAATACACACACGCAAGCGTGCATGCGAAAAAACATACACACACATATACATAAACAAACACACACACACACACACATACGTGAACAAATACACACCATCACCCCCCACACACTCACAGCATACCTTGGTGACCTCAGCAGGAACGTGGGAACTGGTGTCTTTGAGGCGGGAAATGGCACTGTGACACAGACCTCCCACTACGGCCATCAATGTGTTAAAGTTGTGCATCAGACGCAGTTTCTGCAACAACACACACACACACACACACACACACACACACACACACACTCTTTGATCATCATTGTACATTAATCCTAGATGCAGTTTCGGCCAACGGGTAAGCAAACATTCTCATTCATTGGACAGAGTTCGATCCAGAGTAACATATAACAGCAAGGAGTAGCCATGTTCATCTGTAATCTGCTCCCAGTAGGTAAAATACACAGTCTTGCTGTAGTCTGCTCCTTGCTTTGCAATGGAAGAAAAGACACCTGATGGCAGAGAATAAGGGTGCTCTCTCTCTCTCTCTCCCTCTCTCTCTCTCTCTAAAATATGCTCTCTCTTAAAAAAAAGCCTTTATTCAAACGGGGCTGTGATGGTGAACTCTTACTAGGTGGGCTTTTATCACTCTCAGGGAGAACCGTGAGACTTTTAAATTTGTGTCTGTACCTGCCTGTGTTCCAAAAAATCCTTTGAGATTTCTCGAAATTAGACATCACTTCTATTAACAGACACTGCCATTTGTTTGTGTGTGTGTGTGTGTTTGTTTGTGCGTGTGTGTGTGTGTGCGTGTGTGTACTGTATGTGTGATTTCTCACTCTGTGGCAGACTGGAGGTGTTTCATAGCAACTCCTGAAGTGTAGTTGCATAATGACGAGCACCCAGTGGGAAGCTGATGACAGTCAAGTGTGCCATAATGTGCTTCACAGACACACACATAAATGCATGCATGCACACGCACACACACACACACACACACATACAAAATGCGTGCACACATACACACACACAAATACATGCACGTATACACACACACACATACACACACACACATTCTCACACACACACACATACAAAATGCGTGCACACATACACACACACAAATACATGCACGTATACACACACACACTCTCACACACACACATCTGCTTTGAATAATATTGAGGGTAGTGCTAATGGATTTATCTGGGGGAAGGCTAACTGTGAGACACATGGGAAGAAATAGAACACACACTTTTCACCTTTACCACCTCTCATCATACTGGTGTCCACACACACACACACACACACATACTCCCTCTCTGTGCACAGACAGACACACAACACACACACACACACACACGCACACACACACAAACACATACACACACACACACACACATACTCCCTCTCTATGCACGGACAGACACACAACACACACACACACACACACACACATACAACACACACACAAACTTTCACACAACCAAAGGGTGGAAGGACTTCACAAATGCTTTCATAATCCCCAGAGACAGAAAAATGAGAAAGATCTCTCCATCGCTTGCTCTATCTCTCGTTCACCCTCTCTCTCTTTCTCTCTCTCTGTGCTATGGACACAGCCTGCCCTGTTCTAGTATATCTGTGCTGTCTTGACATACTGTACCCGTGCACACCTGCCCTGCTGATACACCTGTGCTGCTCTAACATACCTGTGCACACCTGCCCTGCTGATGCACCTGTGCTGCTCTAACATACCTGTGCACACCTGCCCTGCTGATGCACCTGTGCTGCTCTAACATACCTGTGCACACCTGCCCTGCTGATGCACCTGTGCTGCTCTAACATACCTGTGCACACCTGCCCTGCTGATGCACCTGTGCTGCTCTAACATACCTGTGCACACCTGTCCTGCTGATGCACCTGTGCTGCTCTAACATACCTGTGCACACCTGCCCTGCTGATATACCTGTCCTGCCGTAAGCATACCTGTGCCACGTGGATGAACTTGATGAAGACCTCAGCCCTGAGGGGGGCGGTGGGGCGGCTCAGCACCATCAGCTGCACCCACTGGGAGATGCCGTTGCACAGGGCGATGGAGCGTTCCATCATAGGGTTCTCTTTCAGGCAGCCGTCACGCACATAGTTCTGGTACTCCGCAAACTTGGGGAGGGAACACAGACAATGCATACATATTACACACACATATACCCAATCAAACACACGCAAATATACACACATACATACACAGACACACATTCACACACACGTAACAACAACAACAACAATAATAACAAAAGCAGCAACAACAATACCGGCAACATAAATGCATAGAGTGCTCTTTGAGCCCTTAGTGAAGGAGGGGGCCTCACTAAGCACCACCAGTGTGTGACACTCCCTGGGTGATGAACCGCAGCCCTTACACACCAGAGCGTTTAACACCACCAGCCTGAGGTGGAGAGCAAGGGCAGTGACTGCATGAATCACCTCACACACACAGGAGGTAGGAAGTGTACACCTACAGCATGCAATGCTGATATTAGCTCAAATCAGAACACACCCAGTTAATCACTTAACGATTTCGACATCACTTAACTTGAGCTTTATTAAGCCTTCCGTGCACCGGCTCTGACATTACTGCGGAGCACTATAGCAACTTTGTTTGACAATATTGTTTGCCTCCACACACTGGCAGTGCACATAGTATAGTAGCTTGTGCAATCAATTAAATGGCTCTGACAAAACAGACTTGAATTGTAACCAACAGGCAGTGGTGGCAGAGTTTGGCTCTGCTGTACGAGGTTGCACTGAAAACAGTGGAACAGAATGTTGGAAACACAGTGCGCCGCACTTTGTTGGAGCCGGTGTCAGGTCCTTATCTTTTGTCAGAGCCAAATCTGTGGCATATTATGACCTTATCAGTGTCATGTCTGGACAATATCAGGGTCAAATCCATGCTATAAAATTGCTCATATTTGGCTCATATCAGAACCAAATGTTACATATTAGGAGTCCAGGGTTTTTGCGGGTTTCATCAACTTAAACTGAAGACTTTTTAAGATCTTTTCATGACCATTGTGATTTAAATGAGACCAACGTGACGCCCAAAAAAACTGCACAAGTTTGAGGGATTTGAAATGAAATTCATGGATTCTACGTCCATAGGATATTTTTAATCATGCTCTAGACTACAACTACCAACTCCACTTCCCCTCAATTATAAGAAACACTTCAAGCAAGTGGCAAGGTCCACACAAAATACACCATACTGGTGCATCTGGTAATTAGTAATTAGTAACTCAGACCAATTTACGACCTAAACTAAATGTATTTTATACCTATTGCACAATATTTGACTTCATTTAAGACTTTTTTTTTAATTTTAGACTTTTTAAGACCCCATGGAAACCCTGCATGACCTCATCAAAGACAAATCTGGACAACATCAGGGCCAAATCTGTGCTATACTCTACAGCAGTCATATCAAGACAAAATCAGGATGAAATCAGAACCAGCTGTGCTAGATAATGGCCATATCAGTGGCAACTCTGTACTATAGAATAGTCATATCAGAGCCAAACATGGAGCATATCAATAAAATAGTGGTCGACATTACAGCAGAGTCTCCAGACCAGACTTAGAGGCAATCTGCACTGCTGCTAAGATCCTAAATAATCATGGCGGGTCGTTATTCAGATAAATCACTCCAGACTCTCAGACTCTTTTACTTTGTGTGTGTGTGTGTGTGTGTGTATATGAGAGTGAGAGCGAGACAGAGAGACTCAAAGGTGACAAATGAGCACAGATACACACACCTCTAAAAGTTTATTAGCAACCTCTGAAGCACCTGTGTGCTTCCTGAGTGAGAACATCATTTTCAGTTTCTACCTGAGTCTGGGTGTGAAGACGGAGATTACGAGAAGAGATTGTGTGTGTGTGTTGGTAAGCCTCAAGTATTTGTCTATTTTTCCTCATAACTCTCTGGTTCCTATTTAGGGTTAGGACTTCATAATAGAACTTATATAGGTTTGTGTGTGTGTGCATGTTTGTGTGTGTGTGTGTCTGCCTATGTGTTTCGCATGTGTTAACGCTGTCCTTTGTGTCCTTTGTCGTTTGTGTTTCGGCTTATATATGGGCATGTGCGCGTGTGTGTGTGTGTGTGTGTGCGTGTGTGTGTGTGTATGTGTGTATGTGCATGTGTGTGTGTGTGTGCGTGCGTGCGTGTGTGTGTGTGTGTGCGTGTGTGTGTGTGTGTGTATGTGTGCATGTGTGTGTGTGTTTATGTTTGTATTTCTGTACTGTGCATGTGTCCTACTTACCGAGATGCGGCAGAAGGACTTGAACTCCAGGAAGGTCAAATGCTCAGCCAGCTCCTCCGGCTCCAAGTGATCAAACAGCAGAGACACCTTCCTTTTCTTGCTGCAGTTGGCTTTGATCCTCTGACTGGCTTTTCGGGACCAGTCCCTCTCATTGCTATAAACACACATTGATAAAGTGTCACTGTAACACTAATAGTCATTTCACTAATTAAAGCATTATATGCATTCTTCAGCAGATTAAGTAGCCCTAGGCACACACTGATACAATATCACTGTATATTCAGTTCACTCCATACAGTTTACCCCCCAGTTCCTGTCCCACCTCCAACTCCTTCCCTAACCCTACACACATTACACACTTTAACCCTGACACCCCCCCCCCCCATACCCCCTCCACACACACACACACACACACACACACACACACACACACACACACACACACACTATGCATAGAACAGACAGACAACCAGAATGCATGGCTTTTGGCTGAAAAGTATTCAAGCACTTAAAAAAAGTCCAGTTGCCTACAACTATTCCATTACTACCATGGATGAATGAGAACCTCCACAGACATATGTCACCTAGTAAATAATTCAGCTAATGAAGTATGTAGGTCTGAAATTGGTATAGTATAATATATATATATATATATATATAGTATAGGTATAATGAGTATAATTGAGAATTTATTCGACTCAAACACGTGAATTTTTGTATGTGGACCTACAATTTCTGAGGCAGGATTTTAACAGCTTTGCTCTAAGGTGAAGACAACAGAGTATTTCTCAGGTGTGTGTACTTACATCCACTTAGTCTCCAGGAGGGGACAGAGTCTCTCCTGACCACGCTCACGCATCTCTTCCTGGAATTGCAGCAGAGAAGCTGCTAGACTACCATGGAGGCGGAACATGGGCCCGAACTCACGGATCCAGTACCTGTGCAACCAAAATCACAAGTTTGTGTGTGTGTGTGTGCTTCCCTTAAGTCTCTCTATAAGTTTTCCTTGTAAATATTAATCTTTTAGATTTAGATTAAATGTGTGTGTGTTAATGTGTATATGTGCATAGACATTCGACTGTATATTTGTGTGTGTGTGTGTGTGAATATGCACACAAGTGAGTGTGTATGAGACAGACAGAGGTATTGTGGGGACCATGGAAACTCACCTGATAAGGTAACAGATCTTTTGGCACTCAGCGTGCCGGTCGTTTTCCACCGCACTTTTAAACGTGGAGGTAAAAGTCAAGGAAACTGATCATCATTAGAACATGTGATGCACGCAACACACCATGGTCTATGTTCCAGAACAAATACGTTGGAGCGCACCTTAAAACATCAGAACGTATAACAGAACAGAATATGCCAGCAACATATTTTAACAGAGCACCACGGGACTGAGAATGTAATACATAACATGCTGAACTGCTGATGAGTTCCTAAAAGGCGTTTCTGACAAACACACTGTGCCTTCATAAACCCAAATATGACAAACATCCTTTCAAGGTAAAACCACTCTCCTGTGTCTCTCTGTTCACATCCAGGATGCATTAAAACCACATACACACACACATGCGCACACATAAACATAAACACACACACACACACACTCCTGCAGATTCGCTGCAGATGAACAGCCACAAATTTCACACATATCCCTCCCAGGCCAACCTCAGTCAGACAAGAGTCCATTTTATCATCCAACCAGGTTCTGCTCAAAGCGTCCTCCAGCAAACACCAACAACAAGCTTTCCACTGCCACCCTCACTTAATATCGCTCACTCTTAGGGACTCCACCACAGGGCTACGTAAATCACCCTGATGCATAGAAATAAATTTGTGTATGTGTGTGTGTGTGTGTGTGTGTGTGTGTGTGTGTGTATGTTTCTGAAAGAGGTAGGAAGACAGCTTCTTGAACTATTACATTTAAGTTGTGGCTGTTGTTGTTTTATCAGTGCTCAGTAATGCTTGATAACACTGTATTTGAAGACGTCTACATAAGAGTGATGTGAGCCTGTCATTAGCATGACATCGAACATCATGAACATTAGTGACACTTTTTCAATGTTTCTGATTGTTAGCGTTAAGTATCATTCAGTTTCTGTAATGTAAAGCTGACACTGTTTGGGGGTCAGACATTCCAAAAACTGAACAAAAACTGCAGAACACTTTTGATTTTGACAATTCCGCTTGCCCTCACACACCAGTGGCGCACGGCACACGGCGAACATAGCATGGTAGCCTGTGGAATCACCTGTGGATTCTCTTGAACGCCTCCGACAAAATAGACCTGAATCGTTACCGACAATTTGCAGTGGCAGAGTTCAATGCTGGCGTGTAGGATTGTACTGGAAACACTGGAATAGAACGTCAGAAGTGCAGTGTTGGGGCGATGGTGGCACAGGTGGTAGAGGTGCCGTTGGGGCGATGGTGGCACAGGTGGTAGAGGTGCAGTGTTGGGGCGATGGTGGCACAGGTGGTAGAGGTGCAGTGTTGGGGCGATGGTGGCACAGGTGGTAGAGGTGCCGTTGGGGCAAGGGCGGCGCAGGTGGCAGGTGACGCGTCCTTGAGCAAGATACTGAAACCCAAATTGCTCCCGGTGGCAAGTTGGCACCTTGCATGGCAGCCAGGAGTAGAAAAGCAGTCCATTTACCATTTGTCGAAACAGATGTGGAGCCCCTTATTCAGTATATTACAAGGATCTTCAAAATCATCTGGAATCTTGCATTGTATGGGTTTTATGTCAAACAATAGTCCGTGTTCTACAAAACAGGCACCATGGCGACACGTGGAGGTGTTCTATTACTAGGTAGTGGAAAACTATCTAGACGGGAATAAGGATAGGTGCCGTTAGCAACCATTTAGTGCTTCCTATTCACAGCTCAAGGTTTCGTTTTAGCTGTGCAGAGGATCACGTCCCTCTTCCTCTAATAGAATACGAAACAAATTCAAAGAAACACCTGAGCTCTTAGAAATCAGTTAACGGCTCAGTCTGGGCTAAGCTCTAAAGCTGGCAGTCTTTGGGTGCATTATGGTGCTGTTGTCGTTTGGTGCTTGGCTGCACCCCATCAGCTGTCCACTCTCGTTTCGACTGGCCATAATCATAAACGCCTCCCCCTCATCCAGCTGTCTCACTCTCGTTTCGACTGGCCATAATCATAAACGCCTCCCCCTCATCCAGCTGTCTCACTCTCGTTTCGACTGGCCATAATCATAAACGCCTCCCCCTCATCCAGCTGTCTCACTCTCGTTTCGACTGGCCATAATCATAAACGCCTCCCCCTCATCCAGCTGTCTCACTCTCGTTTCGACTGGCCATAATCATAAACGCCTCCCCCTCATCCAACTGTCTCACTCTCGTTTCGACTGGCCATAATCATAAACGCCTCCCCCTCATCCAGCTGTCTCACTCTCGTTTCGACTGGCCATAATCATAAACGCCTCCCCCTCATCGTCATAGTTTTTAAACAGTAGTAAAATTAACACATTCTTCACAGTCTGAGGCTGGCAGAAACCAGGCTGGAGTGATGCACACAAAAGGGCCGACTACGTCATGATAGCTGAAGAGCCTCCCACACACAGACACACACACACACAAACACAAAAGCATACACAGACAAGCATGCACACACTCACACACACACACACACACGTACACGAAAGCATACATAGTCAAGTGTGTATACACACAAATACATAGGCAAGCACACATGACACACACACATACCATGACACGTAAACACACACACACACACACACAAGGTGCCAAAGCAGGTCTACTCTCTTCACATTAACCTTAATGACACTCACTGCTATTTCTATACTACAGCCATAAGGCCCGTCCAAACACCACCAATGATAACTAACAACTGACACCACAACAATACAAGCCTCAACGCTGATGAACACCTAGGAAAACCTTCTCAAATATCTCATGAATACTTTAATGTGATGCATTTTGATCGTCTGTCAGCTTTCTCACTATTGTAACGCCCAATGACATCCTTCTTCATGTTGTTCTCATTACAGTGAACAGTGTGGACAAAACTGCTCTTAGGATGACACTTTAAAAGTACAGGTTTTAGAGTTCTATCCAGGAGTCTGTTTCTCCAGTGGACCCAAGTTAAGTTATTTTTTGTATGTCGGTCTGGCTGGGCCTCAGAGAACAGACCACAGCGTGTGTGCAGCCATCATTCCTGTGCTCAATGACATGATTCCTCATGTTCTTATCATTTTAGAGAGCAGTATGTGTGTGTGTGTGTGTGTGTGTGTGTGTGTGTGTGTGTGTGCGCTTCCACAGACTCTCTGTGAGGCCTGCAAGCTTCCTGAGGGGAAGAGGAAGGGAGGGGGACACACAGAACATTTAGACTTCATGCACCGATGCAAACCAATCAGACTGAGATTCAGAGATGTCTCTGCACCGATGCAAACCAATCCAACTGAGATTCAGAGATGTCTCTGCACTGATGCAAACCAATCCAACTGAGATTCAGAGATGTCTCTGCACCGATGCAAACCAATCCAACTGAGATTCAGAGATGTCTCTGCACCGATGCAAACCAATCCAACTGAGATTCAGAGATGTCTCTGCACTGATGCGAGGCAATCAGACTGAGATTCAGAGATGTCTCTGCACCGATGCAAACCAATCCAACTGAGATTCAGAGATGTCTCTGCACTGATGCAAACCAATCCAACTGAGATTCAGAGATGTCTCTGCACTGATGCAAACCAATCCAACTGAGATTCAGAGATGTCTCTGCACTGATGCAAACCAATCCAACTGAGATTCAGAGATGTCTCTGCACTGATGTGAGCCAATCAGACTGAGATTCAGAGATGTCTCTGCACTGATGTGAGCCAATCCAACTGAGATTCAGAGATGTCTCTGCACTGATGCGAGGCAATCAGACTGAGATTCAGAGATGTCTCTGCACTGATGCAAACCAATCCAACTGAGATTCAGAGATGTCTCTGCACTGATGTGAGCCAATCCAACTGAGATTCAGAGATGTCTCTGCACTGATGCAAACCAATCCAACTGAGATTCAGAGATGTCTCTGCACTGATGTGAGCCAATCAGACTGAGATTCAGAGATGTCTCTGCACTGATGTGAGCCAATCCAACTGAGATTCAGAGATGTCTCTGCATTGATCCAAACCAATCCAACTGAGATTCAGAGATGTCTCTGCACTGATGCGAGGCAATCAGACTGAGATTCAGAGATGTCTCTGCACTGATGCGAGGCAATCAGACTGAGATTCAGAGATGTCTCTGATAGTCATTTAGCACTATTGGAGTCAATGTGGAGGAACAGAGTTAGAAAGAAAAGTTCCTTCAGCGGGATGAAAAAAATACCTCTCTATCTCTCTGTTTGTTTTGTGTGTGTGTGTGTGTGTGTGTGTGTAAGTGTGTGTGAGTGTGTGTGCATATGCGTGTGTTTGGGGATAGGGAATTTGCGCATGTGTGTAAATGCATGTGTTTTTGGCAGGCAAGGGGTTTCTGGTATGTGCGTGATTGAGTGCCTGTGTGTGTGTGTGTGTGTGTGTGTGTGTGTGTGTGTGTGTGTGTGTGTGTGTTTGCATGCATGTGTCCATGTGTGTCCAAACAATATGCTGATGAGAGTCTTGGTTTAGATTACTCTCAGAACTCACCTGTAGACCAAAAACCCCCCCCCGGACAGCCCACATAGGTGTGAGTCGACATGAGCAGTGCGCACGCACGCACAGACACACACACACACACACACACACACACACACACACACACACACACGCATACAACATACACAGTGATAAGACACAAACACCCACACAGAAAAACTCCGCCAAATAAGCACTTCAAACACGAAACTTGTGTGATATACATATATATCCTGCTAGACCCAAAGTTGAGGTTGAGGCAGAAATACAGTATCCTACCCACATATAAACATTAAAGCTATTTTTGTGATTAAGGTTGTCACTTTAAGCTCTGCTGGGCAATTCCATACAAAGGACATCTTCGTCATTCATACGTTTACGCATTTAGCAGACGCTTTTATTCAAAGCGACTTACATTTTGTCAGCCATCAATCGCTCAGGGCCAGTTTCCCTAGAACAACTCAGGGTTAAGTGCCTTGCTCAACGGTGGCAGCTGGGATATGAACCAACAACTTTTCAGGCTACTGGCACGCTAGCCAGGTTCCTTAACCGCTACGCCATTACCGTCCACATGTGCTGAGATGTTTTGTTTATCAGTGGCCACATCCACTTTTATAAATTTAATAATCCAAAGTAATTAAATAATGCTATTCTTTTTCATGTTCTGAGATGTTTTGTCTTTTAAAGGCTACATCTATAACTTTGTACATGCATTCTTGCACAGTGTGTCTGCTGTGTAAAATCGACACTTGTAGCTACAGCCATGTAGCACAGGACTGTTAATGCCCAGGCAAAAGTGTGTGCCACAATAATCAAGGCTGTGCAATTAATTGATTATTTGTTTTTATGCTCTCCAATATTATGAAAACAGCATAATGAAAATGTATAGATTATCCTCAGAGATTGTCAACCCTTGCTTTAGAGAGTTAACACATCCAACACAACACAACCATCCAAGCAGGTGACATGTCAAATTAGCTGATCAACACACACACACACACACACACACACAAACACTCACCTACAGTTTTCAAAATCATTCAGCAATCCAGCAATCAGACTGAGATTCAGAGATGTCCCTGATATTCATTTAGCACTAACAGACTCAATGTGGAGGAACGTATGAAGATTTATGAAGATTACGTATGTATTTTTGTGACCAAAATAACAGTGGTTATGTTTTCTGCCATGGTCAAGCAGCCTTGCCTATAAGTGTTGGTTGCGGGGCGGCCATATTGTGCGTAGAAGAAGGATATAAAGCCATTAGTCTGTCCAGGAGCTCTCGGGAGGACATGAGTAGTCTGTGCATGGTCAGCGTGACGTTGAGGAGGTGACTGCTGCGACACACACTGCCCTCTGTGTCTGAAGGAGAGGAGAGAGGAGGGAGGGGGGGAGAGAGGCAGAGAGAGAGGAAAGGGGAAAATAAAGTTAGGAAGACGAGAAAGAAGGAAAGAGAGACAGAAAGAGGATAAAAGATAAAAAAAGAGAGGGGGAGAATTTCTTTTTTTCATGATCACATGTGAACAGTTATATACACACAAAAACATACACACACTCACACACACACACACACACACACGCAAACACACCACCTTCTGTGAAAGAATGAGAGAATCAGGGTCTGACATGGTATGCTCTGATTGGTCTTCTATGGTAATGGCTCTGTCAAATAACCTTTTAGGAAGTTGCTGTTTTCGTCAATTATGTTTTTCTTAATGTAACTCAAATAACATCAAATTGCTGCAAAACACAACATCTGACACTACTATTACTACTACTACTGCAACACACACACACACACACACACACACACAAACACTATGGATGGACATTTAGACATTCAGTCATAAATAAAGCATTTATACCACACATAAAGATGTATACCACAATGTGTCATTACTACCATCATCACCAACATCATCATCACCATCATCACTGTTGCTGTGACCTTTTGGGCTGCAGTTTTTTTCATCTCTGTTTCTCTGATCATAACTCAGATAACATCAAGCATCAAGTTAAGCTAATAGTATTTTTTGCAGTGATGTCCGTAACACGTCATATGATTACTGTAACAGGCAGATCAGAAATATGATACTGAAATACATGATATGTTTAGCTCAATCATACACAATTTTTCTCTCTCTCTTGCGCGCGCACACAAACACACACACACACACACACACACACACACACACACACACACACCACCCTCTGTAGAAGCGAAAGGGGAATCATGGTCCATTGCATGCTCTTGTTGGTAATGTAAACAGTAATGGCAGGGACTTTGTCAAATTTCCAGTGCTGTGTACAGGGGCATTGCAAAACATTCAAGAGTTTGTTTATCATATTCCTCGTATTTTCATGAGAATATACATAATTGACTTTTCAGATGTTATAGATGGACTATAGATTTTGAAGTATCTTCATATTAAAGGCGACACATTATATCCCTTTTAAAATAGATTCTTGAGGTCTTAAGAAAACACCTGTGTCATACTTTGGTTAAAATACCCAAAAGAAGAAACAACTTATACACAAAAGTATTGCTTAGGGATTTTCTGAGCTTGCAGGATAAAAGCAAACTCTGGTTTTCCTTCTTTAGTCATGAGTCATTGGGGTGGTGGTAGCGTAGTGGTTAAGGAACCTGGCTAGCGTGTAAGTAGCCTAAAAAGTTGTGGGTTCGAATCCCGGCTGCCACCGTTGTGCCCTTGCGCAAGGCACTTAATCCTAAGTTGCTATAGGGGAGACTGGCCCTGAACAATTGATAGTTGATGAGTTGTAAGTCGCTTCGGATAAAAGCGTCTGCTAAATATGTAAATGTAAAATACCCAAAAGAATAAACAACTTATACACAAAAGTATTGCTTAGGGATTTTCTGAGCTTGCAGGATAAAAGCAAACTTTGGTTTTCCTTCTTTAGTCATGAGTCATTTAGTCACAGTTATATGTACTGTAGATATATAGATTTATTCATATAGATAAACCTGACTTCTTTTTTTGGGCAGGCTTTCCTTCATGATTCTCAGTGGAGTATTTTGAAGCAAGCCAAAGACAGAGGCACTGTCACAACATCATCACAATAGCATCATAGAGACAAATAGGGAAATGTATTTTAGGTGCAGGCTATCAACCATGCATTTACTGTAGTTAACAGTCACAAAAGCATATGAAGCCTTTTCTTATGCTCGTCTGAGCAGAGATCCTTGAAAGCACACTCCTGAATGGGACTACATGAGTCAACCATGAATATAATGATACAGTGAGGCCTTATTATCGGGCAAAAAGCGCTGTTGAACCTTGACCTTGAGCGGGAGCCTTTGTCTTGAGGAGCGCAAAAGGACCCTGGTTTCCATGGACTTCCACTTGTCCTGAGTCTCCTTGAAACGCCGTGGCTGCCATGGCAACAGTGACTGGCTTTAATCTGCGTAAGCGAGACTGGGTGCTCTGTTAAGGCCTGTCTCAGGAGGCGAGGTGAGCTCGCAAGGCAACTGGACGTCATTCTGCCCCCCCTCCACCACAGCAGGATGAAGAGGAGACAACAAACAGAGCTTTCATGCTGATTAAACGTACAGCACAACATCACCGTAGCACAGCACGGCTCATTGCAAGTTCTCACAGATAAACTTGCTATGCCCCCCCTTCTCAAATAAAGCTCAGAATACACTAACACTCAGAATCATATTAAATGTTAGTGAATTAGACTATTTAACCCAACTCTGAATGTTTGTCAAAAATACTTTGTTTACTATGCATTCCAGTAAGACTGTTTAAAGCTTAGACTTATGCATCTGCACAATTCCTGAAGAATTTCTGAGGAACATTCATTATCTAACATAAAATGACTAATTTTTGCACACATCCATGTAAACACTCACACAAATATCATTGTTAAAGTAAACAGAAAGTTTATGTAAAGTAAAGGGAAGGGGAGTTTTGAAGTCAATGTAGTCTATGTAGTCATACAGAGATGAAAATGATTTGAAATATGAATGAAAATGAATGTAGTTTCAGAAAAGCCATGACTTGTTAGTATTTTGAAAGCCAGTGTACTATGACTGACTACATGTTCATGGTGTAAAGAAAACACATGCTAGTGTTTGGTAGAATTATTTGATTTTGAGCCAGATTGTCTGTGTTTTGGTGGTGTTAGTGTGTATAGAGAGAAGCTTTGAGCGTTTTGAAATACAGACTAAAGTGTTTTGTTAACAAAATGTGCATTTGATAAGAAAGCTAACTGCTAATTGTGTGATTATGTTACTAATGTTCATGATATGTGTCGTGTCATGCCCTATAGAAATTCTTTAGAACTGCTGATACATTTTTTTTTTCATTCATGTCCAATCTAAAGTTACTTTTTCAAAACTCTAAAACACAACTGGCACAACATCAGTCTGTTATTGGCGTCTGGATTTGCCACCAACTGAATTTTAAATCTTCCTAAAGTATTATCATCCATAGTCTCAGTGTGCTGCTGTTAGAGTGTTTAAAGTTTTGAACATTAGGTTTTAAGGTCTTTATTTAATGGGTTCTAGTATTATATGTAAGCATTTGTAAATAAGACAAAAATGATCCATAAATTTGATGAATATGAGATGCTTGTATGTAAATAAAACATCAGTGTTTTAGAAATGCATTCATTGACTGCATTTTCCATGAAAATGACATGAAATGTGTTAATGTAATCAAATTGTATTATATGAATTCCCTTAATCTTTCAACTGTTGCAGGTCTAACATTCCTTCAGTGTCTGGACTCAAATGAATGAAGTACCTCCAGACATAGCAATATAGCCTATTCAAGAGCATTATGTAGTCATCAATTCTATTCTTTCACTACATGCTCTGGCTCACCAACAGGGTAAAAAAACTACTTCCAATGCCAGTCCACAGAGACTCTATTGTACAGGCCTGTCTGTGCACCACCACAACACCAGCCCTGTACCATCACACACTAATAACTACCAAAACACCAACAGTGCACCCACACAGTAATCACACCAGCAAGAGATTCCCCATGCTTTTAAAGTGATGATACGTTGAGCAACTATTTGGGCAATGTTGCTGGGTAACCACATAACGGGTTCAACACTGATTAGTTCTGACTGGATGATCATGACAACTTTCCAAGCGATGATTAATAGTTTCCCCCCCCGAAATAATTGTGGCCCACTAAGCGCTGAAATGTTTAATTATAAACATTGGCATAGCAACATTCCTCAAAAAGTGTACCTTTCCCGTCAGCCTTCATTGCTGTGGAATGTTAGGAAACCTGCCCGTCACCGGCAGGTGTGGACAGGTAGTAGTGTGTTCACTGAGTACAATGCTTTATGGGTAGTGACAAGTCTCAGCTGAGCCCGGCGTGACGGCACGCGGCTTCTTCCCTGTTATGACAGCCGGCCACTGAGGCTCCAGTGCCAGCACCAGATAATCCTTTTGTTTTGACACGAAATCTGGACTCGCGATCTGTTTTCATTCTGCTGAGTATATCAGATGGTGAAGAGGAGAGGACTGTTTGCTGAGACATCTGTGCAAACACACAGACGCACACACACACACACACACACACACATGCACACACACACACACACACACACACATGCACACACACATGCACACACACACACACACACACACACATGCACACACACTAACTCACTCACTTACTCACTCATTCACACACACACACACACACACACACACACACACACACACACACACACACACACAAACATGCATATTCTCACACTTCTCTTGTGAAGGGCTAAATTAACACCAATCAGTCATGTGTGCAGCTACATGCAAACACACGTCACGCTCACTACACACTCAACACACACCATCTCTCTTGCCACCACATGAAGGAAGAAGATTCGCCTCACTCAAACACACACACACACACACACACACACACACACATACACACACATAGTCTCTAAAAACTAATAACACCTAGGATTACTATAGCTGAGGTACACATGGTCATGTGACCCAGTACAAGACCATACCAAACAGATAGACGCTGACGAAGGTGTGTTTTGCTGTGTAGTAGTGTACACTTCATGTGTGTGGGTGTTCCTCTAAAACACACAGCCCAAGAGAACATTTTCATTAAGGGAACTAAGCTCTGCAGGTCTGAGGCCAGGTTCTGCATATAGTTTGTTCCCATTAACAATACTTGCATTTGCTTTTAGAATCAGTGTGTTGGGGGATCTGATGGCATGCCATCTCACTGTTCACACATGTTTAGACATGTCGACACATCAGAAGAAAACAGCTGGCTTTCTATCCAACTTGTTCATGCACATTTTAGTTATTTAAATATTTGGTAACACTTTACTTGAGGATGTCAACATAGGAGTGACATAAGCCTGTCAAACATGACATGGCATGTATCATGAATATTAATGACACTTCATGAATATTTATGATTGTTGTCATTAAATGTCATTCAGTTTTCGTAATGTCTGCATCCCAAACAGTGTCAAATTTACATTACAAAAAGTGAATGACACTTAATAACAACAGACATGAACATTAAAAAGGTGTCATTCATGTTCATGATACATCATGTTTATGACAGGCTATTATGTCAACACCTACCAAATAGGAAAATCCTCTCTTAGAAACACCTAAAATGCGCATCAATCTACTAATGTGAATATAAACTGAAATTGTTTTAGGGGGGTGGGTTAAAGTGGATTGAAGCATTTTAATTGATGATAACTTACTGCGAAATTCTTTAGAACACATTCATGTTACGCAGCATAAGAAGTGTGGTCACAATGGTTTCAAACCACTTCAGTAAATGGTTTGAGTGACAGGATCAGATTGTGTCCTGGTGGTTTTTTACATTGTATTTAGAACTGACCACTTGTATGATCATATCAATCAAAACTCATTTGAAATAAACATAAACAGGGTCTTTGAATGCAATCACAAATACATATTCAACTCAATGTTCTCAACAGATAGTTCCATTTAATGACATAACAGTGAAATTCTGTGACCTTTACAAGTACAAGTTTTAGTTCTACACATGATACGGTTCTAGGGTAACTTCCAAAAACCCTCTTTCCTCATGGGGGTTTTCCCCTGCCACTATTGTTGATACCTCATCAGCATGTTCAAACTCCTTTAGACAATAGCTGGGTTAACATCCAACTCGTTAATGCGCATATAAGTTATGATAAGAAAACCTCATTATAATAAGAAATCTTCAGTTAGAAACACCTGCAAAGTCGCATCAGTCCCCTAATGCAATTATAAATTTCATTCACTGGAGAGGGGTGGATTAACTCTTGATTGCAAAAAAGGCAATTAAAACTGCAATTAAATCGCAGTTTCCAATGTTTCTATCCATAGAGGTTATGATGGCGACATTATATTGTAATCTCACAGCCGGTCAGAACATGTTACTAGATACTATTCTTTAAGCCGAATTCTTTAAGCCGAATTTCTTTAAGCAGAATTTCCATTCCATTGCGAATATGAATTGCGGATACATTGAATGGAAATCCATATGACGTTCCTGCAGAATGGCATAGAACCCATCAGTGTTTAGCTATAGCTTAACACTACACAGTCAGTGAGACCTTGGTCAGGCATCTGTGATAGTCTTTGTTATGCAGGAGACAGCAGCCCCAGCAAAAGGTGAAAAGCCATTTACCTCGAATATCCCATAATACCTGCATGTTGCTTGGCTTTAAAATGAGTAAGTGAGTGAATGGGCCCTATCATGCCGCGGCGCACTGTGCATTCGCGACATGCGCATGGTGTCATTACTATTCTGTGCCAGCGCATCGTTCATTTTTTCCGGCAAAAAATCACGTTGTCTAGATAGCAGATGACACTGCGCCGTCATGGGTGTGTCAGCGAAAAGACGAGGCGTGGTCTGGCGCAAAGCGTGCCAGATGCTATTATAAGGACGCAAAAATTTAATCCGCCAGTGATCAACAAAACCCTGGTCTGTCGTCAGTTACGCATTGCTGAAAAGCTATTTTAGGGGCGCACAGTGCTTTGGGATATGAAAGCGTGCACAAACGCCATGCTTCTCTCATCAGCAGGAGCGCGTAGCAGGGTTTATACAAAAGTTTTTCATGTGGAGAAATAAATTATGGAGTCCCTGGAAATATGAAATATAAATGTACATCACATATATCACAATATTTATTAATTTGCGTTGAAAGCTTTTGTTTCCCCCATCTTCTAACATCATTGTACCGCTTTCGGCACTGTTCGGATGTCCTTTTTTTGCCAAAGGCGGAGGACACAACTGAGGATATTTCCTCCCATACTTCCTTGACCCGTGGAGGTTTGGGGGGATTCTTTTCATCCCCGAAGATAACCTGTTCACGCGCTTTTACTTCACCTTCATCGAAAAACGCTCCCGTCTTCCGGGTAAATTCGCCATCGTAATAGCAACACACAATGGAAAATGCGCCGCTGGCTTTTAAAGGGAATGAGAGTATAAATCCTGACTGGTTAATTGTATGTTACGCCCAAAACACACCCATGACTAATGAAGTACTTTAAGACCAACCCTTTTGAACCATGCGCCTGGCGCAATGTTTGCTTTTCCCGCCGTCAAAATACCAAATTGTGTTGGGCACTCACCCAAAGCAACTTGCGCGACAGACTTTAGACAATGCGCATATGATCGTGAAAATAGAGCCCAATGAGTGAGTCAGACAGTGAGTGAGTGAGTGAGAGATTGAGTGAGAGTGAATGTGTGAGTGAGTTATTAAGTGAGTGAGTGAGTTATTAATTAAGTGAGTTAGTGAGTTAATGAGTGAGTGAGTGAGTGAGTGAGTGAGTGAATGGGTTATTAAGTGAGTGAGTGAATGCGTCATTAAGTGAGTGAGTGTGTTATTAAGTGAGTGAGTGAGTTAATAAAAGAGTGTGTGAGTTAATGAGTGAATGAGTGAGTGAGTTAATAAGTGAGTGAGTGAATGAGTGCATTATTAAGTAAGTGAGTGTGTGAATGAGTGAGTGAGTGAGTGAGTGAGTGAGTGAGTGACCGACTGACTGACTGACTGACTGACTGACTGACTGACTGACTTACTGACTGATTAGGTGCGGCATGCCTGTCTGTTGAGTGATGTCAGCTGGCATCGATCGACCTGCCTGTGTGCTCCAAGCGTTCAAAGAGCACTCAGCATCTGAAGTCCCATTTAGAGAGCTGACCTTTCTGTCGGTAGAGAGGCCACACGGCGAGGAGAGTAATCCTTCAAATAGGCCTTACGTACACACTCACATTTCAAAAGGCTACTGGGGCCCCAGGAACCTGCAGAGGGCTCTCTGATGTAAATGCACCTCTGCTTTCTCTCTCTCTCTCTGTCTCTTTCTCTCTCTCATCTACCGATTCTCTCTCTCTTGCTATCTTTTGCTTACGGTCTCTCTTGTGAGTCTCCCTCCATTTTCTTCCACGCTTTCATCTTAGGTCTGTGTTCATGCAGTCGCACAGATAGCAAGCCTGCAGCGGCTGCACTAGTGTTTCGTTACATACAACAAAAACAAACTGCTATTTGGAGAATCAGGAAATCTAAGCACCTTCAAACACACCTGCTTGCTTTGGCTAACAGGTTAATACGAGCTGTGAAATCTAATCAGTAGATCTCATTAACGGTGCGAGTTTCTGTGAGAAACATTCTCTTTCTCTGTATCTCTCACACACAGACAGTCAAACACGCACACATGCACTCACACACAGAAACACACACACACAATTCAGTGTGTTTTATGTTTGACCAGCAGCAACGATGCTTTTCATGGCCACATACTGTACTTCAACAAAACACCAAAACAAAGAGTGAGTGCTGTGACATTCAATTTAACTCTCCTGCAACTGCATTGCATGTCCTGTCTGGAAAAAGTGAGCCTGAGCCTAAATGACTAGAAAAGTACCTCCGCTCAATCACTGATTTGTCACAATTAGTGCTGTCAATGTTAACACATTAACGCATGTGATTAATGTAAAAATTGTAGTAAGTTTTTATTTTAGTGCAAATTAATCATGTAGATGCATATGTCACACTACCCACCAGTGGCCTCCACATTTACACACAACGGAAGGACTGTGATTGGTCGAGTTCATCCACTCACTTTGTTGTGTTTGCCGGTGTATTTCAGCAGCGCACTGTAGGTACATTTAGCAACATGCTAGTTCACTGTATAGACTTTGTAAAGAATTTAAGACATTGTTTTGAATTCAGTGGCAGGATTTCTCAATTGTGCTGTGCCTATCTTTCAGCAATGTTTTAAATCCAGCGATTCATCAGCAGGCAGTACTTTGTAAGCAGTCATGAGAAGTTTGCTTGTTAACAGAACATAAACTGACAGCCCAAAAACCTTTGTAAATAGTTCTGATATATTTTTTGCAACAGCAAGGTTGTTGAAATATGCAGTGTCTCTCTTAACAGTAATGTTAACAAAATGAAGGCACGGCAAAGGAATGCCCTAGACTGTGTCGAAGGGTAGATAGTTCCACTCAAAGCAATTTGGTGAAGTGAGCTAAGCGAACGCAGTCACACTTGATGCAGAACCATAACAGGAAAACAACGGCAACAAGGCAACGTCAAAGATCACTGATACTGAATACAGCTAGCATAATGATGGTTGCAGATGCTTCATAATCTGACATTTTTGTAAAAGCGCTGATGGACATGTTGAATGAGAGTACAAAGAAAAGGCCAAACTACAGTAGACTTGAAGCAAGGGGGAGTGTGCAGAACTTGCGCACCTGAGATGCAGCCGAAGCCAGCACTAACCAAGGGCATGTGTGGCATTCTTTCTTCACAAAAAAACTTTAACTTTAATTGTGATTAATCATGATTAACTTAAATTTTCTATTGTGATTAATCAGATTTTTTTTATCAATTGACAGCAGTAATTACAGTACAATGATCCTGCAGAGACCATGTTAATATTATTCTGTAACTTCCAAAATCAATGGGAATCGAGAACAGGTAATTGAGTAGAACCGAGAATCGAATGCTTCTATTTAATGGAGTCGTATCCCTCTGACATTATCAGTTCCTCTTATCAATGACAGCATGTCTTTCATACCATGCTCAATGGGTCTTTCTGAATACAAAATTGACAGCAAACTAGACAGCACAGTTCTATATTGTTTTTCTTATTCTAATAAGCTGCTATGGTTACCTTACTATTATGGGCTGTATTGTAGGCCTATGTGCTGATACTGAAAACCAGTGTAGAATACCTTCTAAACAGTAAGGAATTGATAAGAGAATTGGTGAAGAACTGGACCAATCAACGGAATCAACAATGGCACTTATATTGATAAAATTTCTCATTTACCACCCCTATGAAGCACACACTAACCCAGAGCAGTGCAAAAACACAATGATGAATAATGATGATCGCATATACTGTCACAAACCCCACACTGAATACTAATGGGACCAAGATATTAAACTCAAATCACACATCATGAACACCACCTCCCTGCTTGGCTCAGTATGTTCTGTAGTCTTCTAGATGGGAATATTTCAATAATCTGTGACTGTGTTAGTGGATGTCTGTAGCTCAGTGATGTCAGAGCAACATGTCCGCACCATCATTAAACTCCAGCTGACACCTCTTCTACACACTCACACGCACACACACATACACACACACACACCAAATACACACACAGCATGGTCACATTCACATTCAGAGAGGAACATCGAAAGGTGAAGAGCCACAGTTGCTCAATCGACAAAAAAGAGGAAACACACACACTACAGTCTCGCCACCCCCCTTCTCTAACATAAATCTCTCTCTCTCTTTCTCTCTTTTTCTCCTTTTCTCTCTCTCACGCACACACACACACTGTCTCTCTCTCTCTCCCTCTCACACAAACCCACACACACACATACACAAGGCCAAGCTGCCTTGTGTAACAGTAAGGCACAGCGCTGACTTACCAAAGGACTGCACACAGGCTTGGATGAGCTCTTCCCAGGTGGCGCCCTTGGTGAACTGGCCCAAGGACATTACAACCTTGCCACGGGTCACCTGTGCCAGGTGACGGTGTGAGACTTGAGGAGAAGGGCTTTTAGTCTTGGACGTGCATTCTGAAGCTGCACACCTAAGAGATGGAGGGATATGGGGAAAAGAGTGGGAGAGGGAGGGACGGAGTGTGAGAAAGAGAGAGAGACAGTGGAGGGATCCAGAGAACGAAATGACAGATATTAGAGGTCTCTCTCGCTCTCTACCTCTATCTTCTATACAAGTGTGTGTCAACTAGATATGTTGCCTATGTGGACATATTTAAGGAAAGGAGAAGTATCTACCAAGCTATGGCAGGCATGCTATAACCTGTGCGCCAAATTACATTAATAAAGGCAGAGACAATCTGATCTGACCATCTGATTCAATTTACTGGCTACTTTGTGGTTGCATCATTCTCTCTGTAACATTCATTATGTTATTATGTAAGCTAAAGTAATCGAATATCCAATTCTCACAATTGTCTCTTGCATGAGCTAAACTGCCTACAGTGTAAGACAAAGTGAAAGACGAAGTCAGGCACCACGAACAGACGTAAAATCAACGATAAGTACTGACACACCTAAGCAAACAGCTGAAATCGCAACCTGGCCCTGCTTTGAACACAGTCTAACGTTTATAGTTTCATGTCAGGTCATTTTTGTAATTTTTTTTAAGTATGGACATTCAGTGACATTAGCTCTATGTACTGTAAAACATTCACTGCCACCGCTATTACCAAGAATTCCTTTCTTTCAACTGCAACAAAAGGAACTGTGAGCTAAGAGAAGTTGGTGTTACCTCGAAAAACATCAACACGGTCACTTACAGAACCAAGTTTAACCGCACATTGCGCACTGACATACATATACATCACTGTGCTATGATACTAAAAATTATTACTAAAAGCTTCATAAATTTGTTGAAAATTTCAAAAAGCAACTCACGCCGTGTCTTTTTCCTGTGCGTTAGGTCCCGGACATCCATTCGGCAGGTTTTCCTGGGACTGGTAGCCCATGGAGAGGTACTGGGCGACCAACGGTCCGACCAAACTGTCCATGTTCTTGTCGTTTACTGTGGGCATCTCATCGCGTGGGCTGTGGCTGGGGCATTGGCAGTGGAGCGCTTCTCCGGTGTTGGCGAGTGGGCGCGCGCGGGGAGCGCACCATTGTTCTGACATGTCAATGACGGTGACACGAGCGCGAGTGCATCGTCCTAGCTCGCATGCCGTGGGCGGATACTCCAGTGAAAAAAGTTGTTTTGGTCATGATTCAGTTCGCTAGAAGGTAATCCTTCCTCTATTGAGCGACCTACTTTTTCTTGATTATTCACTATAGATATGCTGTCATTACAAATGACTCATATTTTAAAGAGCCCACCCATTCAGGATAGAAAAATGAGGATGGTCATTTCATGTTCTGTTTTTGAGTGAGTGTGCTGAAATGTTGACATTTCTCTGTAAAGTAATTGCTCTACATGAGGTAGCCTACATTTAACGAAAATGTTTATGGATGTAATAGAAAAAGTTACAAGGATCCAAGGGTCAAGGATCAAAATGTTTTTTGGATCCTCTTGGATCCTTTACATTGTAGTTTTGTGAGAAAGCCAACCCAACAAACTCATTCAGTATTAGCAGTAGGCTAGCCTCTACCACAACTAAACTGAGAGTTGTTTTCAGCATAATGTACTATTTTGCACATGAACATACTATTGTTTGTGTAACATATGTAGAATGCATCCAAATTGAAGATATGGTTATAGTTTTCTCCATCATTACATGTTTTGGTTATGGCATTCATTGTGCTCACATACATTCACACACTAACAAAGGAGAAGATACAACACCAACACCTCTGTACTAGTGTACAGTGTATAGTAGTGAACTTCATTGGCCCATAGAAACTCAAACATGGATAGACCTACTCATCTAGTACAGATCAGCTTAGTATGCCAACTTCTAGTACAGGATGAGTACAGACCTTTAGGGTATTAGACATGAATACTACTCTGCACTCCTCTGCAACATACTACTCTTTTTGTGGAGAGAGTGGCTTTGGCTTGTTGAAGCTCATATAAGACCTGACATTCTCATAGAAAACATCCTTGCACTTTGATAATAAATAGTCTAATCCGGTTCCTCTTGTAGACTAAAGAATGATGAATTTTTGATGAATGTGTAAATTGCAACACTCTTCAAGTAGAGAACAGTTTTGGCCTACTATGGTGGTTCTCCACCTGTTTTGAACAAACGCCCCCTTAGGTCCACATGACACCCTTTGCCACCCAACACACATACAACACTCAGTAATAGAGATGTAAGTAAATACAATGTGTAGTACAATAGAGTTGTTATATTCCTACTGTAAATCAGTGAGCAATCCATTAGACTGCAAAACTGAATCAGAGAGATCAGAATATTGTCAAAATCAGTTGAAACTTGCTTCCTTAAACAGTAATATTGTAGACTACATGTTGCAAGATGTCCTAACATTTTTAGATCGCAAATATTCTCCACCTGTGTGAAAAGCAGTCTGTCTAAACTATTACTCATACGATTTATGGGTATAAAATAGTCCTTTTCTAGCACTTGTTGCCCGAAGCAAAGTTGAGAAACACTGGCCTACTGAAAGTGGTTATACATCCTCTTCCATAAGAACAAAACTCAAGGCTTTTAAAACAACCTGAATTTGTTCCTTCTATGCCATAACAACTGTGGCCTTTAAAATGACCTGGATAAAGAAGCCTTTTCCAGGTAAGAGAAGAGCCTTGGGTAAACCTACACTTCTGAATAAGAAAGCATCCTGACCTTTATAACCACATACTGTACACATCTGCATGTCTACAAAAGGACCCTTCACCCTTCATAATGCCCACAAACGGGTTAAGTTTTTCTTGATTGGACTATTGCAACAGTCAGGAGGGACAGATCTGCTTTTCTATGAGAAAACTCCTCTTTCCTTTTAAACGTCATGTGTGGGGAAACCTCTTTGTCTTAAAGAGGAAATGGGTACTTTCATTAAAAGCTCGCTTTGGGGGAAAACCTTCATGCCTTGACAGGAAAATCATGCCACGTTCATTAAGACCTCATCTGTGGGAACTTGCTGCAGCAGGCCAGCTCAAGTGTTCCCCTGGCTGCAGTTTCCAGTGTGTGTGTGTGTGTGTGTGTGTGTGTAAGTGAATGTGTGTGCGCTCTAGTATGACACCACACTAAGCCGCACCACAGGTTAATAGCAGACCACCGCGGTGGATGTGTTAGTGCTTGCTCACTTCAGCCGAGAGGGGATACACTAAACTGTAGTTCTTGTTGGTGAAATATACTTCAAATGGGCTTTTATTGTTGTGAATGTGAACCGTGAAAAACAGCAAAAAATATCTCTATAAACCTTTATAAACCTCAGTTATGTATGTACTTATACTTATGGCATACGCTGTCAGTTGAAATAAAATGGCAGTAAATGAACAATGAGTTGTGTGCTTGACAGAGGCACAACAGCCTTATGTAGAAGTGTGTGTGTGTGTGTGTGTGCGTGCATGCGCGCGTGTCTTCAGTGATAAAACTCACTCCACTCTTGTGACTGTGTGAGTGCACCTTCCTGTCCTATTACCCACTGATAGCAACACAAACCACGTGTATCATCTGATATCTCTGCCGCAGATAGGCCGCTTATGAGCTTGTGTGTGTATCTTTTTCACTCTTTTACTCTCTCTCTCTCTCACACACACACACGCGCACACAGAAACTATTAATTATTCTAAAATAAGTAAACTTTATTCAGAAATTCTTTCTGGTGAATAGTTTTCCCTTATTAAAAGGAGAGTATGCATGAATGTGGGTTTTTTTGTGAGTTAACGACCCCTTGTGGTTGCACAAAGCATTATCTGATTCCTTATGAAAAAACAGCCTGCATAGCACTTCAGTTATGCTATTTTACAGCTTGTACCACATCTAGATTTTTTAGCGACCAATCAGCAAACTGAAATCGAAGGCAGAACCAACAGGTTTAAAGTCAGGCAAAGAGCCCACCCACCATGAAGTAAATTTACAAGTACAAATTTTTTCACTCTCAGTAAGCGTATTCTCGTGTTCCAATGAAGACACCATCACACCACTGAGGAACCTTTCCATTCACTAATTTACTTGTTGTAAAGGTAGGGTGACCAGACGACCCTGATTTTGGTCATCTGTCTCAGGTAAAATACAAGAAAACCAACTTTGTCCCTGATTTTGAAGCTAAAACGTTACATATTTCAATGATATTGACTTTTGGAATAGAAATTTCCCCAGTTCTCAAAGAAAATTCAGGGAAAAGTCCCTGATTTTCATCTCAGAGGTCTGGTCACTAAATGACAGCAGTCATAAACATTAACGAAGTGTTATTAATGTTCATGATACATGTCATAACATGTTCATAACAGGCTCATGTCACTCTTATATCGACACATTTAAGTAAGTGTTACCAATATTTTTTAAAAATGCTTTTTATGGCACACTGGAATTGCCCTCTAACTAACTGATAACAAATAAAATATATTGGTCTTCTTAATAAAACAACAGCAGTGTCTATCTAGATGCCACAAACATTAAAAAACTTGAATAATCCTGTGTAATGGGAGGGGTTTAATCTAATCTATCTCATCTGTAAATTGCCATTGAGAGAAACGGCAATTGTCCAGTAAGGCTGGAATTTCCCTTCCTAAAGGACTGAATTTATCCATCTGGAATCACTGTCATGTCCTGATAGAGAATAATACCAGCAATTCCTTTACAAAAATAACTGCAGCTGAAGCAAACAAAAATTATAATAATGTAGTGTATATTGTAGTTTCTCTGAAGTGCAGTGCAGTTGCAACGCAGTTTCATATCCAAAATACTTGCATGTTCTGCATATGAACTGCAAGGAAGTCCTCTAAAATATGTATTTTTGTATATATAATAATATTTTTTTATACTCAGAAAACTGCAGTCTTTACGCTGTGCAGAATGAGTGCAGGTTCTGTATTTTCTTATAAGGGTTACTGAGTAAGGTGCAGAGTGTGAGTGGGCCCGGTGGCTTTTGATGTATATCATCCTGCACGAAGCTGGTGTGTGTGTGTGTGTGTGTGGAGGGGGTGTGCTATCAGTGAAATGCTCTGTGTACGTGTAAAAATGCTTTTGACTTCAATGTGTCTGGCCTGTAGTTACAGTAGACCAAATTTAGACTCTAGTTTGGCCTTTAGAGTGTTATTTTAACCACACACAGACAATACTGTAAGCTGATGTAAGCAAGGTCATCTGCTTAGTCCTGCCACAGGCTCAAAACCTCACGGCAACCTCACAGCAACCTCAGATCAGGAGTCTAAAACCCTAGCCAGTCGAACGAAAAGCTTCCCGTCAACTGACTAGAAGGCTCTTTAGCTGGCATCCTTTGACACCGAGAGTGTCACACATGCACCATAGAACATCACACAGCACAAAGAAATGCTTGCATGGAAGTGTGCATGTCAAGCAACACTCAAACAACAGCTGGACTGTTGATGTGAACTTTGAATACACTGGCATGATGTGTGTGTATGTGTGTGTGCGTGCGCGCGTGTGTGTGTGTGTGTGTGTGTGTGTGTGTGTGTGAAAACACTGACATGTAGTCCTGGATCCCCCACCTCCCTTCTGAATTTATATGTCAGTTTAATAAATTTAAAATTCCTCTTCTCTGGAAAAGAACAAAAAGCTAACCCAGCAGCTGTATTGTATTGTTTTTGTTGGCGGGGTGATCTGTGCTAACAGATATAGAAATATATCTTCCTTTGTATTTTCTGTTGAAAGTTACTAGGTATCAGTGGGTTCTCAGTCTTGGCAATTAAAATGTTGTTCAGAATAAAAAAGAACTAGAGTTGATCTAACGCTATAATGTAATGTAATGTATAATATAATCCTGAATAGAACATCTACCAGTTTCTCTGTGAACACATGCCAAAGATCCATTAACGATTTCATATTTTTCTCTTTTTTTTCAAAGAATGCATGGTATGAGGGTTTGGTCAGGAGGACACTATGTGTGTTTCTCACAACAAGGACGTGTGTTTGTCCATAATGACTTTAGCAGACACATAGCTCAGCTGCTTGCTTGATTACACTGTGGATGTTTGTCTTCCTCTCTCGATATAAACGTGATGATCTCCGATGCTTTGAAACGGCCTGTTTGCTGCGCCGAAACAGGAAACTCTGACAGATAGTTTCTGTTGTTTGTGACACGCTGATGACCTTCAGCCTTCTGGCTCTATTTTCTTTAGTGAGAGGTCATCAGGAGATTACTTTAGATCCTGGATCAAATCTTTTGGAATAGATGTAGAATGTAACAACCGTTAAATGATATAAAAAGAATGTTATGAGCAAGTTAAGTGATATAAATTGAATGTTATGAGCAAGTGTTTTGTGGCAGAGATCACACTCTCCTACTATTATCTGTCTCTGTGTGTTTGTTTGTGTGTGTGTGTGTGGTATGTATTTGTGTTTGTGTGTATGTTTTTTTTGTGTGTGTATGTCTGTGTATGTGTGTGTGTGTGTGTGTGAGCATGTGTTTGTGACTGGACATGATAAAAGATGAGAAGTATGACCGAATGTGTTATGTTGCTGGACCTTTGGCTCACCTCACTCCTGAAAGAGTACACACACACACACATACACATACACAAGTGCACATGCACACACACACACACACACACGTATACATGAAGGGAGTGAGACAGAGTACGTAGGGTAGGAAGATAACACCCCCTCTACCCACCATGACTCCCCCAAGGCCGACATCTCGTCCCAGCACACACACACACATATATATATATATATATATATATATATATATATATAT
The DNA here is from genome assembly GCA_015244755.2 of Tenualosa ilisha. NCBI lineage: Eukaryota > Metazoa > Chordata > Actinopteri > Clupeiformes > Clupeidae > Tenualosa > Tenualosa ilisha. Next base: position 949,608 of record PYXC01000994.1, on the reverse strand, counting down.
ATATATATATATATTCAGCTCCCTCTCCTGAGAGACAAATGAAGAGGAGAGAGAGAGAGGCGCTCCAGGAAGGAGCCTCAAGTTCTCCCTCCCTTCACACCATTTCTGTGTCTCCCCACATGTCTGTGTATCTCCCTCCACAGACCCCCAGCTCCTGTGTGGAGATAGCGCTGCCTGGACACAATGGCTCAACAGAGCCGCTCCCTGTAGGAGACAACGCTAGCCGTGGCCAGAGGGGGGCCAGGCCTCCTAGGGCTGATAACGATGGGGAGGCCTCCCATGGGGGCTACTGTGGGGTAAAACGGAGCCCCGGGGCCTGGGAAGGACAGCGATAATAAACACTTGCTTGGTCAGCTGTTTGTGTGTGTGTGTGTGTGTGTGTGTGTGTGTCTTTCCATAATGCCCACCTCAGCGCAGGGCATCTGAAGAGCAGCAGCCTTACTCAAACTCTCTCTCTGTCTCTGTCTCTATGTGTGTGTGTGTGTGTGTCTACACATCTGCAGATCATCTTCTGTGGTCTACAATACCCTCTCCTTTTTGTGTAGACTGTTGAATGACATTTAAGTAACAAAATCAGATATGCCCTGAAATCTATTTCTTTCTAATTAATGTGTTACCTTCATGTAGGCTGCTAATATAAGCTTTGGTCTTCCAAAGCTTTCAGCTACCAGCTACTCAATCCAGTAGATGGCAGTAGAGTGTCAGAGAGGTCTTTGAGTAAGCTTGCCAAAACTGTGGCAAGTCAGTAAGGTTACCTTGCACTTATTCTCAGGCCAGTATTTCTACATTCTTCTGGCCCATGTTCAGTTGATTTTATTATTTATTTGAGTACATTAGACTATTTTAAGTGCACACTGGATATCCCTTCTCTGACACTAGGGTTGCTGGCCTGGAACAATAGCGTGATGTTAAGTACGGTAATTTTACTTGGAAATGAGATCCTTGGCATACATTTCCTGTTAGCTAAGTGTGATGTGTAAAACCTCTCCTTAAACATGGAAACATGCTGCTATCTCCATAATGATAACCAGCCGTGAGGCTCTGGTCATCACGTTGACTACACAGCCTACATTACTATTAATTTCATGTTATTAAATAACGGCTAAATTTTCCGGCAATTGATGTGTTCCACTGCACAAACAATTATTTTATAGGCCTACCCAAACTAACAACTAAACCTGCTAGGCTTCATTTAATTTTATGAGATCATAAATTAAACAAGAACACCCATTAATGCGCTTGAACCCCCAGCTGTAGGACCTGAGCAGCAATGATTAATTGAGTTTAAGTTGGCTGTTACCCGATGCTGAAAGAAACGCGCAGCACTGATGAATTCACCTCTCGCGCAACACAAACATTGCCTCTGGAAAGTTCGACGGGTCACAGCTGAGCGCGAGCCCTCACTGCTGGCCGAGCCAGCACGCGAGCCTGCGACTTTATTAAACCGCCATCGCCCGTATGCCGCCTCTAATTAGTTCTTGTCGCTCGTGTTGCGCTCATCAAACACATCGACACCTGCTATTCTTTTATATGGCGTGAAAGGGTAGCCCGTCTTATCAGTTTATGATCACCTTCCTAAATTGCGGTTGACACGGATATTACACGGATGTTCCAGGAGAAGAGCTATTCTGGTCAAATCATCAAAACACGCATTTTGAGAATCAAAACAGGATATTGGAAGGAAACCAGACCACGGTGTGACAGAGGGGGAAGGAGAGAGACTAATGACCGTCTCATTTATCACATGCTTTCGCCGTGTTTAACTTTATATGGTGATGAGGGTCTTTGCCACGGGCATTTACTCAAAGCACCAAATAGAAAAACTGGGATTTTAATTAACCCGGAGAAAGAGGGGTGGGGGCGTGTCGGGAGATTAGCAAACAAGATCTACCCCCTAAAGCTTTCAAACAAAACCCCTTTCTAACCTGAGAGGGGTTAGAGAAAATAGACATAACAAAATCTATTTTTATTATTTTTTGAAGTAGGCTATAGGCTGCCGTATTTAATGCGCCATTTCTTGGCAATAGTAGGCCAAACAGCTGGCCTAGTTCTGAACACCTCTGAGTCATGGAAGCAATCACTCAGTCAGATAAAACAATAAGACATTCAGCTGAATGTACTTCTGGGTTGTGATTAAAGCGGTGTTTGATAACGAAATGAGCAGGAAGACCTGGCCAAAAATATGACAGGACACAACAGGAAGTCCTGTCCCCCCAACTGTGGGAAAAATCACAAAGCGCTTCAATCACATTCTGTCCTGAGCATGAACAGAACACCAGGCAATTAGGTTTTACCGTGTAGAAATTCAGACCTCCTCATTAGAACCAGAGGAGCCTGTTAAAGGTTTCTCCTGTTAGAGCTGCCCAGTTTGTCTTGACAGGTTTCTAGAAACGATGTCCGGTCTATTTGAAAGTAAACACGCTGAGAGTGAGTCTAGGTCTGGCTGTGCTGACCAGAGCTGTAAACAGCCCTGTTTCCTCCTCCTCTCTCTCTCTCTCTCTTTGTGTGTGTGTGTGTGTGTGTATGTATGAGACTCTGAGAATGACAAAAGCAGCAGCCACAAAATCAGAATAGCTACCGGTAGTAAAATGTAAATGTTGATCATTGCAATTATATTGTCTTTAATTGATTATACTATTTAATAGATGTTAAAAAAGAATACAATTGCACATTAATTTTAAGATGCATTTGTATAAAAAATGTTTGAGGGGCAGAGATTGTTGGCTGATGTAGCCTGACTTTTTGATTAAATAGCATAGCAAGATTAGCAGGTACAGGTGCTAACTCACGACTGGGATAAATACAGAGACCAAATTTCCCTCACGGGATCAAAAGGATCAGTAGCACATATTACTCCATATTACTCAAAACTCTGCCTCTAAACCACAGCCACACACTCAGGTATGATATGGTGGCCTGTGTGTGCCTGGCCAAAGGAAAGACTAGTAGAGTTGTCTACTTGCCTTCGCTGTGAGACGCTCACAAAGAAAGCGGGAGGCTTGTGTTGTCATAATATGGAGGGTTGTTGTCATAATATGCTATTGTCTGGTTGCTGTACTCAGCTAAGGTGCTGGTGTTGATCTCTCACTCATCATCTTGCTGTGTACAAGGACATCAGGGTTTTATACATCTGATGCTTTTATCCAAAGTGACCTACATTTGTCAATCAATTAAGGACCAGTCTACCCTAGAGCAACTTTAAATGCTTGCTCAAGGGCACAACAGTGGCAGCCGGCGTTCAAACCCACAACTTTCCAGGCTACTATTGTCGGGAATTTTGTAGAAACAAGTAATATATATGTGTATGTGTGTATACAGAAATAGGATAGGAGCATGCAGCAGAGTGTTGTGCTATAAAAAGAAAGTGTAAGCACCAGTAAGAGAGTTATGTGCATACCAGTGGATTCCTCTCTGAAAACTGTGTTGAAACCATGTTTAGAGCATCATCATAAAAGGACAGAAACTGAGGCCTTGCATAGGATTTGGCTCTGTGCCAGCTACATCATCCACTGGCAGGAATATTTAGGATAGATAGATAAGGTGTAAGGTTAGAATGGTTGAGGATTACCACTGTTATAACCATTCTCTTGGTGAACGCAATAAAGACTTGGTTGAACAAGACAAACTTCTCTGCTACTTTGGGTTTTTCCAAGAAACTTCTCCACACTATCACACTGGCCAGGTTCCTTAACTGCAACGCAACCACCGCCCTTAAGAAAGTCTTTTAAAGGGGAAGAGCAGCAGAACTACATTTACATTTTATGCAATAAGCAAACGCTTCTATCCAAAGCCACTTACATCTGGCAACTATCAATTGTTCAGGTCTTCCTAGAGCAACTTAGGGTTAAGTGCCTGGCTCAAGGGTTAAGTGCCTGGCTCAAGGGCAGAATGGTGGCAGCCGGGATACCCACAACTTTTCGGCCTACTAGCACGCTAGCCAGGTTGTTTAACTGCTACACTACCAACGTTACCACCACTTTAGCCAGGTTCCTTCACCACTATGCTACCATCGCTATAATCCCTGGGTTATTTACCCAGGCTGTTCACATAGGCTCCCCAAGTCTATATACATCTCCCTGGGGATCTCTTCCACCCCAAAGACCCATACCATACATGAAACTGGGTTTCTGTGTCCCGTGCTGACCAGTTCCCTAGTGCTGTGTGTTATTACTCCTGAGGGGTTATCCTGTCCAGACCCTTGACTAGGTTGTAGGGAGAAGCACAACATGTTGCCAAGGATCACATGCCATGGGGAGCGCACACTGAAGCCTTATTTCCCACAGGGGATCAAGAAGTGTGCGTAAATAAATAAGACCCTTGTCCAGTAGCTCCTGATATGCCTTTATTTTGTGAGTTTTGAGTGTTTATCCTTAGATGCGCAAACAAGCTCAATAAATGTTATTATTATTATAGTCAGTCAGTCACTGTCATAATAAATATTTAACTATTGTAATAATTCATGTGTTAGGTTTTTCCATGAGTTTGATCCTCCTACTAGATCGCTTACATATAACATCATGTTATAGCAGACACTCCCAGAGAAGGCTTTTGTCTGGTGTGTCTAAGAGAGATCCCAGCCTTCCCGACACCAAAGTGCAGTTGGCTAAGGCGTCCATACCCATAAACCTGGGCATCTGGGTTTGATTGTGGTCCGAGGTCATTTCCCTTCCCTATCTCTCTCTCACACTGATATCTTGTCATATCTCTACTGTCCTACCCGATTAAAGGCAATAAAACCTCAAAAAAACTTTTTAAAAAAGTGGGTCAGGGCAATTCCACTTTATCAATGTGACAGAACACAAAATTTCAGCATAATTTAAATAATTTGTGTTATATTTTATGTAATCTACAGCTTAATACAGCAAATCCTCAAATCTAGTCTTTCACATCATACAACCACCTAGTATTTTTATTGGCGTGATGGGAGTGACAAATATATTGTGTGTGAAATAATCTGATGACTCCAAAGAGACTGATGTTTATACGTTTATAAACTGCGTCATTAGTGATGACGAGACCGAAACTCTTTACCGTTTGCAGAAGCATCCATTGTGTACAAACCAGAGTTATTGCTGAGCATTTGTGTTTAGATTCAGTTACTGTCAACATCATGTTCATTAGAACTCCCATACCCATCCCAAGATGAATCAAACCGCATTAGTGTTGACAGTACAAATGACACATGGTCACACGCATCTTAGACCACCACAGCAAGTGGTTTAAGTGATCAGATCGCTTGAATTTTTGTGCTTGTTTACAACTTGTTTACCACTTGTGCGTTAGCATGGATGCCATTTGAGGCCTGTCTGACACATTGATTCCAACCATTCTTTGCTGTGTGTAATGGCCTATTTCACAGCAGCCGTTTTCCCAAGAACTCACAGGATAAGCACAGGTTTTTAGATCCAATAAGGATCTGATTTTGCTATAGTGAGTTAATATCTTACGGGCTGTAATTAATAACACCTGTGCTTACCCTGCGACTTCTTAGGAAAACGGCTGCTGTGAAATAGGCCCATTATGTGAAATGAAAACCAATACATGTTCTTTACTTTACTCTGGTTGTTGTTGTGTTGTTGCTCTCGTCAGATGCGTGCCAAGGCCCTTACATCATCACCTGAAGAGAGAAGAGTAAATAAAACTAAAAAGCCCCACTGGAAACCCATGAGGGAATCACCGCCAGTCTTTCATCTCTCGTTGGAAGTTTAGACTGATTTAGAATCTGGTGAAAATGAAAGAATTCACTTATCAGATGTGTAGTCTGATCCAGTGTCTGTGAAAATGAAAGAGAAAGTGAATGAGATAAAACTCATGAGTGATAGAGACAACATGTGCTTCCTGGTTTACCACAGTGTTAGGAATGAGTTTACAATGAACAGGTGAACATGAGATTTATGTGTGTGGGTGTGTATAGTGTGTGCATGTTTGTTTTACCCTGTTTACGGGAAGTCATTCCCAAACCGGTAAACTGCCCTGAGTTACCTTAACGGAGCAGAGATATTCCTTCATTTCAGGGAAACCCCATTTCTCTGAAGATTGATTCCCATCTATGGAATTCTACATAAGCTACACTAAAACTGATAAGTAACTACTTCCTGTGACATTCCCCCCAAGCTGACTGTGGATACCAACAAAGACCTGCGGCTTAACATTCACAGTAGAAGTAGGTGTAGAGGTAGAAGTAGCATTAAGCAGTAAGCCCAGAGAGGCTGTTCAATATCATCAATATAGCAGTTGTGCTATAATCAGCTGTGCTATATTTACAGTGTAGAATGGACTGAAGGGGCTTATTGCTTTTATAAAACGGTTACTGCACACACATAGCTCGGTTTCATTAGACAATGCCACAGCACCAAGAACTGTAGAAATTTATCAGTTCCTCCACCAAGAAATATATTTCTTTCAGCTGAATGGTTGCCAAGTATTGTACAAACGCAGCCAACATAACTTTTGGATAGCACAGCAATATAGAACAAAATGCAGTCCCAGCTGTGCTATATCGGGGAATCGAACGCGATTCAACCAATCAAAAACAAGGACCATAACCATCCATTTTGGTAGTAGTAGTATGCAATGTGGTTTTGTTTTTATTTTTGTCATTATCCATTATTCAGTTATACACATTAATTTATGACATGAAATTAAATGTAATGATCCTGTAAAACATGTAAATGACTTACATTAAAGTATTTATTGTAGTGCTTTTGGACAGCATTGGTGGCATAATCAGTCTGAACCTGACACATGTATGTTGGGGCGAGTGAGTGAACTTACAATTGGAGTGTAAGTTGGCAGTGGAGGCTGCCAAAGTGGTCCTCCACATGTGTTCTGTGTGTGTATGTGTGTTTGTGTGTGTGTGTGTGTGTGTGTGTGTGTATGTGTGTATGTTTTTCCACAGCAGGCAGCCTTTCATAATGACCATCCCTACGTGACCCTAGGCATGCTGTCTGAAGTCGAGTGCCTGAACGTGTGCATTCCCAACGCTCTCAGGTGAACAGGTCTCGCCGGTTGACTAACACAGATACTTGTAGTCATGTCTCTCTCTCTCTCACTCCTGTTGACTAATATAGAAGCTGTTTATCCTCTCTCTCTCTCCCTCCCTCCCTCTCTTTTTTGCCCCATCCGTCTGAGGTGGTATTCTTCTTGAAGCAAGGTCGGTCCATTTCCTCTCAGTAATAATCCTGGCCCGTAAGCTCTTCCTCTTTTCTCAGGCTGAACAGGAAGGAACAGCACACTTGTCACACAGTAGTCAGAGCTAGCCCCCCCCCACCCCCCTCACCCCCACTCCCACCCCACCACCACCACCATCACCCCTTACCCTCCCCATCTCCTCTTCCCTGTAAATTTAGACACGGAGGACGCTTCTGCGGAAAGATGGCCGTCTCCGACAGCTATAGGCAGGATATGCCTCAGACGCTCTTTTTTTTTTTTCTTCACTCTCTAAGGCGGAAAACTCATCTCAAACGCGTCCGACCCCCCCAAAGTATGTACACAAGCCATGACACACATCCACTTTGTGCGTGTATTAACGCTCGGCTGTGTTTATCTGTAGCCGGGGACAATGTTTTTCCTAAAGTAAAGTGTGACTGTGTGCTGTAGTTTTCCTCTGGGAGCGACTTGAGGCAGAGGGAGGCCTCACTGGGTTAGCCGCTGGCCATTGGCATCGAGGGGCCGGTCACACACTCACCCTCGTGCACCCAGGGCCCCCCAGAAACTAGGCCACAAACAAACAAATAATATCTTACCCTTAGTCCTCTGTCCTGGATCCCAGACATCTCCACAAGTCTGTTTGTGTGTCTGTGTGTGTGTGTGTGTGAGAGAGAGAGAGAGAGTGTGTATGGGACCCCAAGCATCAGGAACAGAACTGTGTGTGTATGTGTGTAAGACCCCAAGCATCAGGAACATATCTGTGCGTGTTTGTGTATGTGTGTAAGACCCCAAACATCGGGAATATATCTGTGTGTTTGTGTATGTGTGTAGGACCCCAGACATCGGGAACATAACTGTGTGTTTGTGTATGTGTGTAGGACCCCAAGCACTGGGAACATCTCTGTGTGTGCTTGTGTATGTGACCTTAAGTATCATCTTAAATCTGTGTGTAACTTGTATGTGAAGGACAGTCTATCATGTGTACACTTTAAATTCTGTGACGCAAGGCACGACTTGCACAGAGGGCAGCAGAGGCCATGGGCCGCTTCACTACTGTCTGTGGTGGACACACACACACACACACACACACACACACACACACACACACCTATCTGATGGATAGAGTGAAACCTTGCACAGAGGGCTAGAGAGGCTATGGGTGGCTTCACTACTGTCTGCAGTGGACACACACACACACATACACATACAACTGACTTGCACACACCTGACACACATACACACACCTGACACACACACAAGACACAACCTGACACACACACACACCTGACAAACACAGAAGACTTGCACAGAGGGCAGCAGAGGCCATGGGTGGCTTCACTACTATCTGCAGTGGACACACACACACACACACATACACACACACCTGATAGATAGAGTGAGAACTTGAATGCCCAGCTGTGGTCCATAAATACTCAGACAACACACACATCAAGAGCAGTCTGTTGGTGCTTGCAGTTGCCACAGCAGAGAGGGGCACAGAGAAACCATTTAAATCCCCTTCGAGGACATTTTGTACAAAACACACTTGTCTGCCCTCACACACACTCATACACACACACATACATACATACAGTCTCTCTCACACACTTGGAACGGCTCATTGGTCTGGAGGTGCCTGCCTCGGAGTGTTTAAAAATGGGTCGACAGTGTTCCTTGGCAACCAACAGCCCCCTTACCTGGAGTAGGGTTACAGATTGATGTATAATTAATGAGCCCTCATGAATTATTAATTTCAGAAAAGGGGATAATTTACCCAAAATAGCACCTCCCCCCTCCCCTTCCCCGTGCCTCTATGCCTGAGGGGCATCCTACAAGCTCTTTGTTTACGCTGTCACCACGGTTACACTGTCCATCCATTCCTTCATCCTTCTCCCTCCCTCCATCCATCCCTCCATCTTTCCATCCATCCATCCATCCGTCTGTTGGTCAATATATCTCGTCTGGAAGGGGACAGGCTAGAGTTTGCCAGTCACCCTATTGAGTCAATTCTCAACAGCTGAGAAATGAAATTCTCTTTCTCTCTCATTCTCTCCTCATACTTTTCTCTGCTCCTAACCCCTACTCTGAGTTTGCAATATGTTTGCCAAGTGCATTCTTTGCCATTTGCCCAGTGAACATTGCCCTGAGTAGGCCGTAGTAAGCAGTCAGGTGTTGACGTGTTTCTGACCAGATAAGAGCTCCCCAACGCGTCAGATAGTCGCCATAGAGCCGCCCGGCGTGTGTTGGTCCGTCCGTCCATCCACTCACGCTCTCTCCACCTGCACAAAAACAGTGTCATATAAAGCGTGTTTATTTGATTGGTCCACAGGGGCACTGGCTCAGCAGAGGTGAGCATTATGAGTTCTGTGACACGGAAAGCAGAAGGTGCGTGTTTACCTTGTTAGGCTTGAGTGGGGCTGAGGTATATGTATGTATGTGTGTGTGTGTGTGTGTGTGTGTGTGTGTGCACAGCCCTGACAGTGTATGAGGTGAGCTTAGGAGGGTATACTGCATGGCAGGCTCATCCACTGATGCTGCAGCTGCAGCTGCTGATGTCGCTAATGTTGTTGTTATTGGTAGTGGCCTCTCATTACCCACTGCTGCTGACGCTGATGATGATGATGTTGTTGTTATTGTTGTTGTTGTTGTTGTTGTAGCACAGAGTAGCTGGACCGGATCAGCATCATAGACATTTTCCACTCTCTCATTAACTCTGATGTGTTTGGTCATCAACAGCATCAGTGTTTGTCATGCTATCTTATGGCTGATTCACTTAACACACACTCACACACACACACACACACACACACACACACACACACACACTCACACACTTCCAGCATTTTCTGTTGTCACATTAGACAGCTATATAGACTGTTTAAACAGAAACTCTATGAGAACTGCTATGACGATAATCCTCAAGCTCTCTTGAAACGAACTATAGTAGCATATTCAGCAACCCAATACACACATCCCATAACATAATAATGCATCAACACATCATAGTCAGTCATATACAGAAATAAAAATGCATGCACATTAATAATTTCCAACATATAGCAAGGATTGCTGGGTCCCTGTAAAGTGCGTTGAAGCATCCTCACATAGCGTGACACTGATATAGAACTAATCTGTTGCAGTCATTACAGCACCAGTGTGTTTTCTGCTTTTTAAAAGTCCATCATTAATCTATTCTGTACTAATGGGGAAGACAGACAGGATTACTGCAACGCCTTTAGTGAGTCACCTCTCACACATTTATTACTGGGTTAAAATGAGACGTTCAGGTTGTTTACTTTGACAAGAAAACAAAAATACATCACTCCAGTTCTACCAGCTCTGCATTGGCTTCTTGTAAAATACAGAATCCAATTTAAAGCACCATTGAATATTTTCAAAGCATGAAAAGGGTGTGTTAACGGCTATGTAATGGACATTCTAAACACTAAGGCGTGTATTCTAAGCATGTGTGGTCATACCAAATTCAGGACTTTCACAGAAAGGAAACCAGGCCTCTTTTTTTTAGCTCTGCATCTTTTTTGAGTTGGTAGATATCTGAGATGGTCAAATATCTGGGTCCTGTTTCTATCAAGTGTATTTTGCTATGTTTGTATATGTGTATTGGTGTTAAAACACTCTTAATTTTTACTTTTGTCATTGTCTTTGTTTTTTTTTGTCATTGTCTTACTTTCTTACAGTAACAGTGAAACATTTTAGTGGACTTTCTTTATTCATTAACAGTCATCAGTTAGGTTCCAAACAGAACCCAAGACCCAACCCCCATGAGGACACAAACAGAACCCTAGACCCAACCCCCAGGAGAACACAACCAAGCTGCAGTGGCAAGATAAACCATCAGTGTAACCAGTGTATGTTGTAACCATGCCTGTGTGTGTGTGTGTGTGTGTGTGTGTGTGAGTGGGGTTGAGGGGTGTGTTATTCCCAGGGAGCCATATGTGCACTCCCTCAGCTGTAAGAAGAGCCGCAGTTGACATAAAGAGATCTCTCACCTGGCTCTGCACGTGTTAATTAGCCACTCATAATGGAGGGCATGTTTGACAAACCGCAGGCACACGCCAATAGGGCTGGGCAGGGTTTTGGCCACCTCCGGGCCAAATTAGGGCCAGACCCAAGCCACATTGGCTTAAAGTTACTTTCCGAGTCACTACTCTTTGTTACAGGTGTCCAGGTGTCTCAGACAACCACAGCCATACTCCCTGGGCCAATCAGGCCCATTTTGAGCTTGTGTTTGGCAGGACGCTTGTTATAAGCCACATTACCCATAAACCATAGACACACTCCTCCTCCCCAACTGCAGTTGGTCTGGATGTTGACTACAAACTGCTGACACACTGGTACAACCCCAGTGCCCTCCCTAAGACCCAGGAGATAGTGATAACATTCGGTGGGGCTGTCATTATTGTGGAATAACTCCTGACAGAGTGAATTACTCTGAAGGGAGTTATTCCATGATAATGACCGCTTAGCAGAACGTGATCCCACTTATTGCATGGCTACCTATTGACGACATCAACATGATAACGAAGCATTGTTTATCATTGCTTTCATAGTCATTTTAATTATTAAGATAGACAATAGCTTCTGCAGACAAAGGTAGTTGCAGCTCAGCTAACTGTTTATGACAACGTTCACCTTCCTTAACAGCGGTCTGTTATACTTACCAACGGTCCATTATCAAGAAATATCAGACTGTAGAACCAGATAGGGTAAAACGAGCGAAAGGCACAAACGTGTGTTAAGTTGCTTGTTCTATTTTCGCAAGAGGGAGAGGGGAAAATCCCCCTTTATGCAGACCAGAGTCAAGCCCTCATACACTGATACAAAAGATCATTGAAAACTTTATATTGTGACGTTATGTGACACTCCCAGAACTATTCACGTTTGCTCCCATTGTGACGTATTATGTTGCTCTATCTTGGTCAGTATTCAGTGATCTTT
>PYXC01000994.1:917500-925000 GCA_015244755.2 Tenualosa ilisha | reverse complement strand
TCATCTCCAAGCTTATTTATGCTCTTTAGTGCCTTTGAAACGCCATCATTCATACCAATTATATCTTTTCATGTCATTATTCTACTCACACAAAACCCTCCTGGCAGACAGACACGCTTGGCTCAAATGGCTCTGCAGTCTCCATTTTCTCTCAGGCTTTAGGGTGAAACTCAGGCCAGCTCAGATGGACAGGAACTTGGTGGGTTTCTACCTCTTTCTCCCCTGCTCCTCTTCCTCCTCCTCTTCATCGTCCTCCTCTGGGGGTTGGGGGGATGTGCACTTGAGTGAAACCCTGTCCAGCTCGAGAGCCGTGGGGTCTGGAAAGCGATGCCGGGACAGTATCCGTTTTCAGACGCATCAGCATTTCAAATGCCCCACGCCGTCTTTTCTTTTCCCAAGCGGTTCCATATGCAAAGCATTATGGGTTCCCAGTGTCGGAATGCCAGGACCCAGGACCAAGACGCCAGCTCAGTTCTACTCTCGCCACACAGACTGAGGCGTGGGCAGATGTTGTGTCCCCCCGGTCCAGGCTAGACCAGGCCCGTCCAGTCCAATCCAGTCTGGTCCTGGTTCTGGTTGTGTTCCCATTCTGCGCACCACGTTCCAGCGCTTGCTCCACGAATGCGATTCAGTTCCTGCCAAGACGGATTCAGGGGTCCAGGGGGACCCCTTTTTTGCTGAGACAACTCAGATGCAAAAGGAAGATAAAAATAAAAGCAGCGACTCGACAAAGCTTGACCCCTGGGACCACGGCGGCCATTGTGGCGGAGAGAAGAGAGGGCAGAGATGCTAAATGTTTTGAGGGACAATTTACTGGCCAAGACCTAATGGTTTGACAGAGAAAGAGAGAGAGAGAGAGAGAGAGAGAGAGGGAGAGGGAGAGGGAGAGAGACAGAGGATGACAGAGAGGGAGAGAAACAAAGAGGGGGGGGGGGTCAAGTAAGGGAAGGAGAGAGGGAGTGAGACAGACTGAGAGAGGAAGGAGATGGAGAAGGAGAGAAAGGGAGAGAGAGACAGAGAGAGGGGAGAGATCAAGTGAGGGAAAGAGAGCGAGAGGAGAGGAGGGGGAGGGTGCTTTAGTTTCAGTATGTGTTGTTTAAAGAGGGCAGATGGTCTTTGCATTTTCCTGCAAAGGGGAAACTTAAAACGAAGCAACAACAAGGGGGGGCGGGGGGAGCTCTTGGAGGTGATGGGTGATTGTGACTAATGTTTTTTTTCCCATCCAACAAATGATGTGTGAACTCTTGGAGATGCTGTTTTAACCACACACACACACACACACACACACACACACACACACACAGAAATACCCACAAACACCAGCGCTAGCGGCAGTGGCTAACAATCACTTCAGCTCGGCAAAGAGTAAAAATGCGATCGCATGCATTGTGAAAGTGATATCTCGTTGATGACTGCGCCACAAAAGACGGGCAAAATTCCCACCGCGCTGAGAGAATGGCCATTATGGACACAAAGCTCCAGGCCTCAGTCACACACACAGTGGTAAACAGGAAGCTGCCGCTCCATTGTGTGACAGCATTGTGCCCGACAGACCCATTCACTGCACTGGTCAAGCACTGGTCACTACGCCATGGGCTCTCAGTCTGTCACCGTCAACAGTGCTACACACTTTCAACACACGCTCCAAACCAAGATTCTCTGTACCCATGCCATGAGTCTTAGTATCCAGACTAGACCAGAGGCCTTAAAATCTAGACCTGGGGCCTTAGTAGTAAGACCTAGGGTCTTACTGCATATACTGAGCCAGGGCTCTTAGTATCCAGACCAGGGCCCCTAGTATCCATGCTGGACCTGGGATCTCAGTATCCAGACCAGGGGTCAGTATTGAGACCTGGAGCTATAGTATGCTAACTGAACCAGGGGCCCTGAGACCCACACCATGGGTGCTTATGTAAGAATGAAAAATTTATTTGTTATCTGTTTTGACTTCAATTCCCTGAATGCTTTGTGGTTGTGGGGTTGCATCCGTATTTTTGCACAAAGCGGGGGCGCTTGTGATTGTTACGAAACAAAACAAAACCATTGAAAATAGTGGGGGCGATACTGTGTTACTGCACGTCCCAATGTAAAAGATGGACAGTATGAAGAGTAAACACGGATAGGACAGATAAATGGACAGAAGGACAGACAAACCAAAAGCAGGTATAAATGGGCATATAGTTTCAAATCAGTTTCAAGTCCTTGCTTATGTGTCCATCAGTGTCTGTGAGATCTGGTACCACCTTATGGAGAAGTGCAGGACTTTCTCAGATGATGTTGACAGACCGAGCTGTGGCACCTCCGCTGCTTACAGATGGAGTTGGTGGCAGCAGTTTAGCAGCCAGACGGGCACGCTCTACTTGCGTGGCAATCTCAAAAGCCTTTTGGAATGTTTTTACTTCTCTCCCATGAAGTTCTTGATCCAGCCCAGCCAAAATACATGTGAGTTTCATACATTCAGTGGCATGTGGCTCAAAAGCTGGGAGTGCTTCTTTCACTGACCTATACACATCAGCAGCATACGATTCCATGACCTCACTGGGCTTTCTGCTACTTGAGTTAGAAAAAGCCTGGAAGGATGCGATTATATCTTTTCTGCCAAAAACGTCTTGTAAAAGTTCTTTTTGTTGATGCAAGCGAATTTCGTGTTGCCGGGGTCAACTTATACAAACAATGAAAAATTCAGGTGATAATCTAGTGGGAAACTCCAGTGCCATAACTGAATCCAAATAACGTCAGCATCTCTGTAGCACTTCTTCAACTACCTCATAGCACCTAGCCCGCAACTGGAACGATTCACTGCCGTCACTTCAGAATGGTGAGGAAGGGAAATTTCCCACGCAACTTGGGCCTTTGGTGCTGGCTGTGCTACACCTCCATTCTCCTGGCTGGCAGGTCGATTCGTAGCTTGAATTTCCACGTCAGACATTTGGGCTGAAGACTGAACTTTCTAGTGGCAGTTCATAGAAAATAAATTGGTATTGGAGTATGTTTACAACTAATCCAACTCACTGTTCACTGTTTGCAAAACCAACTTTGGCATTCTGGAGTAAAACAACTTCCGACAAAGGGAGGAAAACCACTACCACTAGTGTAACTCCTGAAGCTGAAGGCCGTGACGATAGTAAACTACTTGGATAGCTAGTTTACACAGTATTATGCCCACTGACAACATTAGGCAAATGGATAAAGTTTGGTTCATCATGCAACTATTTCTGGATGATTTACAGAAGCTCTGTTGACATCAAAAATAAAATCATAATTAACGTCAGATCAATCGACTCGTTATGTCTCCCATAATGTGTCCAAAAATAATTTCGCCTTAAGCGTCAGAAGGAGCACACTTCTGTCTGCCTTGGAGCAGGTAGAACTATCTAAATGACTACTTTAGACCTATCATGGGAAGAAAATTACATCTGTCAGTTAACTAGATGTAATGTTCTGTTGTTTATTTGTTTTTTAGAAAATTGTAGCAGCTGTATTGTAGCAGCTGATAATGCCAGCATCGTTTCCATTGTAGCTATTAGCAATGTGGCAAATTAGCATAATTTGGGTCATTTAAGATGTTGAAGTTTATTTTGTTGAAGATTATCGACCGGAAATATTCTATTTTTATTAGCCTACTATGTTTGGATTAGATGTAGTTGTCAGTGCAGAAACTTGCTCTGACAAAAAAAAAAGAATCTGTAGGAATCTTTTTGTTTTTGCATAAAGAATATAGAATATACAACACAAAGAATATAGCAGTGTAGAGAAGACCTGTAGTCATGCCATGAATAGCCTATATTAAATATATATATATATATATATATATATATTCCTAGCATGTGCTTGTACTCGCAGCAATCATTGTTTGATCTGCATTATTAGTGGTGTGCCAATATTTCACTAAAATCTTAAAATGCATAGGCTTACTGAGTATCTAAACAGCAATTTTAGGGGAATTATTTGCAGTTCACTTGCAAAAATGCAGTATTTTGGACAAAAACAGGGTTGTGCGGGATATACTTTCAAGATTTCAGTGCCCAAAAATTACTACAGAGAAGTGTCTTAAAGCCACCCACGCAAGCATGTTGTGGACACAGCAGAGATTACTCGAGATGGACAGAGATTGAGTGCAAACTATGAGATGGGCTTCCTAGCTTTGTAAATCGGATGAAAAAGCACAGGGAATAGCATGTGGTTTCTGCAAACGTTAATAGCACCTGTCTCTGCACATCTGGCCCTCAGTATCCAGACCAGGAGCTTCAGTGTTGAGAGCAGGAGCTTTAGTAGCAATGAGACCAGGGGCTGTAGTATTGAGACCAGGGGCCTTAGTATTGAGACCAGGGCCTGTAGTATTGAGACCAGGGCACTTAGTATTGAGACCAGGGGACTCAGTATCAAGACCAGGGCCCTTAGTATTGAGACAAGGGGCCTTAATATCCAGATCAGGGGCCCTCACTGAGGGCCACTGAGCAGCACAGCCCAGCAGCTACATCCCTGTACTCGGAGGACAGATACAGCAGCATTACCTAATTTGGGCCTCCCTCCACTGGCCTGGCTGACTTTAAGCACTTTAAGGATTTCCTGTTCTTACAGTCAGATTGGGCTTCTCTTGAAGTCAAATGTCAGACTAAATATGGAAATTTGTCTGGGCAATTATAGGTGCACTTGATATGTGATATCTCCCAGCCTCTCAATTGTGTTAGAAACTCTGGAAAGGACCTTAGTATTAAAATCCCAGGGAAACACCTAGGATAAAGAGAAAGGCAGACAGCTTATGAGGAAAGAAGAACAGAATAATACTCTCATAATACACAATATCATTTGCTATGCCAATAAAGCATATCTGAATTTGAATTTAAAAAAAAGAAGAAGCAGGGAAGAGAAAGGATGTCATTAAATGGTCAGTTACACCAGAGCTATTTTGAAGAATCTCTCAGTAGCCCATCTGACCCTCTTCCATTGTTAGCAACAGAATTCCATTAGCATCAGTGTATCAATTTACATCTGCAGCACTCCAGTTGCCTATTATGGTTGGCCAAAGAGTATTTTCAAGCTTCACTTCCATTTTAAACTGTATGTGAGTGAGCAGAGGCAGTGTAAAATTGATTCATTTACCTTTCATTCACGCCCAAGCCTTGAGAAAGGGAGAGAGAACAGATGAAGGGAGTAGGGTAAAGACTGATACAAATTGATGGAGAGAGAGAAAGGGAAAGAGAGAGTGGAGTGAAATGAGATGGAGGGTGGAGAATCAGAGAGAGAGGGAGAGAGAGAGAGAGATGAGAGATTAAAAAAGAACATAGTACAGAGAATGGTGCAGCGCGACAGACCCCTGAGTCAGGCCACTTAACTGTGTGTGAGTGTGTGTGAGTGAATGAATGTGTGTGTGTGATATGCTGGCCATGATCTCAACCCTCTGACAAAAGAGCTGTGGCCTGAGAAAGTGCCTTAGAAGGAGCACAGGAAACACCAGGCTTGGGCTGCCCCAACCTCCGCAAGGTCGTGCAAGGTCACGCTCAACAGCCGATAAATCTCCTCTCATCCAAACCACAAAAAGGCCCAAATCTGCCCGCATTCGAGTAAGAGCAAGTGAGACATATGGATGCTGGGAAGAACCGGAGATTGGAGAGTGAGATTCAGGTCAGGTCTCCCAAAAGTGTTGTAAAATTGTAAGTAAACATTTTGGACCATTTACTGAAACCATTGTTGTTTTAAGAACGTCATAAAAATGTTTGTAGATTGAGCAATGCTATACAAGCAGTAGTCAGAGTATCACCTAGGACAATACTGAGATGATTAAGATAGCTTCGACATGCGCATGTGACACATAGTAAACAGTATTACACAAAAACACATTTGTAAAAACACAGTAACATATAAAGACACTATTGTTTGCATGAACTATTTAAAGGTATACCAGGTACGTCTGCGATTTTTAAACTACGGATCTCACCCTACAGCTGCCAATTCTTTTGTAACTAACACCAACGCCGTAAATTCTCACCGATACATGTGAATGCGTTTTTAAACCAAAGAATAGGAACAAGCATTGAGCACTGAGTTATGTCGACTGAGAAAGGAATAAACATTATTTCGGTTTCAGTTTCCCTCTACATTGTGGTGCTGTTGTCATCTTACAAGCTCTGTAAATGCGTGAAGAAGCAATTAAATGCATTGAGCCATTTAACCAGCAAAGTGACTATGAAGCTGGTAAACTAACCTAAAAACAGCATAAATGTTGCCAAGTTTCCCTTTAACGAGACACAAACATCTAGAACTGCTCATAAACAGTACATATGGTTCTCTTTTATTATTCATCGAGCAGCCATCTTAGAAATTCAAAACTTGAATTTCTAAGGACAAGATGGCAAGTCGGAACACGACTTCAGACAGGCATTCCATTTGCAACTATGGGTTCGCAACTCTGGAAAACAATGTGGAATATGGCATTACGGGCAATGGAACAGACCATTCAACCTCAGGTGGACCTCTGCTAAAATATTACAGTGTAAATGAGGACATTCAAAATGGAGGGAGGGAGAGAGAGAGAGGGAGAGCGAGAATGTGAGAGAGACAGAGGGAGAGACAGAGTGAGAGGAAGGGAGAGAGAGATGGAGAGTATGGAGAGTCAGAGAGAATGTGAGAGAGGGAGGTAGGGACAGAGAGAGTGAGGAGAGAGGGATAGATAGAGAGAGAGAGCGAGAGTGAGGAAGAGAGTAATTGCATAGCGACCTGGTTTAGAAAACATGCTGTAACGAAGCCTGATTGGCTATCTTATCGCAGAAGTCCAAAGTGCAGATAATTGATGCGTGTTTTGGGGGGGGGGCGGCGCGGTGAGATGTGGTGTGGTGTGGTGCGGCGCGCTGTCCAGGCCAGTAATTAGTGGTCGTGTGTTTATTTGTTCAGTCTGGTGTGAGCCTTTATCTGCCGGCTAGACCCACAGAGGAAACGCATGGAGATGGAAGCAATCACTTAGCTCACAAAACAGCCTCAGACAAACTCCAGCCTTGTCTAGCATGTCTGTCAGCACATACACAGACACGCACACGCACACACACACACACACACACACACACACACACACACACACACACACACACACACTCACTCACACACACACACACATACACAAAAATCCAGTTACAAAACACCATCTACCTCCACACACACACACACACACACACACACACGTAGCGAGCACAGTAAAACATAAAAAAGAACTGCTACTATCTGCTAGAGATAAAATCCTAATAATAGCTGTAATAAGTGTGATCATTCTCTTGTCGTTTCTCTCTGCTACAGCAATGTGGTGCACAGCATGTATGAGTGGCACAGAGGAGGCAGTGAGTACGACAGAGCACAAAAGAAATAGACTGAAGTACGCGTTGGATGATGTACTGTAGTTGGATGAGAGGTACTGTATGCACGGTGTGTGTGTATATATATATATATATATATATATATATATATGTATGTGTGTGTGTTTGTGTGTCTGCGTCTGCGTCTGTGTGTTTA
>PYXC01000994.1:905000-907500 GCA_015244755.2 Tenualosa ilisha | reverse complement strand
AGCTCAGACTCCCTTGGCTTCCTCTATCTCCTGCTCTGCCTTTGTTCGCTTACTTTCTTCATCCGTCTCTCGTCATCTGTCTCTTCTCTCCTTGCTCTTTCTCTCATTCGTTCCACCTCTCTCCTCTTTTTCTCACTTTCTTTCCCTCCATCTTTCTCTTCCTGCTTCTCTCCCTCTTTCTCTGCTCTATAGGCAAGCTCAAGCTTATGCTGTACACTCTTCCCTCTCTCTCTTCTCTGTCCCGCTCTCTCTTTCTCTCTCTCACTCTCTCTTCTCTACCCCACTCTCTTTTTCTCTCTCAGGCAGCTTGGGCCAGTCGCCGCCGTTCCTGTGAGCCAGGGACTGGTCTGGGCTGGTCTGAGTTGAGAAAGCCCAGGCGTCTCTGAGTTTGGCATCGCCTGAAATTCAACAACACCAGCCAGCTAACGTTAGCCAGCCCTCTCACAGGGGCAGTACAGCTTCTACTCCACACACACACATGCACACAGGCTCACACGCACACACATAAACACACACACACGCACACACACACACACACACACACACACCACATGCATATAGCTCTAGCCTCTGGCTAATGTTTCCCTTAATGACCCCAATCGCAGCAGTTAGAACGATGAAGGGACCATTAGCAAATCCAAGCGTTGTGGTGGTTAAAATGGACGAGCGCAGAACCCCTGACTTTGACCCCTCATATCTCCCGAATCGCTTTCACATCATTTACGGCTAACTCTCCTCTCAACAGCCTCTTAGAGCCGGGGAACAGCCATAAAGAGCAGTCAGACAGACAGACCTTATGCCACAAAATACAGTGTTTACTGTCTGGAGAAGAGGAAAAGAGAGAGGAGAAAAGAAGAGAGAAGAGACGAGAAGAGAAGAGAGGAGAGGAGAAGAGAGCAGTCGAGAAGAGAGGGGAGGAAATAGGAAGTGCACAGTGTGAAGAGAGATGACACAGGGGACAGAAACATAATGGAGAGAAGAGAGGAAAAAAAGAGAGAAGAGGGGTGGAGACGCTGAGAAGAAGAGAGAGAGAATGGAGAAGGATGTAAGGGACAGCAAGAAAGAGGGGAGGAGGAGAAAAAGAGAAGAGAGAAAATGAAAGAAACAGCTGGGGACAAGAAGATGAGAGACAGAGTGAGATAGGAGAGCAGAGGAACAGAGTGGACAAGAGGAGAGGAGGGGAGTGGAGAGGAGAGAAGAGAGGAGGACAGAGAGAAGGAGAAGAGGAGAGAGGAGAGGTCACACCTAATCATTTTGGGGTGTTCTTGGATCTCTCCTCACTGTCCTCTTTGTTAAAACAAGACTTGAAGCATTATGACAGGAGAAGCAAAACAAAACCCTCAGCCTGAAGGTGAGGAGAAGAGAGGAGAGGAGGAGAGTGGAGAGGAAAGGAGGAGAAGGGAGAGGAGAGGAGGAGAGGGGGGATGAGAGAGAGGATAAGTGGTGAGAAGGGGTGGATGAGCAGGGGAGGGGAAGAGAGGAGAGGAGAGGGCACAGAGGAGGGCAGGAGAGCAGACCTTTCAGGAAACACTTGCTGGGATCCCAGCACAGTAAGGACAGGCCACACACACGCACACGCACACACACACACACACACACACACACACAGACAGACACAGATACATGGACGTGCAGCGGCCAGAGGAAGAGCGTGAGAGAGGGATGAGAGAGGGAGAGAGAGAGAGAAGGGAAGTGCGCAGGCAGGGGAGGCCATCAGATCCGTCTCGGCCGATGCGCACACTGTCAGCTGGGCGGAAACTACGCTCGTGGCCCCAGCCAATCAAACAGCTCCACCAAGAGCTGTCTATGTGCTGGCTGTCAGCTGCACTGGAACTTCGCAGGAACTCTGAACCAATCAGGACACACCGTCAGATCCGCCCGCCACCACTTCTGTTGTCAGCTGTGGAAGAACAAAACAGCCAATCAGACGGAGAGTTGAGCCACGGATGTGTTGACTTCTTCTCTCCAGGCCCTCCACCCATAGGCAGACAAACACTTTTCAGGACCGGATGGTTTACAGGGAAGCACCTTCACACACACAAACACACACACACACACACACACACACACACACACACACACACACACACACACAGACACTTTGCAGCTGTTTAGAGCACAGGATAAATCGCTTTATTTAGACCAGTCTTAAACAGTGTGGCCCAATGTTTGGGAAGTCATTAGTTTTTTTTCCTCTCTTCTCCCAAAATTGGGCCTTTCAACATGAAATCAGTGAGTGTGTGTGTGTGTGTGTGTGTGTGTGTGTGTGTGCGTGTGTGTGTGCATGTGTATGTGTTTGTGTGTGTGCATGTGTTTGTGTGTGCATGTGTGTGTGTGTGTGTGTGTGTGTGCATGTGTATGTGTTTATGTGTTTGTGTGTGTGCCTGTGTTTGTGTGTGTATGTATTTGTGTGTGTGTGTGTGTGCATGTGTTTGTGTATGTGCGCATGTGTGCGTGCACTGTAAAAAATATATGACCTTATTTACGCAAAAAAATTGTG
>PYXC01000994.1:810000-900000 GCA_015244755.2 Tenualosa ilisha | reverse complement strand
TTTTGTCTCTTCTAAATATCTCTATTCTCTGAGACACTTCCCTCACCCCCTCTCTCTCTCTTCTCACCCTCTCTCTCCTCTCACCATCTCTCCCCTCTTTCTTGTTCTATCTCTCTCTCCCCCTCTCGTTTTCGTTCTGTGTCCCCCCCCTCCCCCTCTCTCTCTCATTATTGTCTCCTCTGCTCTCTATGTTAATGGAAGATCAGTGTGTGAGTGTGTGTGTGTGTGTGTGTGAGTGAGTGTGTGTGTGTGTGTGTGTGTGCACCTTCTCTGAGCGTCTGTCTTCCAGTGTCGCAGGCTCTATTAATGGCGTTTCCTCCCGGAGTGTGAGAGGAAAGGCATGAAAACAGCCCTCTGCAGGATTACAAGACATTTTTCCCACATTCACAAACACACACACACACACACACACACGCCCATTGCATGGAACACAAATGCACACCTACACAGACTCACAAACAAACATCAAACACACACACACACACACACACACACACACGGCATCACACAAACACAAAGACATCCCACACAGAAATGCACGTACACAAATAAACACACACACGTGCCCACAAACACATATACACTCTCACACACACACACCCACACACACAGGCACACAAACACTCCTTCAAACATTAACACACTCATTCTTCAAAAATGAAAAATCACCTTCCCACCTGTAATTTATGTTCTAAGGGTCTAGTAGCCTGTTATGTTGATGGGAACTGTGTGTGAGAACCTGAGTATGTGCTTGTCAACAGGATTTGGCTCAGCATGACAGGACAGAGTCAGCCAGGGGAGGAGAGGAGATGAGAGGAGGAGGAGGTGAGGTGGGGAGCTGGGGGGGAGGTGCAGGGCTGGACAGACAGATAGCGGCTACCTGCGGCTAACACTAATGCTAGCACTAAAGCTCCTGCAGCTTTGCATGGTACTGCTTTGAAGTCTACTGTGCGCTTGTGTCTAGTAATGGGCCTGTGATAGACCCAGAGATGCACACACCATCTGCTCTCTTCTCCTTTCTTCTTTTCTATTCTCTTGACCTCTCCTCATTTCTTTTCTTCTCATTTACCTGTCTGCCTCTCGTATGCACTGTTTATTCTAAATGGACTGCATTTATATAGCATATATATATTCTCTACCCTTACGAACACTTAAAGCACTCACTGATCCACTCACCCATTCACACACTGATGGCAGAGGCTGCCATGCCAGGTGCCAACCTCTTCACCAGTAATTTGGGGTTAGGGTTCAGTATCTTGCTCAAAGACACTTCGGTAAGGTCAGGTGGAGTGGGGCTCGAACCTGCAACCCTCCGGTTGCCGAATAGCACCGCTACCACCTGCGCCATATATTCGCAAAGCACGGAATCCAGCATAAGTAAACATTCTATATTCTATGGATGCAACAATGCAAAGGACAGAATCCAGCATAAGTAAACATTCTATATTCTATGGATGCAACAATGCAAAGCACTGAATCCAGCATAAGTAAACATTGCAACAATGCAAAGCACTGAATCCATGTTAAGTAAACAAAAGTTTGTTTATTCTCACTCTGTCTCCCTGTGTCTCTTTTTGCTTTCTTTTGCTCCCTACTTCTATGTGTCTTTCTATCTCTCCTCCCATCTGTCTCTTTCCATCCATCCATTTACCCATCTCTAGGCCAGTCTTGCTTTTTTTCTTTCTCCTTCTTGATTTCTGCATCTGTTTCTGTTTACCTCTCACTCCTGTCTTACCTCTCACTACCCATCTCTCCACCTCTGTTGCGGCCATTCCTCCTCTCCTCTCTTTCCCTCTCCTCTTTTCTCCTCTCTCCCTCCCTCCCTCCGTCCTCGGGCCTTCGGCTGGTCAGTCTGGGATTGTTTTTTGCCGTTGTGTGCGAGGAAGGAAGCCGCTGTGAGAAAGTGCCTGTTTTTTTGGGGCCGACAGGAATTGGCCTCATCACAAGCGGTTCCTTTTTTGCGGTCCGAACAATGCAGTGGCGTCACACCCCTAAACGGGACCTCGGCGCTTCACATGGAAAAATGTTCCCAGAATTCCGCTCCCAGGCTTGGGTTTGGGGGGGTGGGGGTGGTGGGTGAGTTGAGGCTTTGGGGGAGGGGGGGGGGGGTGAAGTCTGGGGGAGGGAGAGCAAAGGACAGACACCCTATGCCATGGTGTGCAATGCGCCACACACACTCTCACACACACAAGTATGCACAAGGAGTCCGGCAGGGCAAAGGGGAATGACACTTTGACACTGAAACTGGTGCATCACTTCGTAGACACACACACACACACAAATACACACATGCACACACACACACACACAAACACACACGCATATAAAGACATATACACACACACACACACACACACACACACACACACACAACACACACACACACACACACACACACACAAAGACACTACAATGAAACTGCTGTAGTGACAATGTGTGTGTCCTACACCTGATGCAGCTGATTAACCAGAGGGATTCATGATTAAACCTGAGAGACAGTCTGGCAGTGTTTAGAGCTGTTCACATCAGTACATTGTTTCATTTCACAACTGCTGAGAAATGAACTTCATGTCAAACAAAATGCCACACAAAAATGTAATGGAATTGAATTGAATGAGAATGAAATCTGGAATTGAATGGTTTCCCCCATACACAAAAGAAATGTGTTATTATATTATTAAATTTTATACATATTATATATTAGATAAAAACTTAATTTAATCTAAAAAAAAACATGAATGAATAAGAAAATGCATTGAAATATATATTTAATAAGTTGCACATTAAATTCCACATGTATTTCACAATGGATTCCAGAATTTGAAAAACAAATATATTGAAATGGATTCAGCTGGCGATTTTCATATATTTATATATATTTAGTGCTTGTGAAAATGTATTTCTTTTGTGTATGGGGCTGCGCAGTGATCTCATCTAAAGCATGAGAATTGATTTGGGATGTGTACATTGGAATCAAATAGTCATTTCATCCTGTACACACAGTGTTTATTCCGCAGAAGGAACACTAGGGGAGAAAGAGAGAGAGAGTGTGTGTGTATGTCTGTGTGTTTGTGTGTGTGTTTGAAGTTGCATTCCTCCTCTGATAGCATCAGGCTTGCCCGAGTGTGTCAGGAAGTGTTGAGCACTGAGCAGAAGACACGTGGCTCCCATCCTCTCTCCCATCCCCTCCCTCATCACCCATCGGCACCATCAGTCTGACCCTTCAGTGGTGGCCTAGCATAGGAAACCCCCGCACACACACACACACACACACACACACACACACATACACACACCTCAGACACACCATCCATCCACCTGTGAGGTAAACTACCTCCTGGACCACCGCCTGCATGACCTTCGGCCGACTCAGAGGAAACCATGTATCTTCTGATAAAAAATGGGTTACATTCTGGGCCGATAAGACTCCACTCCGACTTCATCTGATGTCTCAATCTCTGAGTGCGCCGACGCATAACCCTAAACAAAACTAGCCCGGGCAGTCTTACGCAGCTACTTACTGTAGTAGACACACCACACACACACACACACACACACACACACACGCCGATCTATCAGTGCACCATCAGAGAGGGGGCCGGAGTGGTAAGTACCGTTGAGTAACCAGGGGTGCTTCAGCCTACAGTTTCCCCAGAAGACTTGGTATAGGTCATGCTGGTGATTTGGAGATGGGACAGATACAACACATACATTACATTACATTACATATGCATTAGCAGACGCTTTATCCAAGCGACTACAACTCATCACATCAATTGTTCCGGCCAGTCTCCTAAGCAACTTAGGTATGCCTGCCAAGGCACAACGTGCACCGGATCGAACCCAAACTTCCAGCTACTTAGATACTAGCAGGTTCCTTAACACTACGCTACCACCCCCTACAACACACACACACACACACGCACATATACACATACACACACACACACTTACACAGACAAGCACACTCAGGGCTAGACAGAAAGAGAAAGAGAGAGAGGCAGAGGTCTGGGCTGTGACGTTATGTAAGCCAGAGCGAGGAGGGAGTGATTATCGTGAGAGGGTCGACTTGGCCTCTCTCTCAGAGGCTTATCGGGGCAGCATATCGCGCAACCTTCATGCAACGGCGGCCCAACGTTTCCCCACTCACTCTCGCGCACTTGTTTGTGTCGGCGAGCACGACAGGACTAAATGTCGCTAGGGCTGGCGGGCTCAGACAAACACATCACAAAGCTCACTAAAAGGGGCTAACAGGAGAACACTTCAGCAATCACTCACACACACACACACACTCTAACACACACACACACACACACACACACATTCAATCAGACACACATACACACACACATTCAATCAGACACACATACACACACACTTAATCAGACACACACACTCACACACACACACTTAATCAGACACACTCACCACACACGCACAAACACACTCTATCAGACACACACACACACACACACACTTAATCAGACACACACACACTCTATCAGACACACACACACACACACACACACACACACACACACACACTTAATCAGACACACACACACACACACACACACACACACACAGTGCAGGAGAGACCTATAGTATGGGTAAAGATTCCTTCCATTGGCAGCAAACTTTAGCTGATGCAAACATCCATAAAACAGTATCTGCCCTGGAGTTATGAAACACACTGAAAGATGCCTGGAAGCAGAAGCTTCCGGCTCAGTGCCTTATGGAGTCACTTAAACTGTGGGAGTCAATGACAAATTTTGCCAAGAGAGAGTTCGCCTACAGCGCATCATCTTGGAAAGGAGGTTACCCAGTTTAAACAAAAGAATGAACAATCACTTGCTCACACGAAGCATGAGTGTACACACACACACACACACACACACATTCTCACACACACACCAAGCCTTCCCTCCAGAGTCTTCTGAAGTACTCTCAGAAGAGCTGGTCTTGAAGAGGTGTGTGACGACACGGAGAGACTCCCTTGCTCTTGTACCAACTGCTAGCATGTTCTACCACCAGCAAACAACAGCAGT
Source organism: Tenualosa ilisha (assembly GCA_015244755.2). Lineage (NCBI taxonomy): Eukaryota > Metazoa > Chordata > Actinopteri > Clupeiformes > Clupeidae > Tenualosa > Tenualosa ilisha. The sequence goes on along the minus strand of PYXC01000994.1, from coordinate 894,952 downwards.
CTAGTCTGTGGAAGCATACGCCTTTACAAGAGTGCAAAAACAGAGATTATGTCTAAAGGAGAAATCTAATGTGAATCAGTCAATATTCCTGTTGGTGAACATTGCTGGAAGCTGTCATAAGGTATGAGAATGAGAGAATTTGGTGCAACGTAGATTGAATTTGAAAAAAAAAAAACCTAACTGCTAACTGATGGAGCCCAGGAAAATAACATTGAATCAGAGTTTACTGTCCCCATCAGTCAGTTAGCATCAGTTAGCTGCCATTTCGAAAATTCGCTAAATTCTTTCATTCTCATACCTACGTGCAACTCTAAGCAACGTCAAACAACAGGGCTACTGATTGAACTGCGTTGGATTTCTCCCTTAAAGGCGTGTTAGAGATTTGATTTCACAGCCTTAAAGCTCCTGTCTGTCTGAGGAGAGAGGACAAAAGCACACACACACACTCAAGTGTAGGCTAAATACACTGCTATCTTTGCATAGATTAGTAAGGGCAGGGATAGGCCCACTTCCTCCCTGTATACACACACAGACACACACACACACACACACACACGCCAATCTCTCTGCAAAAATCCCACCACTCTTGTAGAAAGGTCGGGAAAGGGGAAGTAGGCCTAAGCCAGTGTCTCTGTACACGGTCAGAGAAATAAATGTCTGAGAGGGTAACAGGGGCAAAAAAAATGCTGGCTCTGAGCTCACAGTGTGTGTGTGTGTGTGTGTTAATGTGTGTGTCATTCATCACCGTCCCTTATAAATCAGCTGGAGAGTGTGAGAAAGTCTGGACCTGGGGAAGATGAATGGGCAGTGGCCTTCTGAATGTGCAGAATACATGTGTGTGTGTGTGTGTCTGTGTGTGTGTGTGTGTGTGTGCGTGTGTGTGTGTGTGTGTGTGTGTGTGTGTGTGGAAGGGGCGCATGAGAAAGAGAAGTAGAGCCTCAGAAGGTGAGGCAAAAACCTGGTGTGTGTGTGTGTGTGTGTGTGTGTGGGAGGGGGGGGATGGAGGGGACACTGGTCGGAAGAGGGAGTAGAAACACACAGGGTGTGCTGTTGCTACCATTTGTGGGAATTTGGCTCCAGAGGTGTGCAAATACCATGTCATTCTTCAGATTAGGCATATGCACAAAATGTTTTTTGAGTAAATATTGGTGTGACTGTTGATTTTATCTCTGTAAAAATGCCTATGGCATTTACAGACCATACTTAATCTTGTGTGTGTGTGTGTGTGTGTGTGTGTGTGTGTGTGTGTCTGAGGGTGAAATAAAATGTCCCCATTTTATGTGTAAACAAATCACTCCCCACTAGTGTTCTGTGAAATCTCTGAAAAAAAAGACTTGTATATATCTTCATCCCACACAGCAGAATGACACACACACGCACACACGCACACACACTAGGTCAATCTGTCACCTGGGGGCCTAACAGTGGGTTTCTCCAAAACTCAATGACTCAATCCAGACATAAACCCGACTCATAGCTCTCAGCCCAGCTCACAATTAGACTGTGGCCCTGTAGTGGCGTTATGGTCTTTGGGTTAATGTAGTCATGTGGGTTGGCGCCCACGGCGCTGTCCGACCTCTGGGTTCAGTTCACCGACTGCCCACTCGTCTGTGTTCACAATGTCTGTCAACATTTAGGCTGACCTGATGAGATGCATCATCCCAACTTTTATTTAGACAACGGCTGTTAATCATACTGCCTGTAAACTTGTCTCAGAGTGGCGTAAATAAGTCGTGACCCAAAGACCCGAAGATGAGGATTGGTTTGGTAATGCACTAGAAATCCAAGCCAAACAAGAGAAACTCCAGAATAAATCAGTTAATATTTATAACATTTGATAGATTACCTTCCAGTGCGTGTGTGTATGAGTGTGTGTGTGTGTGTGTGTGTGTGTGTGTGTGTGTGTGTGTGTGTGAGAAGTGTTTTACCATCTCATTATCAAGAATAACCAATGGCACAAGAATGGAATTCTTAAACACTTCTTTCATATGAATACATTTGAAAGGAAAACTCCCTCCACGTCTTTTTGCCAGATGTGTTGAGGAGGGCTTGACTGGACGTTGCACCAAATAAGTCAAGGAATTCACTGGGTGATTAAACTGATATCTGTGTATATGAGTGATTAGACTGATATCTGTGTATATAAGTGATTAGATTGACATCTCCCCACACAGCTATGGAGCTGAAACAGTTTTGAATAAAAAATATTTTTCATTTTTTTTTACTTTTTTTTTTGTAACTCACTTAATAGAATAGACTGTACTTCTACTACTACAACAACTACTACCACTACAACTACTATTACTACCACTACAACTGCTACTACTACTACTACTACTACTACTACTACTACTACTACTACCACTATTACTACTACTATTACTACTGCTACAACTGCTACTACTACTACTACTATTACTACGACTACTACTACTGCCACTAATACTACTACTGCCACTACTGCTACTACTACTGCTACTACTACAACAACTACTACTACTACTATTACTACCACTACTACTACTACCACTACTACCACTACTACCACTACTACTACTACTACTACTACTACTACTACTACTACTACTACTACTACTGGTGCTACTAACACTACTACTACTGCTACTAACACTACTAGTACTACTGCTACTATCTCTTTTACTAATTCTGCTGTTACTACAACTATTACTACATAGTTACTAAATGTGTGACCTCTGTCTGATTGTAAGCACACACACACACACACACACAGGTAAAACTGATTTTACTTCATTGTAAGACCAAATCACTATCCTTTTCTTGAGGAAAAAGAATGTTCTAATGCACGTGTGTGTAGTTAACAACACTTTGAGTGAGTTTTTCAATCAGTTTTTCTCCCCTCCTGTGGAAAGCTAGGCTGGTGGACTGATGTGTGTGTGTGTGTGTGTGTGTGTGTGTGTGTGTGTGTGTGTGTGTGTGTGTTTCAGGAGCTCTCATGCAGAGTACTACTGGACACATCCGGAGGGCAGCCACACTGACTCCTACATAAATCTGCCTTTATCTTACTGAAGGCATGCATCCTTTTTGGCGGTGGCCTGCGACACAGATCCCAGGTTTCATGGAGGTGCAGAATCAAAGTGTGTCTGTGAAGATATCTATGGTAAAGGAACTCACTCTCAACAAGGTCCCTGAAAAGCATTTTTGCAAAGATATCTATGGTAAAGGAACTCATTCTGAACAAGGTCACTGCTACGATTTCCCTGACACTGCTTGTAATTGAAGTTGTGAACAACTGCAAAAACAACTCTTGAAGAAGGTGAAACTGTCAACTGTGGCCAAACCTTAAATAAAGCTGACATCATAAGAGTCCCCAAAACAAGCAGCTGGGTTAATTTGGTGGGACAACAAACTGCATTGTCATCAATCATTTTTTTTCCACACACACCCATCAGTGGTGAACAGGTGCTGGGGATATCATTTGATGAACAGGTGTTGGGGACAAACAGGTGTCAGGTTCATCACCTTAGATATTGCAACTCTAACTGCAATCACCCTTGTTTACAGAGCGTTCCCCATGTGGAAAAAAATAACAAGACATGGTGCCGCTGAGGCCCAACGTGTGCCTCGCCACTCGTCCTTGTGTTTTAGTAAACATTGACACCTGAAACTTACATGCACATTTGCAATACATGTAAAATGAAGGAAAAACGTGTGTAAGGATATCAGCTGGAATTTTCCAAAAGATTCTGGTATACTGGGAAAAACTGGGAAAACTGGGAATACTTCATTATGCTCCGGTGGGAAAACAGGAGATACTGCAGCAACTTGGGTTAAAACGACACATTTGAGTCAAAACATTCAACCGCTCAACAGCATCTGGCCTAAAGCTGTGTGAAAACTGAACTGAACATTACATTCATCGGTGCCTGGCAAATTTCTGAACATGACAGGCCCACACACACACACACACACAATCTCTCTCTCTCTCACACACACACACACACACACACACACACATACATACACACATACACACACACACAATTGGGGAAAATTGCAATAAAGAAAAAAAAAAACAAGAAAAAACACTCTCTTGTGAAAATGCTAACCAGATTTCCCTGTCCCTGCCTTGGTGTGCTCATTTATGTTACATATTTATGTTTGCTTTTATAATTGGCTTTATGCGCTATTTCAGTCTGTTCAAGTGGAGGAGAAGAGGTTAGCTGGGGCCAGGGGCTGTCCTGTCATGTCCTGTCAGTGGTGAGGGTCTGTTTGAATACTTGGCAGCCGCTCCGCTATTTACCGTCTGTGTTGCTTTCCCACCCCTTAAATACCCATTCTACAGCAACATCACAAACAGTACGAATTCCACCGCTCCAGGGAGCAAGGGGGTCAAAGCAGATCCACGGATGAGATGGTGGCAGTAACAAACGCACCCAGAGGTGAAAGCTGTTGATGTGAAAACGAGTGTGTGTGCGTGTGTGTGTGTGTGTGGTGGGTGTGTGGTGGGTGTGTCATGTGGTGTTGTGGTAACATCTCCATCGTTGACAACAGGAGTGTGTGTTGCCGTAGGAGGACCTCGAGATTCAAACTCACAAATGACTTTTCCGTGACGTTAGGGGTCAACGACATTGCTCTGACAAAACCAAATTAGAGCATCGTATTCATCCAGGGTCACACAAACAAGACGAGGCACGTTTATTTGTACAACACATTTCAGACACAAAGGTAATTCATTGTGCATAAACATGCTTTGTTTACATAAACAAAACAAACTTCCAGACATCAGCTGGGGCTTGCGTGGCCCCCAGTTTAGCAGCTGGGACAGGACAGGACAGGATATGGTGCTGATCGCCTGCGGATGTGCCGCATCTCCGCCAGATCCGGGCCCAAACCACACCAGAGCCGGTCCTGAGTTGCACTGTTTCTGGGAGGTGCTTCTTCAGCAGTGACAGTGTGTCAAAAAAACAAACAAACAAACAAAAGCAAAGGCATCCATTGTTGCTCTGTTTAACCAGCCCTGCACCTCCTCTTCCTCTTCTCTCTCCCCAACTCTTCTGCTCTTTTGTCTTCTCACGTCCTCTCTATCTGTCTTCCACCCTACCTCCCCTTATTTTCTACACTTGTCTTCTCTCTCCCCTCTCCCTGTCCCACTCTACTCCTGCCCCCCGCGCCCTCCAACCCAACCTAACCCACCCCACCCCACCCTCCCATCCCCCTCCCTCCCTCCATCCTGTGAGCTCTCTCGACCAGCCTGCTTCCCACCCACCTCCCCGTGTGGAGAGGAAACGAGCGGAGGAAATGGCCTCTGCATCCACAAACTGGGAAAGGGAAAAATCCGGATTCCGAAATCAAGGAGGAAAAAACACTAGCCCCCCCTCAGAAAAACATCCAGTCCATCACGGTAAATAAACAGCCAGTCTGTTACTCAACCACTTCACTGTCCAGTCCAGCCCTGACCAGCCAGCCATCCAGCCAGGGACAGGGACAGAAGTGACAGCAGAGAAGGACGTGTGCGTGTCCTCATGCGGTGTGTGTGTGTGTGTGTGTGTGTGTGTGTATGCGGTGGAGGGGGGTGGCATCCCTGTGCTGGGAACCAGGAAGCACTGTTTCAGGGCCTTGTTTTTGTTCCAGCGGAGAGTAAACGACTGATTTGAGCTGATAGACACACACACACACGCACATGCACACATACATGCACAAGCCAGGAGCCACAAGCCGCGTCTGCAGATACCTAAAGCACAGGCCAGACCTCTGACTCAGCGACAGCCAGAATTAGCAACCAGTCCTCACTCAGGGCTGTGGAGCTGGTGGTCTGGCCTGTCATCTTAAGTGACCAGTTACCACTGAAACATCTGCATCTGCAGGTGCCTTACACACAGTGCATTTAAAGGGACAGGTGACCGCTCCAGTATGACACATGCCAATCACATGTTACAATCTAACTTTACTGTAATGGCACACAATTGATTGCTTCCTTTGTATTTATGAGGTATGTATGTGTGTGTGTGTGTGTATGTCATGTGTCTGTGTGCCTATGTGTATGTATGTCGTGTGTAAGCTACTGGACACCTTAATTTCCCTCTGAATAAATAAAGTATCTCTCTCTGTCTATCTATAGTCATAATGCAAATATGCACAAGTCCTTTTCAATTCTAGGGACTCTCAAGTGCAGTAGTAGAAGTCATGCTCATTCAACCATCACTCAGAAACTGAGGCATTAAGGCACTAAAATGAATTTTCTCAGGACTGTGCTGAAAGAGGTGTGTCCCGAGAAAATTCATTTAATGCCTAATTTGAATGCCTTATTTACTTATTTAAAAGGGACAACATACATTAAGGAATATGTTCAGTTCATGCAAATGAACCAGATTTAGCTACTCAAGCTAGTTTACATAGGGCAGGGTGATTTCTATAATCTTCATCACATCATTATTGCAAACAAGCAGTCATACACACAGACTCCCTGCAACAGTGATACCAATATGCTCCTAAAATCATTTTCATGTACTTTTCATTATTTTTTTTAAACAAAACAAGAAACAAAAATATAAATAAATAAATACAATAAAACAAAAAAAGAAAAACAGTTTTAAGTGTACAGACTTCTTTCCATTTACTTGACATATTTTACCTGCACTGAAACAAATATGCTGCCAAATATGCAGACACATAATCTATACACTGTCTCCTAGCAACAGTTACACTTATAGGTTTCCCCCTCAGTATGTCCCATATGTTAGCGGTCCGCTGTGGCAGTTAGCGGCTAGTTGGCAGCGTAGCAGCAGGTGAATGCTTGAAAGTCGCCCCCGAAGCCTCTCAGAGCAATCAGCGCTGGGCCGAGTCCATGCTTCCTCTGCCCACACTGTTTCCCCCTCCACTTCCTGACTGTTTTTTTTACAGGGGATGCCTTGACCCTGATGAGAAAGGATTTCCTCAAGGACCCCAAACTTCCAGTTAGTGGCGACCAGAATTAGCCTCGTGCTGAAACATCAGAGTGAAAACGGTGGACACTGTAGGGGCCAAAATAACTGCGAGGCCTTCATCTCTGCAAACTCCAGACATTCCTCTACGCTTCACTGCTCATAAAATCTGTCAGCTCCTGGATTTTAGACGCATCCCAAACACCTGCAGCTGACCGACCGACACACCACCGCCACCACTACCACTATAACCCCCACCCCTACAACACCACCACCACCACCATCATCACCACCACCACCACACCTCCTCTACAAGATTGTTTGGATCAAACTAATGTCAGTTGGGCAGGATGCACTCTGTGTGTGTGTGTGTGTGTGTGTGATCTCTGTCCCTAACCAGTGGCAGATGTGTGTCTAGATAAACAAAAGATGAGGGGTGAGGACCGCGTGCCATGCTTCTGAGCTCATCATGGAGGTCTGTCGCTCGATCAATAACTTGCCCAGAGGAGTGTGCTGTGCAGCGTGTCTGTGTGTGTGTGTGTGTGTGTGTGTGTGTGTGTGTGTGTGTGTTCTGCTGTGCTGCTCCATGCCAAGCTGTGCTGAACACACAGGAATGACACCGGCAGCCACCAGTGCTGTCTCAGTCCATTTGTTCCTGGGGACGAATCGCCCCAGTGGGACCCTGGGTCACGGTCACCTGGGGATTGGCACACTCCATGGCAGCTGCCGCTTCCCCCTGACCCCCTCCCCGGTTCACCACCCCCATGTGCCCCCGCCACACCCACCCCCTTCTCCCCCATCACGCTCTCTGGCCTTTCACTGCTTAAAGACTGCATAATGGCCCCTGCTGTCTGTGCTCTCGTGTTGTCACCCCAAATAGCAGCCAGTGCAGGTCATGTAATGATGTAAAAATGTGTGAAAGGTGATAGGGTGACAGCAAGTACACAGTCTCCAATGGCAAAAGAGGTTAAAGAGTGACGGCAAGCACACAGTTTCCAATGGAAACAAAAGTTACAGAGAGACCGGGGGGCACACTTTCCAGTGGCAGCAGAGGTTAAATGGTGACATCGAGCATAGTCTCCAGTGGAAGTGGATGTTACAGAGAGACAGCAAGCACATTCACCAATAGCAGCTGATGTTACAAGGAGACATCAAGCACAGCCACCAATAGCAGCAGAGGTTACAGCAAGGAAAGCCACCGAGGATAGCAAATGAGGTTACAGAGAAACATCAACGCTGTACCAAAATGTATATATATATATATGTATATATATATGTATATTTATATATATATATATCTTTCAGATCGGTTTACAGAATATGATGTTGCATGAATAGTGTGTAGGCCTATTTGCATTTCAGATTCTGATTCTATATTTGGCCTATTTTCTTTCTAAAATAATGGATACACTTCAGTCAGTTATTGGGCATTTGAGCAAAAAGAATAGGAGAGATAGCCTAATAGACTGTTTTTGCTGAACCTTCACTTACATTAGGAGTGCAAAGAGAAAACCGTTTCTCTTTCACAGGTCAAGTGTAGTAGGCTAACGCTGGAATATTTGGACACCAATAGGCTACCTAAATCGACAAAATATAGGTAAAGAAATCTGTGCAATACATTCACTTTTGTGTCGGCCAAACACGGGAAATCGCTTTGCTCTGGTAGAACTAAAAGTAAACTTGCCTAAACTAATTGGACACATCGTCGGTTCAATCACGGGTTGCAGAGCTAAATTTAATTTTTGACCTGATGCCAACCAAATCAAATCGTTATAGGCAGTCATAGCGTTTTATTTATAACAACCTGGCAAGATTATTAGCTTATTATTTTTTTATGTGCACACAGATGAGTGCAGATCCGTTGAGAGAGAAAGACAGAGAGGTTACGTAAATGCACCAATACAGCAAGTTCTAGTTTCAGCAGTGAAATAGTTTTTTCATCTATGATGAAATATGATTTTTCTAACGTTTTTCTAATGATACCCTGTAAGAAGGTGACAAGTTCACGGGAATCATAGCGTTTAAGGCAGCGGTACATTCTGAACTGAAGATGCGTGCATTAGTCAAAACTTTACAATGTTTCATGTGAGAAATTACAGTACAGTGAGAATTTTGAGATGTTTCATTAGGTTGCATGCATGTCTCCAATTACAGGCCACGGTCTTGCAATACATTCCACAAAGTATTCTGATATTTAACTAAAATGTAGTCAAAGGTTGTTTCATCTCCATTAAAGTTGCACTGCACTTCTAAACCTTGAGCTGTTTTAGTGTGCTGTCTGCCTTGTCCCCAGCTCTGCGGCTTTCAAAATCAGATTCAGACAGAGGCATGTTGTTGATTTTATCATGACGCAAATCATTCCTCCTCCACACAAACAAGTGAAAGGGCCTGATCTAGCAGACGCAGTAGAATGACACAATGACATAAAATACCGACAGCAGCACATTTTTAGGGGAGCTTAAAGATAAGTTGTTACCGGCAAGGCACGAGCTGGTATCAATATAATACTGGTCCTCGGTACCCATCCCTAGTTTCTAGAGACCAGAAAAGTTAGAGACAGACATAAAGCATAGTTACCAATGAAAATTGAGGTTACAGACTTCACATTGGGCGAATTGATATGCAAGTGTAACATGGTCAGAAAAGTGGAACTTCTATATAGGTCAGCAGTTATCTGAAAATAATGCATGTTCTAAAATTGTATGCATTTAGCAGATGCTTTTTTATCCAAAGCTTGCGTATATCGGATATCAGATAATGTTCTAACTCATCACAATAGGAAACTTGATCAAGCAGTGGTATAGTAGCATCATCGCTGTTCTCAAAGGGCTTCCATTTTAACATTACATATGGCTGTTTGATTTGATATAAACGCAGCAGAAGTAAAGCGTTTGGGCATTGTTCATGTTACCATTTCATTGTTTTTGAAATGGTCTATAGCAGCAAAGGTTACATGGTGACAGGAAGCAGTCACCTATGGCAGCAGACTATAGCTCAGGTCAGGTATCGACTTTCTCCAACCCTTCCTCCAGCAGATGAAGTGGCCATTACCATGACATTAGCATTAGCACATGGGTTTATAGCACGCCATAAAGTGTCTGAAGGCCATTGTGATGCGGGCCTTGTGGGCTAGATCTGTGTGCTCCCTCAGGGATGTGTGTCACTCACAGAAATAAAGCTACATGGAGGTGGACAGAACCGGACTCTGGTTTGGGTTCTGATGGGAACCAGTCCGTTTTGGAGTCTGGGTCTGTTTGGATCAGGCCTCAGATTGTGATTTGTTGTGCTGTATTGCATTGTGTTGTCATCCACCTCAGATTGTGATTTGTTCCATCTTAAAGGGGAAATCCAGTGTGAATCACTGGGCCCATTTCACAGCAGTTATTTTTGTGTTATTAATGACAGCCAATAAGATTCTGATTCAGTGTAACAGAATCAGATGTTTATTGGATGTCATTAAGTGCACCTGTGCTCCCCCTGCGACTTCTTGATCTTGGTCTATGTTGTGTCAAATTGTTTAATTCTTTTTCCTACTGACAGCACTTAGTTGACCACAAACATCAGGGCTATGGACTGATTCACGCTGGATTTCTCCTTTAACATACTTTGTGCTCCCAGATCATCCTAACAGGTATATTAACTAACTATGTTGTACTGCAGTGTCTCAAGAGCAATATACATTCATTCATTCATTCATTAGGGCTGGTTTCCTGTAGCCTACTGTACATGGATTGAACAATTTTTTTCTCAGGAAAGGAACAGAAATGTTTTTGTCATTGGACATCTTAAAGTTCTCTTTTAGGGAGCTAAAGAATATTTAATCCATGAACATAAAATTGGCCCTGTGTGTTGCAGTATCCTCTTTTTCCCCATGATACTTCATGACAGACTCTCAATAACAAGACCAGTTCTATATGGGTCTGTCTGTCAGAGAGACCAGTTCTATGCGAATCTGACCCATTTGGGTCTGTCTGAGAGATGAGTTCTATGTGAATCTGGCCCATTTGGATCCGTCTGTCTGATAGACTGGTCCTGTTTGGGCCTGGCCCATTTGGGTTTGTCTGTTGGAGAAAGCAGTTCTGCAGACTGGCCCCTACTGGTCTGTCTGTCTTAAAGATTGATTCTGTGAGAATCTGGTGCATTTGGGTTTGTCTGTCTGAGAGATTCTGTACAGATCAGGACTGATATATGAGCAGATGGACACGCAGAGCTGGAATGTTGTTTTGAAAGGGAAGAAGGTTTGGCTTCTGCAGAAAAATTAATTAAACTGTGTTGTCAGTTTGGTCTGGATGGGGGTGGGCAACTGATGACATCTTTGTTTTGTATACACTTTCTGAGCCAAGAGGGTGGAAAGTTCGAGGGACATCTGACTCTAACAAACCAACCACACACAAGGAAACCAGAGAGTGTGCTGACTTACATGCCTTTCCAGAGAGTGTGCTGACTTACATGCCTTTCCAGAGAGCGTGCTGACTTACACGCCTTTCCAGAGAGTGTGCTGACTTACATGCCTTTCCAGTAAAACGTCATGATAATCAAGGTATAATTAATTTTTCAACACCTGATTTGAAAACAAAGCAGCTAACTACTGTAACACTGTGTGTTAGAGTATTAGAAAATTTAGTATATTTTTTTATTTTAACGTCTGGAAAATCTCTTCTCCTACCTTCTCTGGGAACAGCTTCCTCAGAGAGAATCTAATTTCTCTTTATACAGTGTTCCTGCCCAACATTTAAGCAGAGTGTTTCTCAGCCAAGGATGGAACTGATTCTCACCCTCAGTGCTGAATTTAGATGCATTATCACCTGTTACAGCCAAGGCTCAAAGGTTCAAGAATAGAAACCACAGATCCCCTGCATGTGGTTGGGGTTTGGAAACTTCTTAGGTCAGAATATTAATGTCATCCATGAAAAACAAAGATATCAGGAGGCAGCCAGAGAGAAAGGGATGGAGAGAGGCAATGAGAGAGTAAAATGCAAGGAGACAGAGAGAAAATAAAATGGAGGGAGAAATTAAGGGACACAGAAAGGGATAGATAGATAGACAGATAGACAGATAGATAGATAAATAGATAGATAGACAGACAGAGAGATAGGTAGATAGATAGATAGATAGATAGATAGATAGACAGATAGATTGATAGACAGATAGATAGATAGATAGACAGACAGACAGACAGTCAGACAGAGAGAAAGACAGATAGATAGTTAGATAGATAGATAGATACAGAGAGAGAGAGACAGACAGACAGACAGAGAGACAGACAGACAGATAGATAGATAGATAGATAGATAGATAGAGAGAGAGAGAGAGAGAGACAGACAGACAGAGACAGATGGACAGATAGATAGATAGATTGATAGATAGATAGACAGATAGACAGATAGATTGATAGACAGACAGATAGATAGATAGATAGATAGACAGACAGACAGTCAGACAGAGAGACAGACAGATAGATAGTTAGATAGATACAGAGAGAGAGAGACAGACAGACAGAGAGACAGATAGATAGATAGATAGATAGATAGATAGATAGATAGATAGATAGATAGATAGATAGATAGATAGATGGATAGATAGAGAGAGAGACAGACAGACAGAGACAGATGGACAGATAGATAGATAGAGAGAGAGAGAGAGAGAGAGAGAGACAGACAGACAGACAGAGAGACAGATATTCAGATAGATAGAGAGAGAGAAAGACATACAGACAGAGAGACAGATACACACAAACACACGCACACAGAGTAATATACACAGTAAAATACATGCAAATATACACACACAGATAGATAGATAGATAGATAGATAGATAGAGAGACTGACAGACAGATAGATAGACAGATAGATAGAGAGAGAGAGACAGACAGAGAGACAGACAGATAGATAGATAGCTAGATAGATAGAGAGAGAGAGAGACAGACAGACAGACAGACAGAGAGGTGAAAAAAACAGTGAAAAAGTGAAAAACAGACACACAGACACACACACACATAAACACACACACACACACATAAACACACGCACACAGAGTAATATACACAGTAGTATACACGCAAATATACACACACAGATAGATAGATAGAGAGAGAGAGACAGACAGACAGAGAGACAGATAGACAGATAGATAGATAGATAGATAGATAGATAGATAGAGAGATAGATAGGCAGATAGGCACACAACACACACACACACACACACACACACACACACAATAATATACGCATAATATACACGCAAATATACACACACAGAAACATCCAAACACACCTGTATAATAGAGGTGAAACTGCCGAAAATCATGTGGTGTGTGGTGCCCTGAGCTCTGGTGTGTGGTGGTGGAGGCCCTGCCCTGGTGCACTGCCTCTCTCCACCCAACCCAAACCTTGTTGATTTAGTGGCCAGATTGGCGCTTTCGGATCACATGTGCCATGCAGAAGTGTTAACTGCGGGGCCTTAAAGGGGGGGTTGTGTGTGTGTGTGTGTGTGTGTGTGTGTGTGTGGTGGGTGGGTGTGTGTGTGGGGGGGGGGGGGGGTAGATCTTTACGTCTAAAAGAGACCATCTGCCAACAGAGCAGCTAATTTGTGATTGTGTGTCCTGTGTCAGGAGGCAACTGGGGCCTCCCACACACCCACAGGAGACCTGGAGATGGTGGATATGAGAGACAGCTATTAGACACACACACACACACACACACACACACACACACACACAGGAGACCTGATGATGGTGAAAATGAGAAACAGCTATTACATGCAGAGGAAGTGTGGAATGTTTGGATTTATGTAAGTTTGGTATGTATGTGTGTGTGTAGTCTATGGTGTGTGTGTGTGTGGTGTGTGGTGTGTGTGTGTGTGTGTGTGTGTGTGATGAGGCCATCTCCTGCTGATAATACATGCATATGTGCCTCATCATTAGCTGAACATAGTCAAGCAGAGCCTCAGGCCCAGACCCATACCAGCTTAATCTGCTCCTGCATACACTTTACAACCAAGGGGTGTGTGAGTGTGTGTGTGTGTATGTGTGTGTGTGTGCACGTGTCTTGGGAGGGGGTGCAGGGTGGGGGGGGGGTCTGTCTGCGTAACAGAGTAACCAGAATGAGCTTCGCACAGCACAGCACAGAGCAGTAACAGCATCCCACAACACAACGCAATACAACACAACGCAATACAACACAACAAAAAACTACACAGCACAGAACAACAACAAAAAAACAACAATAAAAACCTCACAGCACACACAGCACAGCACAACACAGCACACACAACACAGCACACACAGCACAGCACACAGCACAACATCACAGCACAGCACAACACAGCACATCACAGCACATCACAGCACACACAACACAGCACAACAACACAGCTCATCACAGCACAGCACAGCACAGCACAACACAGCACAGCTCATCACAGCACAGCACATCACAGCACAGCACAGCACAGCACAGCACAGCACAGCTCATCACAGCACAGCACAGCACAGCTCATCACAGCACAGCACAGCACAGCTCATCACAGCACAGCACAGCACAGCACAACAAGCACAGCACAGCACAGCACAGCACAGCTCATCACAGCACAGCACATCACAGCACAACAAGCACAGCACAGCACAGCTCATCACAGCACAGCACAGCACAGCTCATCACAGCACAGCACAGCACAACAAGCACAGCACAGCACAGCACAGCACAGCTCATCACAGCACAGCACATCACAGCACAACAAGCACAGCACAGCACAGCACAGCACAGCACAGCACAACACAGCTCATCGCACAGTCACAGTCCAGCTCAGTACAGTGGAGCTTTGGTGGGAGAAAGAATGTGGCGGGGAGAGGAAACAAGGGCACAGCCCTCTGAGAAAAACGGAAAAGAGAGAAATCAAAGGCAGGGTTGTGGTGGTGGGGGGTGGTGGTAAAACGCCTGGGTTCATGTCAGAGTGACACATACACACACACACATACACACATGACTACACATACACATGACCACACACACAAACACAGAGGATTTCTGTAGCAAACACACACACACACACACACACACATACGCACACATACACACACACACACACACACACACACACACAGAGGGTTTCTGTAGCAAACACACACACACACACACCAAGACATGTACATAAACACACACACACAGAGGGTTTCTGTAGCCTTTAACCTCTAACTTGTCTCCATACTCTGGTTCTTGCTCTATAAAGCTGCAGAGCACTGACAGGAGCAGAGCAGAGCCAGCCCATCATCATCATCATCATAATCACTGTCTCCTAACAAGCCATTATGGGCGAAACAGGCTAAGGGAGAGAGAGCGAGTCGGAGAGGGGAGCCTATGTGCCAAACACAACACACCGTCTGGCAGTATCGTTGCACCGAATGCACAAAAAATCTCTCTCTCGCTCTCTCTCTCTCTCTCTCTCTCTCTCTCTCTCTTTCTCTCTGACCCAACCAACCAACTAACTCATTTCCCAAGCAAAATGTTATTGCTGTGGATATCAACCCCAAACTACGAGCACGGGAGAACAATTCGGGCGGTCGCGTTGGAAAACAGTGCCACGAAAGAAAAATGACAGTGCCTGAGACTGCAGATGGAGGAATGGAGAGAGCGCACCAGGTCCAGTTTTCTTGAGTGTGTTTATACAAGCGCCGGCCACAGAGAGTGACACCATGGCATTTATTGTTTGTGAGAGCCCAAAGTAAATAACCAGAAGTAAGCTCGTTCCATAAAAGCACTATAGACTTTAAATGCTGGACTGGGAGAGAGAAAAAAAGAGAGAGAGCGAAAAAGAGAGAGGGAGAGAGAGAGCACCCAAAATAGCCCTAATCATAATAACGCTGAGAATAACAGATATAAATCCTCATGCAAATGATGAGGTATATAAGAGTGTGTGTGTGTGTGTGTGTGTGCGTGTGTGTGTGTGCACATGTGTGTGTGTGTGCGTGTGCGTGAAGGGATCTGGCTAACTAATATGAAACAGGATAAATTCTGGAGGGGTGTGTGTGTTTGTGTGTGTGTATGTGAGTGTAGAACTTAGGTGGCCAGTGTTTTGGTCTGTGTATTTGTGGCAGGAGAAGTTGTGCTGAACTCTGGAGACGAGAGAGAGATATACTAAAAATGGCAACACACTCACTGGCCCATCAATTAGACATCACTGGGGAATGTTTAGACATCTGCATGTGGTTTAGGTAATGGTATGTGGACTGACGTCTAGTCCTCAGGTCAATATGTAGAACGAAGGCAAAGCACAACAAACACACGTGCAGATCAAGACTTACAAGGACTTACAAGGACATCTGTGAGAGACAAAGAGAGAGAGAGAGGAGAAAAAGAAAGAAAGAGAGGGAGAATGAGAGCGAGAGAGAGAGAACAGAAAATGAAAATTAAATAGACAATACAATGACAGTAAAAGAAAACAAAGGAAAAGACACAAAGAAAGAAGAAAAGGAAAGAATGAATCTACAGGAAGTAATTGTATGTCATTTCCAAAAAGGGTAACTTGACATGACCAACCTTATGACTAGTTATCAGAGTAGAATGGTCTCTCTCTCTCTACTTCTCTCAATATTTCCCTTTTTAAATCCCTCCCTCTTTCTTCTTTCCTTCCCTGTCTTTCCCTCTTCTTCTCTTTCACCCTCTTTCACGCTCACTGTCTCCTTCTCCCCTTCCCTCTCTCTTCTCTCTCCTCTCTCTTCCCTCTGCTCTCTCTCCCTTTCTTTCTCTCTCTCTCTTTCTCTCTCTTCCCCTCCCAGAGTGGGTGTGCAGGAGAGTGGTTATTGATACACTCTTCCTACAGGATCTGAGGTGTCAGGCTGAATGGTGGGAAAGCGCTCAGATGTCTGCTGAGCTGTGAGGCGGCCGTCTCTCTCTCTCACACACACACAACTGCGGCGGTTAAATAGGCGGAATAGGGCCATTGTCTCGCCTACCTCTGCCCTGAATCACTTCACACCAGCACTCTCTCAGGCTCAGGGCCCGAGTCAGCAAGCCTAGAGGTGGGGGACCAAGGGTGGAGGAGAGAAGGAGGGAAGCTAGATGAGGTCACCACAGCAGCAGGAGTCCCACTTCAAGACGTCTTCATCAGACGGAGGGAACCGGCCCGGTTCCTCGTTCCCTTCGCAGGCCGATCGCAGGCGCGCATGCACACGTAGGCCCATGGGCTGTGTGTGTGTGGATGAGGTTGGTAACAATCAGCCGGGCATCGCAGCGTGGGTCTCCCACTCAAACACACAATGGCAGTCTGAAGGCCCTGTTTTCTCAAGCATGGATGTATATTATCATTTACATATTAACAGCCTTTTACATTTCCCCTTGACCACAATGCCAGCGTTTCCTTCTCTCCTTCCTTGCTCAGTCTGAGAGACGGAAGGGCCCCAGCCTCTGACAGTGGTTGCCATGGCGAGTTTAGTGAGCTGTCCTACTGGCAGAGGGGATGTTTTGATGAAGAGGAGGAAACACAACGGAAAACTACCAGAAAAACATAAACATCAGCAGGAATTTCATTTGTCCAGTAAACATCATAATCACTCTTATCCCAAGATTAGTAACTTATTGGCCAATTACGCAGGCTTGCGTGTCCAAATGGTCTCTCTGCGGATTTGAGTGAAGCGCTGGAACTCAGCCACTCTCCGTTAGTCACATTTACATACTTCGATTGCAGTCGATTCGCCCCGTGGCGCGTGTTCGACGAATATAGATGTGTTAGACTTGAATGAATGGATGCGCACGTGTCGTAGTGAAACAAAAAGAAAGCTTTGGCCATCTTTGTGGATGCGCTGGAATCAATACAGGCTCTCCTGGTGCGTGAGATGTGTTCTGATGTGTGCAACTGAAAATACTACGGATATATTGGTGATGCTTATATATGGGATCACTTATTTACCAA
The DNA here is from genome assembly GCA_015244755.2 of Tenualosa ilisha. NCBI lineage: Eukaryota > Metazoa > Chordata > Actinopteri > Clupeiformes > Clupeidae > Tenualosa > Tenualosa ilisha. Next base: position 877,144 of record PYXC01000994.1, on the reverse strand, counting down.
CTTTAATGATTATTTGTCAGGAGCTGCAATAGTTTGTAAGGCAACAGCGCAAACTACACGCGGGGTTTCCCAGAAGCACTATCCCAAAAAGTATGAAATCAGTGGCCTAGATAGCCCTCATATATTTCGGCAATGGCGTTTATCTTGCCAAATGCAGCTTTCAGCATCACGTCTACACTGAGATCGAAATAACCATTAAAACCTAATGGCACATCAATACAGTACCTCCTGTTTGCGTTTCTCCCGGGCTCCGGGGGGCAGGTGCGCTATGATGGCTCTTACAGATAGGGTTTTATGGCACATCATCCTCGGCTCGTCTGGTTATCTATTGTTCATGTTACAGACGCGTTAAGTAAGAGCGGTGTGAAAGTGGCCGTGGTCTGTTCAAACAGAACCGGCTGTGCACAGCGCAGTGACATTCAAGAGCAAGCGATACGGATCTGTCTGTGTGTGTGTGTGCACAACAAATTGTAGGGTTAAAATAAACACACGAGCGCTCACCACAGAGACAAAGACTTGATATGAAGAGTACAACATTTATCCCATAAACACACAAATGTGAAAACACAAAAGACTCTGGAGGATTTGTTTTTGAGACCTGTTAGGCCGACATCAAAATAGATAGCTGGGCATGAGGAGAATAACAATATATAAAAGGTTACGAAAAAAATAAATGGAGACTGACATAGTGAATAGAGTCTTAAGTGAACCTGTGTTGGATGAATTAAAAAACTGTGTTCACGTCTATTAATATTGAAGCCTGCACGACTCTGTTTTCAGTTTGATACCAGAAATGGCAAATGCGCCGGCAATGCTGCTTCTGCACATATGCTGATCCGATCAACGGAGACAATATCAACATATGTCTGAATATTGTGTTGCTGGGACTGGTACCCGGGGTGGCGTGCGGGCCGATGGGACATCGAATCAGATACGAGGAAGACTTGGCGCGAGCGAGGGGATGGAAAGGGGTGGAGTCTGATGATTGGCAGTGACGGGTACGTAATAAGAACACTCAAGTATATAAACGGAGGGAGCCCTACCCACCCCACAGAAGAAACAGTAATCCCTGTAGAAGCACCACGATTTACATCACTGACTGACTGACAGCACATGTTTTGCGCGTCATTTTAACTGAACTTCAGCAGTCGAGTCAACTCTCCGTCCGTCAAGAGATATAACCATTACAGTGGGATGCACGGAGGCGACAACCGCATTGAAGATGGCTAAACTGTGGATATTGACGTTACTGTTATTTGTTTAACCTTGATGCTTGGATAATCAACTATTTACGACACCTGCTAACCTTTTGGATAGATACTACCGGAGCTCTCTGCAGTGGGCTTGAAGAAGGATTAATATTTATTCAACTTTTCCACATTTACCGTTACCCCTTGGAATAGGAGCGCACCAAGAGGAAAGGTTGCATCGCAAGGGAAACGTGCTGCTGCTGCTGCTATTGAAGAGTGCTAAAGGATGGCACTTTGGTACAATATTCTTGTACTTAGCTTAATGATAATCACTCAGGTAAGCCAATTCCTCTGCCCGATGTCTTGCATCATAGATGGTGCGTTGACGAAAGAGTTTGACTCATGTGTCTGTTGCGCTCCCGCAGGCTTATGGATCCGGTGTATTCGAGCTTGATCTCCACGAGTTTAAGAACGATTACAGTTTGCTGTCCAATGGTTTGCCATGTGGTTCCGAGTGTCGAACCTTTTTCCGAGTGTGCCTGAAGAACTACCAAACGGTGGTGACCCCCGGTGAATGCGTCTTCGGCAGTAATATCACGCCTGTCTTAGGGACCAAGTCGTTCAACGTCATGAAGAACAGCGGGGTCAATAAACCAGTTCGATTACCTATCGACTTTAGATGGCCGGTAAGACAGGAATTATTGTAATTATTAGTAGATCATTTTGTTTTCAGCTCGAAACGAAGGGTTTAGGTGATGCAGCACTTCTGGTGCTCTCATCTGCCAGGTAGCTGGATAGGGTGAAACACCTGCTTATCTAAATTTGCCCACTTGCATCCTGCTGTTCAGCTGTTCGGTTATCTCTGTTGTATTAGTGAATATGCCGTGTTTGTCTATTTATTTGAATACTACTGTTTCTGTACATAACTGTCTTACAAAACTTTTGTCAATGTCTAATGATATTCACTGACTTAAGTTTAAACGCGTCATTTTGGCTTTATGTTAATCTAATGGTGAATGTACGATAAGTTTCTAGCCTGCCTACACTAATAAAGTGCATGTTTTATTCGCAGGGATCTTTCTCTTTAATCATTGAAGCCTGGTATGCGCCGATCCAGGAATTACCATTAGGTGAGTATAGGCCTCCACCAGGGGGAGACACTTTTATTATTGTACATAATTTAAAAAATGTGTTTAAAAACTTTTATGTTGCAATTTATTGTATTTCGAACTAGATCACGTTGCCATTATTTTTCCACTTGCTGTTTTTTATTGTTGTTTTTTAAACGTGTGGGGTTTAGTCTTGCCCCCCTTCTCACAAGCGCCCCCCCTCCTCACCCTCACCGCACCCTCTCACATCCATTGTTGGAATTACGTGCAACAAGGCACTTATTTCATCCTCTCGCTCCACACAATCGCGCTTCCTCCGGTTTATTTTTGGCGTGGGAAAGTGAGCAAGTCTTTGGTGAGAATATCTAAACCTCGCCAAAACCTACTGACGGCCTTTTCCTGTACTTTACACCTTTTTCTGTTCCGACCTTTGGAGAGGGGGGGTGATAGGGTCGAAAATGTTTTGCTCACACAAAGGAAGAGGAAATTTAAATAGCGGTACACTGCGCTCTAGAATCTCTTTAAAACATAAACTAATGAATCTTGATAGGCAATTTTAAAGAAAGACAGACACCCTCAAATTTCACACTTCACACCAGTAAAATATCAAATTTCAAAAACAGCCTAATTTTAATGACCAAAGCTGCCCAGAACTAGGAGGCACTTTTTCTGTTTTGTTTTCTTTATATGGTTATGTGACCTTGTGTTTTGTGCTTCTTTCTTTCTTTGCACAGATGCATCGAACCCCGAATTATTGATTAGCTTTTTTGCCACCCAGAAAAAGTTGGAAGTAGGTGCTGAGTGGTCTTGGGATTTTCTGACGTGGAAGCAGACGGAGCTAAGGTATTCTTACCGGTTCATCTGCAATGAAAATTACTACGGCGACAGTTGTTCCCAAAAATGCACTCCCAGGGACGACCGTTTTGGCCACTACACCTGCGATCCTGACGGGAAAATATCCTGTCTCCCTGGCTGGAATGGAAAATACTGCGAAGAACGTAAGCAACAGGAGGCAATGTGTGTTTGGCCTCGAAATAAAATGGGTTTGCTTCATAATATAGAATATGATCAAATGTATTCAGGAATGGATGAGTCTTTTGGGCACCTGGGCCGGATTTATGAGTCTTCCACCTATCTTCATTCAACCACGAAATTTATATAATCGAAATTCCCCTTTATCATGGTTACATTACAAAAAAAACAAAACAAAACAAAACAAAACAAAAAACCTTCTAAGTGATTCTCAACGTTGTCCTCACTCAAATTGAGGCAGTTAAATTTTGCAATCATGAAGTGGTCCTCTGAGGGGCACTCTCGCTCTCTCCCTCCCCAGCGCGCGCCAGTTCAGAGAGCTTTTAATCCGACCCGCGCTCTCCTATGAGAGCAGCACGCGCCGGGTTAATCGCGGCATTATCATCCGCCACGCGCCACTAAATTGCGGTCTCTATTGTTGAAGCGGAGCGCAGCAGCTGCAAACACGGTCCGGACAGCCCACCAGCAACAATGGGGCAGCTGTCCGCTTTTAAGAGTAGGCATCTGCTCGGATCTAACCAGCCGTTAAACACGAGGCTTGTAACCATGTGAAATCAATGTCACATACAACCTAGAAACGCAAAATAGGAGAGCCAAATTAAGGCAGTGCTCAAGGAAGCACATTACAGAAACGACAGTTTCTCCGTGGTTTGAACCTCATATTATCCTGCAAAACCAAAAGCAGCTAAAATTGCTAAAATATATGTTTAAAACAAAGCAACCCAGAGAATTGTTTTATTCAAACACATATCGATTAGGTTTATGTAAGGGTAAATAAGTTAATGTGTTGTCTTGTTATGTTTTGTTTTCCAGCGATCTGCCTCGAAGGATGCAGCAAAACAAATGGAAACTGTACGAAACCCGGAGAGTGTGAGTAAGTACAGCGCTCTCGACCTAAGTACAGGTGTAACCGGTGTTTGTTTTCATAATAACTAAAGGTCTGTGTTTGCTTTTGTAGTTGCCGGGAAGGCTGGCAGGGCATCTTCTGTGACGAGTGTAAAAGACACCCCGCCTGTAAGCACGGCACCTGTCTACAGCCGTGGCAGTGCACCTGCGACGAGGGCTGGGGCGGACTTCTTTGTGATCAAGGTGAGTTCAATATCCCAAAATGACGACGCTGGCCAATCCCGCTGTCCCTATTGTCCGCAGCAAAAGTCAGGAGGATAAATTGTCTTGTTAATGGACGGGGTGCATAATGGTCACCCATTTAGAAGTACGCTGTCGAGCTGGCTAAGCCAACATGATAACAATGATAAGCACACAATAGGCCTAATGGAGGGACCAGAAAACTGAGGAAAGCACTATAGCCAACCTGACCTGAGTCCATTAGGCAACTGTAAAAGTGCACTCTTACTCTGAGTAGTATTCCAAAATAGAGACTTGTCACAAGAGTCACTTGTTAGGCGTCAGAGTGGCACCTAAACGCATGATGTGCCACTGGCGCTGAGACTCCTCAGACTGTGAAGATGCATAAACACGGCATTGTTTTTGTGACCTTGTCCAAATATCATTGAATATTGACCAAGATAGAGGAAACATAATACATTTCAATGGGAGCAAATGTGAACAGTTCCGGTCTGCATAAGTGGGAGTGTCACATAACAACACTACAACATAAACGATATAAACTTTTCAATTATCTTCTGTATCGCTGTATGGGAGCTCGACTTCGGTCTGAATAAAGGGGGATTTTCTCCTGTCCACTTGTGAAAATTGAACACCAAACTTAACTTAACTGTTTTACCCTCTCTGCTTTGTCCCTCCGTCCCTTCAGACCTCAATTACTGTACCCACCACAGACCCTGCCGGAACGGGACATGCATGAACACGGGTCAGGGCAGCTACACGTGCACCTGTCACCCCGGCTTCACCGGTGTCAACTGCGAGCGAGAGGTGAAGGAGTGTGACAGCCGCCCCTGCCTGAACGGAGGCCTGTGCACGGTGAGTCTCGGCTTTTCCCACCACTCTGGACCCAAGCGGGCGCTGGCTCGCTCTCTCTTTCTCGGGCTCGCCTCACTTCCTTTCTCACAGGGCCGATCTCGCCAGAGCTGCCAGCTCAGAGCAAACAGGGCAGACCTTTTGGTCTGCCTGTCGACCCACATTGATAGAGCTTGTAAATGAATGTGTATGGATCGGAGCGAGAGGATGTGTGTGTGTAAGCAGGATAAGCGGCACTGAGATAAACACAACAGTAAGGGGGAATTACTTGGACTCTGTCCAGAGACGTTAAAATAAAACACTGAAAACTCTCTCTCTCTCTTTCTCTCCCTCTCTCTCTTCTGCTCACTTGCTTGCCCTCTCAGGACCTTGAGAGCGGGTACAGGTGTGAGTGCCCGCAAGGGTACGAGGGCACCCACTGCGAGACCAGGGTGCTGACGTGCGCAGAATCGCCATGCTTTCACAACGGCCGGTGCCACGATAAGGACAATGGTCGGAGCTACGTCTGCGAGTGCCCAGCAGGCTTCACAGGCCTCAACTGTGAGAAGCGTGTGGATAAATGCACATCGCTACGCTGCGCTAATGGTAGGTGATGGTACGGTGCAACTCTAAACAGCAAAACTATCTCAAACATCCAAACAGACTCAACACACTAAAGATATTGGCTGAATTCAAATGTGCCTTTTATCACTCAACCCTGAACCCTCAACGTCATAACTAGCACAAACCACTCAATCACTAAGGTGATTCATGCCTCTTAAAAGTCTTTAAGGGACCATGGTTAGGGCTTAAGGGAGATTTTTCCACTGTAGTCAGTGAGAAACTAAACAGGTCTTTACTTTGTGGTTCAAGAGAAAGACAAACAGGCAGACACATGCATACTCACTCAAACACTCAATGTGGCTTCATCTCCACTTTTAAAGCAGACGTTATAAAGGGGTTATAAAGGTGTGTGGATAATGACTGTGTCCTGGTTGTGTTCTGTCAGGTGGACTGTGTGTCGCGGAGGGGAATGTGAGAAAGTGCAGCTGTCGGTCGGGCTTCAGTGGCCGCTACTGCGAGATCAATATCAATGACTGCGCTAACAACCCCTGTGCCAACGGCAGCACCTGCATGGACAGCATCAACGGATACATCTGCATGTGCCCGCCTGGCTTCCTGGGGCGCAACTGCGACCGCCTCACCGACATCTGCGTTGCACGGCAGTGCCTAAATGGCGGAACTTGCCAGAAAGGTGTGGGTTGCGTGTGTCCGCTGCCCTTCACCGGACCTCAGTGCGAGGCGTACGTGTACGCACCTGTCACCACCACGCCCTCGCCGGACGACCGCACACCCTGGGCCGCCGTGCTGCTGGGAGTGGGCCTGGTTGCCATGACAATGCTGATCTGCATGGTGTTTGTGGTGCTGCGCTTCGTCCAGAAGCAGAAGGCTCGCGAGCACCTGGATTCGGGCACCAAAAACAACCTCTCCAACTTCCAGAAAGACAACCTTATCTCAGCCATGCAGCTGAAGAACAACAACAAGAAGCTGGGTCTGGAGGTGGACTGTCCCAGTGAAAAGCTGAACTACAAACACATCAACTACCACAAGGACTACAAGCCCCAGATGGACTACAAGGAAGAGCTGTCGAGAGAAGACAAACTGCATCACAATGAGAAGTGTTTAGACGAGAAAAAGCCCCTAGGTAGAATATACAGGTAAGGCATACAGATACAGCTTCTCTAATGCAATTCATACATCAGACAACTTTGAAAAGATTTTTTGGAATAGAAATGAAAAAGATTGTTGTTTTTTAATCAAAGCTGTGGTGGTCTGAGTAGGGGACTGTCGTTAAAGAATCTTTTTAAAATCTTTCTTAAATCTTTTTTTTGAAGTTGTCTAATGTATCAGTTGCATTCCTCTCACATGTTCTATGACTTCAGCATTCATTTCCTTCCTTTGGCACTGTTCCAGTTATAAAAGGGCGTTTGATGAGGCCAGATGATTTGAATAGGGACAGGTGTTAAGAACCCTAATTAGTTGGCTGACTTAATGAGTGAGTTCCTAAGGGAATGAGGCAGCTTGAATATTTTGATCCAGTTACAGATGAAACTAGATCAAGCTTTAAAGCAAAGCAGCCCCCCCCCCCCCCAAACAAACACACACACAGACACAAACACACACCTCCAGGTCTTTTCTCACACCTCGCCACAATGCATGATGCCAAAAAATTTGCATGGCTCGCATAGTTGACGGCCCCTCAAAAAACTAGCACTCACTCTCCCCAAGAGTTTCACAATGCATTATGGCTTTGCGGCCAGATTTCTTCAGAGTGTTTTGTGTTTTGAGTCGAGGGAAGGAGAGGACAAAGCTGTGAGCAGTATTTGTTGAGACATGCTTGGGTTTCCCTTTCTGTGTGCTGCACTGCTCTGAGCCTGAGCTCTGGGCTTTGCCACCACATCCTAGTAATGACTGTTGAATTTGTGTTGGTTTTTGCAGAGAAAAGCCGGAATGTAGAATATCAACAATATGTTCTTCAAGAGATTCCATGTACCAGTCTGTGTTTGTCATTACTGAGGAAAGAAATGAGTGCGTCATAGCAACGGAGGTAAGTGTCACCTTCAGTTTGGCATGTGAGTGTGCAAGTGTGTGTGTGTGTGTGTGTGTGTCTGTTCTTCTCCCAAGATGCTATCAAAAAGAAACAACCCTGCTCTACGTTTTGGAGTAACGTTATATATTCTCTGCTCTCTTCACAGGTATAAAATATCAAGCTTATCAAGAAGAACTATCTTCTGGACTGTTTACACATAGATGGTTTTCTTTTTTTTTTAATTTAAAAAGTGTGACTTGCTGCTCTTGGAAACTTGATAACTGGAGAGGGCCTGTGTGCAGGCGAATGCAATAGGACTACGTCTGAATGTAAACAGGACTGTCAGGACTGACTCAAATCAGAGTGGAAATGAAACGACCGGAGTGCTCGTACTGTAGCTGAAAGACTGACGGCTCATCTGGAATTCTTTTCCTCACTTAAGGGTGTTTAGGGGTTGCCATGGAGACTTCACAAGCACCCACTCACCTTCCAGGAGAAAAGACTGATCTATACGTTTGTAATCATGGACCAATGATATTTAATTATTTCCATTCAAGTTTTTTTTGTTTTGTTTTTGTTTTTGTTGTTCAATTAATGGCAAACCAATAATCATACCTGCCTGACCCGAAGAACCCACCGTCTTCTTCCATCATATTTCCCAACCGTGACTGGATGCTATGCAAGGGGAACAGAGGGACATTTTTACATGACCGACATTCATACACGTATAGAATAATATTGGAGACAGCTCGCCACATGGGCAGTCTTTGACTTTCTTATGAAAAATCAGCTGTGTAACACTAGTACTGAGAACATTTTGTTGATTTTGCAGATTTTTTTGTAAAATGAAGTCTATATGCATACTCATCACAGAGCCTTAAATATGGGTTAGAGACCTGAATTAGTGCCCTGGGGGGGGGGGCGGGGGGATTCCAAGAAGATGGTCATGTGGCAGACCTGTGTAAGTTAACCCTGATGTAGTGGCAAATCTGATAATAGAAGAGCCTGAAGTCCTCATTCTCTTAACTAAACAAAGCCAACAAGCTACTCTATTTGCAGGTTTACCACTCTAGCTAGGTTAGCATAGCCAGGTTTGTCACTTAACAACTTACTTGGAACCTCCCCCTGTTCTGTCAAGACACGTACACACTGCTGCAGCCAATGCTTTGTAAGGCATAGTGGTGGTTGTTTGCAGTGTTGAGGTGCTCGAAAAGAACATAATCTCTTATCACACTGTATGCAACAAATGCCCAGTGGGACAAAGACCAATAAGTGACTATCACACCAAGGAAGCCTAAAAAAATAGAAATTGCAGAACAATTGAAGTTATTTTAAAGATTAGTATTTCACTAGTTATTTAAATCCTAAGAAGCACTGATCTTTTTATGTTTTCTAAATTTATTTTGTATATACTGTATATTTATGAAACCTGTACATTCTGTATTGTGTGACTGTTGACCATCAAGAAAAGTTTAAATTTATTTTTTTGTTGTTGTTGTTATTGTTTATTCAAAACAATGAAAACAAATCTGGTACACTGTCGTTTGTTGGTTTCATTAAATGTGGAGTGTGAAGTGCAACGGCTAGATATATATAAGCATTTGTCTAGAACTGCGATGAGTGTGTCATCGAGTGTGAGTGGGGGCATCACCTCCATCTTATTTGACCAGCTGTAATAATGACGTGTAATAACTGGCAAAGGGGAATATGTGTCTGCGAGGTGTGAAGAGCCCTTGCCCACAATCAGTCTGGAAGGCAACACTGTTGTATCAGTGTGAGGTGATCTATTCATTAAAAAATGTGTAACAATCAAATCCCAAACGAGCTCCAGTTCAAACTCCAGTCATTTTTACACCAGTGGTGTTTTCTTAACTAACCACGTAGAGAACATAGCACACAATGGGGGACAGACAGACAGATGAAGTCTCCATTTACCCCAAAACTGCACTAAAAAACAGGGAAGAAGAGAGGGCAAACAGAAGGAACAAGAGAGAACGAGAGAGGGAATATAAATATCACCAAACAGGCCACATCAGAGCCGCTGCAGAAAAGCTGTTTGTTTCCCATCATCAGTGGACCCCATTTGTTCCTTGAGTTTGACACAGGCTTCCACACTTGTTTTTCTTCATTGTTTTGTAACAACAGCATCCTGTTTGCGACTCTGTGACATCATTTCCTGCTTCCACAAGGACAGCCAACAGTTTCTCACGCATCTCCTGTGCCGTGTGTGAGTGTGTGTGTGTGTGAGAGAGAGAGAGGCAGCTGCAAGAGGAAATTCTCACAAATAATCACAAACGAATAATACTACAACAAGAATGTGTCAATAATGTCAGACTCTCCATAATGGCCTTTATCTGCATTGCACAGAGGCCGATTCAGCGTGATTAGTCCTGCGATTGTTTGGGCAGCACAGCGAGGGAAAACATCTCAGTCTCAGGATATGCTTTATAACACAATTGCAGGCCTAAGGGAAATCTGATTAGGTTACCAGGGAGTTTGCGACATTCAAATATTTCTCCTCAGCATGTCATACTATTTTTATAGATAGAGATACTGACTGTATAAACAGCTGAGATTTGTGAATGGAAGACATTCAAAATACTTATTAAATAATCAGTACATCAGTATTCCAACTGCATCAGCCAAATTCTCCTGTATTCATGTCAACATCTAGATGTTGTGGGACAGACAACGGAACAGGTTGATTTTTATGAAGAGCACTCTGTACTTCCAAGAATGACCTCTCTCCCCTTTACAGTAGGCCAAACATGGCAAACAGCCCAGGCCTCGCCCTTTCAGGGATGTTTGTAATTACGCCAATTAGCACACGGGGGCAGTATACAATCCATATGCGTGGGCCTATGCTAAATGTCTTTTTAGTTGAAAAAATCCTTAAGACACGCAAAACATTCTATGTAGTCACTTAAACAAAGGAAATGAGTTGTTTTGGACAACGCAAGAAAGAAATCACCGACTTTGACGATGTTAACGTTTTAAGTCTTGAATTTAAAAGAGCTTATACGCAGATACGCTCATGTGGTTATTAGACCCATGAGACGCTCAGAGCTAACGCACATCGTTATTACCAGGCAGAATGGAAGGGACTGTCGTGTCTTAGACCTGTTAAGAGCCTTAACTGGCAGTACCAGGGGATAGGCTACAACCAAACTATTAATAGCTTATCCTGATCTGCCGCTTGAGGTGTCATGCATAAATTAAATGACTGAGTATGATGGTGTACAAGTTGTATGTTTTTGCTTTGAGAACTACATTGTGTGTTTTCAGTCAAAAAAAAAAAAAAACACGTTTCACTGATAGGACATCAACAGTCCACGACAGTGTCCTGTACTGTCCTGAACATACTGACAAACAGTAGGGCGGTGCCTTTGGCTGTGACAGCGTGTGGATATCATGTTATGACCTTAGTCAGTTGTCTCTGATCTGAATAATGTGATCTTTTACAGAGGTGAGACTTCCACTAACTAACCATGTGCGTAATGAGTGACCCAACGTCCACGCCTGGCACAAGAGAAAAACACGCTATGGGACGAGCTGGATCATTCTGTTCCGACGCCTATCTTTAGAAGAAGACTGTGATTGGATAGGTAATGTTTACGATACCCTCCTCTATAATATCATTGGCCAGCAACGTTCTGGTATGACAACAAATACACGTGTCTGAAGACCAATGTGAGGCACTGCACAGCGTTTGAGAGAACTGACACAAAATGCAAAAACAAATCTTAAACCCAATTCAGTTTCAATTATTAATCTAAATTTACTGTACCGGCGCAAATTCTTTCCAGTACAGATTGATCATACGCAAATAACGAGGACACTCGAAATTCCCGTCGTGGAATATGGATGGGGAGTGGAATCACGAAAGGAATTTCATTAAACTGCTGAAACACTAACCGTGGGTAGGTATGCGCAAATCTCAAGGGGACAGAGTATTCATTTAAAAGGTCCGTCTGTAGCCGTCTGAGGCAGTGTAAAACTATTTTACAGACCGAAGACTTTAAGAACTTCAAGAACTACAAATCACCCAGGAAGCTTTGGTTACAGATCACACAACAGGACACAATGAGGCCCGAGGACATGTTGCAGGAGATGCCCAGTCTATGGATATTCGGCTATGGCTCCTTGGTATGGAAACCGGACTTCAAGTACAAGAGAAGCAAAGTTGGTTATATTCGGGGCTATAAGAGACGTTTCTGGCACGGAGACACTTTTCATAGAGGCGACGAAAAAATGGTGGGTTATGTGCCATTTGGTGGGTTTGGTTACTGCAAGTTTGTACGATGTATGTTTTAATTTCTTGAGCATAGAGAACATTTAAAACATGGTACAGTGTGAAAGTTTATATAGAGAGATAATATAGAGTTTGATTGTTTGCTGTGATATAGTTTGATTGATTGTTTAATGTAGAGTTTGAAAGTCTGATTGGCTATAGGCTACACTGACTTGAGATGCAAGTGTTTTATGGGCTCTTGTTCTGGTCTCTTTGTAGCCTGGGAGAGTTGTGACATTGGTCGAGGATCATGACGTAAGTAAGAGTTTGCTCCTGGTTGCTGCTAAAATCCTTTAATTGTGTGGCTATTATTATTGTCTATCTTCAATGTCAACAGTCAAGTTCACCAAGGGTCTCAGAGTTCAGCACAGAGATTAACCCACTTTTCTGCATGACTGTGCCTCTTACAAATGGTTGTTTGCAGAGATCACTCCAATGCTAGCACACTCTCTTTTTAGGTCTACTTATCTGGGTCAAGAGCTGAACAAACATTCAGCTACAGATGCTGAATGTTTCTACCTCTCTCTCTCTCCTGCAGGCCTGCACGTGGGGAGTGGCCTACGAGGTCGCTGGCACACAGGTTGAGGATTCTCTTAAGTACCTGAACATCAGGGAAGTGGTGTTGGGCGGCTACCTCACCAAGATGGTAGAGTTCTGTCCGCGGGAGGAGAACGAGGCCCCTCTGCTAGCGCTGGTCTACATTGCCACATCTGACAACCCCATCTACCTCGGGCCGGCCAGCCCTGGCGAGATCGCAGCCCAGATTGCCTCCTGCCAAGGTCAGACGGGGCACAACATTGAATACCTCCTGCGCCTCACAGAGTTTATGCGGCTGTACTGCCCAGAGGTGGAGGATGAGCATCTCTTCTCCATCGAGGCGGCTGCCTTAGCTCTGGTGCTTTGACATACACACACACACACACTCTCTTTCTCTCTCATTCTCTCTCTCTCACACACACACCCTATTTCATGGTGCTTATGATGCTGGTGTGCTAAACAAACTGGCAGATTGCTAATGTCGCACCTCGAATGGTACCGTGAGTGATGAAAGTGAAAGTGAGCTTATGATGCCATTGAGTTAAGTAAGCTACACACTCACTATTTGGTCTATGTTCCAAATTCTTTTGTTCTCCTTCCCATCAACAGCACTCAGCAGCAAGCTTGTACAATAGTGCTATGATTGGAATTACTCCAAACTATCACTTTAAGTCTTTGAGGGTTCAGGGCTTAGGGCTGGGGGGACATGGGGATTCAGCTTTTCTCTTTCTACATGACACTGGCGACACAAACATGTCCATATTTGTCAAGAGCTTCGAAGTCACACCAAGTACTGAAAAACAGGCTCACGTGTGTGTGAAGATAGCTGCTGAGGTGAGGGGGGAAAAAAACAATGTGGAGGAGTGAGAGGCTACAGGAAGCCAGAGAACTCCACAGGAGGCTGAATAAACACTACACTACCCAGAATTCAAGGACTATAAAGTTTAGCATTTGGTTAAATTCTTTGTCTTTGATATCACAGACCTCAAGATGTGGAAAATGTGGGAGAATGACTGTTGGTGTGACATTTTGCATTGTTTTCTGGCAGTATCTAAACATTTTAAGTTATACACTAATGACTTTTGCTGAAGGCAGATGTTATGAGTCTGCTTGAGATTGCAACTCCATGTGAGTCAACCACAGACCACAGTTCTGGGATGCCATCCAGAGCGTTGGGGATCAACGATGTAAACACAGCATCTAACCAGACTTTGTGAAATGTGTTTGGCCACAGAATGCTCTGACTGTGACGCCATCAACATCAGTATCAAGGGCATCAGCTAATATGCATTGCTTTCAGGTTCAAAAGATGGAACCAATTTGGATGCCTAACAATCCCCCAACCAACCCTAATGCATGTACTGTTAAGCACTTTTGACAATAAGCTCTTTCTGACAGAATGTCTGTTTCTTTAAAACTGCTCTGTATACGCTACGCCTTTGTTGTAAAAGGACGTAAATAAAACACATTGTGATTTTTTTTAAGGAACTATTTGATAACCACCAACAGAAACACTTTAGATAAGGGTACATATATTCACCATTAATTAGCAGCTTATTAACATAAGAATATTATTTTTGATCTCAATATGCTTTGCTCAGTAAGGGGCTTGTAAGGAACAGTTATTACAATTATAGTTATTACAATTATAACAGCAGATAAATTCTTAGTTATTGGTCTATTATGGGTAGAATATGGTAATGTAGAATAAGGTATTAATAAGTGATTTGTAATGACTAACAAATGACTAACATGGTACTAATTTGCATGTTAATAAACTGCTAGTTAACGGAGAATATATGTACCCTAATCTAAAGTGTTACCCACCACCATGTCATAAGACTACAAAAAAGGCAGTCAAAATACAAGTAATAGATAAAAGATGAATTTGTGGTATTAGAAAATAAAGTATGCAAATAGTTTCGAATAGCTTCAGATTAGCAAATAGCTTCGCTCACTGTGTGTCTGGGACTAGAGCAGCATTACTGTCTACTGTGGCCAGCTTAGCTAGCATAGCACAGTGCTTATTCTTGACACTCCCCTATAAGATATACAGCCATTCTGTGGTCTCATTGACCCTAACCCTATGGTGTCATATTACAGCTGGTAAAGGATCACACAACCACAGCGATGCACCACTGAGGAATCAGGGAAAAAACAGGTTTCTGCAAGATCTGCTCAGGGAGCTCAGTCTGTTTTTCTTGTTTCTTTGTTTATTTTGTTTGTTTTTTTCCTGGTTTGAATATGCATTACACTTACAGGGGGACAGGAGGGAGGCAGCTATCACTTTACTGTCACTCCTTTGTGCTCTCTGCTCAAGAAGATCACACTGTTCCTTGGACCTTGCTACTTGCTTAATGGGTCCGTCAAAATAAACTCTAGGGTTGCATAACAGAGGCCTGTCGCCATGGCGCCTAACGTGACTTATCGTGTTACAGCAGGGTCTCATCTGTCAAGACCACTTTGCAAATCCACAACTTAAAAATTTAAAATGCTCTATAGAAAAACTTTTAAAATACTCACTTATGTACTCATTATGATCAGTGTACGTGCCTTCATGACTGTATGTGTGTTTTACTAGAATATTTTTATTGTTTATTGTGGTTTATGCCACTTAAGGGTACTCTAAACAAGTGTTGGTCTACCTTGTCTACAGCTTGTTTGAATTATCTCAAAGTGTCTGGTATTGCAGGTTTGCTGCAGCACAGTGTGTGTGTGTGTGTGTGTGTGTCTGCGTGTGTGTGTGCCTGTGGAGACTGGGCCTCATACTTCTAGAGTCAGCATATGCAGGGCTCCTCGTGAAGACAGGAGAGGAGAGAAGAGGGGTGGGGGTGGGGTGGTGGGGGGGCCTGTACATGAATTTCAATCACGTTTGGTGAACATGTGCCATGCACACACACACACACACACACACACACACATACACACTCACATCCACACACACACACATGCACACTCACATCCACACACACACAGCTCTGAAGTGATCCCCGCCCCCTCTTGAGTGTGAACATGTGTGCTCTCCACACATGTACACAGACACACACACACACACACATGTACTCCTGTCTCTAGGCATACTGCCCCAGATTCTTAGAAAAGTACATAGAACTGGGTAAAAGGTGAAGGGGGTGAGAGAAGAAGAAGAAAACAAATAATAAAATCCAGGCAAGACTAAAGGAAACCTGTATGCTCAGACACTCGCCAAGAGAAGAATGCGTTAAGGAACGGCCCCTCAGCCCTCAGGAGTTACAGCTTTTTGCTGATCTTAGAACTTTTGCCATGAATCCTGGAGCAGAAAATAAAACAAAGAACAACAGCTGTTCCTTGATTCCCTGATCAGCAACATGGAGTTGGAGTGATCGAATTCTTGTTCTGTCATTTCCCCTTCAGAATCATCACGTATAGGGTTAGTGTTTTATTAATGAGGTATTGGTGCATTAAAACCCAGGCGATAAATCACTTGACTGTCACCAATTAAGTGCTGTGTAGTGGAGGGGGTCAGAAAAGAAGTTAAAAGCTGAGAGAGTGGGGGGTTGGGGGGGTTGCGGGGTTGGGGGGGGGGGCGTCCTCGCTGCACATTATAGCCCATCGATCTGCAGGTCACACTAATGTACTGTAACACTGTACCATCCCCCATATGGAGCTAAGCTCAGGAGGATACGGGATTGGAGAAAGCACCAGCAAGAAACCACTGTAGGGGCAGGGGCTCCACCAACCAGCAGAAACTGTGTGTGTGTGTGTGTATAGCGGGGGCTGACTGCAGCCAACAGCAACTAATGAGGTGGGTGTTTGTTTGTGTGTGTGTGTTTGTGTGTGTGTGAAGGGGGGGCACAACCCAAAACAACTATAACCAAGGGGGCAGGGGTCCACCAGCCATAACAACTACACCCCAAGAGGGACTGCAGAAAGTCCCCACTACATCATCACTGTGAGGGGAAGTTGGGGGTGAGAGGGTCTACAGGAGAAAGCACTTGCCCACAACCGCAAAACAACAGAGCAGTTACTGAAGAAAGTAGGGCTGGTCGATTATGGGAAAAAATAATCATGATTACTTTGACCAATATTGAAATCACAATTATGTCACACGGTTAACAACTTACTTATTAACTTAGTACTGTGTATTGCATTTATGTACCCTTTAATTGAACATTCTAACTTTGGCATTTTCCATCAAGTTCCCATGAATTTTCATTCAAATGGTATGTGTGTGTGTGTGTGTGTGTGTGTGTGTGTCATTCAGTAAACAACCAAGAATAGAAGCTTTATAGTCAAGGCCTAATTGCAAAATGGAATGTGACAGAATAACAGAATAATGGCTTATTCCCAGTTATGTTAAATTTGAGATTGCTGGTAGCCATAATTGTAATCATGGCAAGATCTGATTAACTGGAAAGGTCTAGAAGAAAGCACTAGAAAGAGAGAGAGAGAGAGAAAGAAAGAGAGAGGGAGGGAAAGCCAAAAGGGAAAATGGGAACAGAGGAAAAAAGAGAGAAGAGAGGGCTAGAGATGAGAGGAAAAGAAAGAGTAAAGGGTGAAGAGGGGAAGAGGAAAGGACAGCGAGAAGGAGACAGGAGGGAGAGAGAGATAAAACAAGAGAAGGTAGGGAGAAAGCAAGAAGGAAGGAGGGGGGAGAAAAGGGGGATCGACAGAGAAGGGAAGAGAGGAAGACAAGTCAGAGAGAGGGAGAAAAACAATAATAGCCAGATAATAAAGACCAGAATAGAGACATGAGGAAGAGAGAGAGACGGGGAGGAAGGAAGAAATGTAGTGTGCCATCTGTTTGACCCTCAAGTGATATTTTTAAATTCTCAAGTTGGCCTGTCTTTTGTGCCAGGTTAGTCAATAGGGTTTCTGGGGACATTCATTTATTCATTCATACTTTCACAGACTGAGCTTGCTGATGGCAAAATGATTCATGCAAAAACTGTTTGCTGTGTCTGCTGTTGCGTAGCTGCCTGCTGTGCAGAACCCTAGGGGGCTCTTTTAATATGCATTTGGTGTGTGTCTTAGCCTCTAAACAAAAAGGGGTTTTATGTGTGAGTGTGTGTGTGTTTGTATTTTCTGAATGCATGCTGAGACACAGATCACAATAATGACTTCATTCAGGGTGACCTGCAAGCTGACTTGGACTCTGTCTGAACCCTGATCTTTGACCTTTGACCTTGGTCGGTCAGCAGAGGGCACTCAGTCAGTGCAGAAGGGTGCGGTAGCGAAAGCGATTAGGACACTAATGGACACATAGGCTGGTCTCTGTGGTCTCGGACCCCTCTCGTCAACAGCAGAGGTCACCCCCAAGGTCGCGAGGGCTGGCAGCAGTGGATCAGATGACCCAGTCAGGGCCTGACCTCACCACTCCTCTCTCAATAAGACCTTGCAGCTCATTAAGAACTCATCCCATTAGGGTTTTGTGTGTGTGTGTGTGAGTGTGTGTACAGGGGCCACAGGGCCATGGCAGACCCATTCAAAGCTAAGTTGATGTGTATGTGTGTAAGAGTCCCTGCACTATAGCAGATTGACTCGGAGCTAAGTGTGTGTGTGTGTGTGTGTGTGCACATGTGCTGGGACTCGAGCCGCACTTAATTTGACCATCCAGAGACTTGAGACTTAACTTGAGACTCTTGAACATTCGTTATTTATTCATTTTTTAGTGGATTAATTTTCACAAGCTAAAATTCCCTTCCATTCTCTACCTTATCATCATGTGTGTGTTACGTGCTCACACGTAAGAATGTAAACAATGTCAACAGAATGTAAACAATTAATGTTACATGATAGCTTAACTATACCTGCGGCTACTGTACCATTCAGCATGGCTTTTGGCTATGAAGACTTTTCACAAGGCTAAAAAGTATACCTAAGGATAAGAATGAGTGTTAGCAGAATAAAGGACACTTTATAGAGCACCTGAAAATACATTCAAACAGGTCAGTGACTTGGTAATAAAAGTGTATTTTTATAAGATTAGCAAACGAGTTAAACCAGACACAGTTTATAGAGGTGTATTCTGGCTATTCGTAATGTAAAGATGACGGAGTTGAGAAACAGGAAGTTCTGCCCTGCAGTGAAAATAGCCAATTGCATTGTTGGACGCAGTATGACTGATGGTTAACATTTTGTTTACTATCTCTGTCACCATGGTGATAGCCATGCCGGAAATATTGGCACAGGCATAGTGAGCAATTTGCCATTTTAAATAATGTCTTTTTTTTAGCTTTATTTGAGCAATCTACAGGTGGATTTTGACATTGTTTAATTCAGAGTTAAGGATTCATACAATACACTTAAGTCAATATGACCTGCCAGTCCGGAGATTTGGATATTTCCCCATTCATTTTGATAGGGCCTGGTCTTGTTAATCACAAATAGCTGCCCACAGGAGTTTCAAGATGGCGGCCAAATGAAGGGACTTGCCTTAGAAGGATTTTGATTAAACTTTGATTAAACAATTAATGTTACATGATAGCTTAACTATACCTGCGGCTACTGTACCATTCAGCATGGCTTTTGGCTATGAAGACTTAAACTCAGCACCCAGGTAACGATTTTTGGTTTCTGAAACATTCCAGAAAGGTTATCTGTTGGGTATGGGAATGTTCCATAAAGGCAGTTTTGATTCTCTGAAGGGGAGAGTTTTTTACGTGTAACTAGAACGTTAGTTTTGTTGCCGAAAAAAAACATGATTCAGCAGAAAAAAGATAGCATTGTGTGGGACGTGAACCTGGGTCACCTGATTGCTATTCACTTGTGTTACCCCTACACAAATAGGGTATAAGACTTTGGTATACATATGTGAAGAGCATAACACAACCATGACATAACGTTTGAGTTGGTTCCTAAAACGTTAAGGAAATGTTTGTGTGACAACCTACAGCTAACGTCCTCTAAATGTACACCAAAGGTTTATGGAAAAACGTTCTTAAAATAACCATAGGAAAACCATGGGCCAACATTATTTAAGGTTTTTGTAATGTTCCATGTTAGCTGGGCATAACATAGAGTTGTTAGCTTGGTAGCTATTAAACTGCATTGTATTGCCATTTGCAGTGAAAGACAGTGTTATTTTGCTTAGCCTACTGTGTGTTCAGCAACCGAAATGAATTCTCTCTCTATTTTAGACTACTCCCCCCTTCATCATCAATCATATCATTTTAGCATAGCAAATCCTGTGACTGCATATCTAAAAACAATTTGTGCAAACAGCTAAAGGTGAGGTTTACCATCAAAATGCTTAGTTCATGCCTCAAAGCAGCCTGAATAATATGCTGAAATTATCTTTTTTTGGCTTTCTGCAAAGTAAAAAAAAATCTTATTAATTGCATTAAAGCAATGACATTGTGATCACAGATTTTAGCAAAAAAAATCGGTGTTGCTTATGATGCACAAGATAACTGGCTTAGCCACCTGCATGTCATGACCTTATGACCTCATAAAACAGAACGGGCAGTGACGTGAGACATGGAACTTGACTTGGCCCTTCTCCTCAAAGACTTGAGACTTGATTTAGACTTATAAAATTATGTTGTGAAAATGTCTGTTATGTGTGTGTGTGTGTGCGTGTGTAAGAAGATGCCTCAGCATCACGGCACACATTCATTCATTCATTCAGGGGATGAGTACTATTACCCGCTCAACAATAAAGGTCTGAGGAGTAAATAAGGAGGCATAATCTTTAGAGATTAGCCGCTAATCTAGGCTTTACCCACCCATTTAACGCACTTTATCCTGGAGTCACCATTCTGCACACAAAATCAACTTTCCACAAACTGGGCGCTTCTGGAGAACCGACATTGCTTCTTTTTTTTGCACCAGCTTAAGCAAGTAGTGTTGACACTTACGTAGTTGCATACAGCTTTCTCACAAGCCCATAACATTGTGTAAATACACATTCAGCACACTGTGTTCTTGTCCAAAAGTAAGACAAAATCTCTTTGTTTCAAAGGAACGCTTCCGTTTTGGTTCTTTTTTTTAGGAAACTGGGATGGATTTCCTCTAAATTGTAGCTTTTTTTTTTTTTACTTACTTCTGCAGGCATGTCTTGCCAAGTATAGATATAGTGACTTTACTACTGCCTTTACCAGGGATTTCTGCAACCAGACACTGTCAAAATAGCCAGCTATCAATAACACATCATGTCAGGGCCAATTCTTTCTGTCCTGAGCTTTCTGCATTTTCCTGTTCCCACTCTTTCAAACCACAGTTGCAAATTCTGCTTACTGTGTGTTCCGCAACACTGAATGAAATCTACAAACATAAGGGAGAACCATCCTTTTGTTTCAAGGGTACACTTCAGTGGTTGATCTTTTTGTCTTAGGAAATTGGGTTGGATATCCAATAAACTTTCAATTTCCATTTCCAACTTTTAGGTAATGCTTTATAATAACGTTCATGAATAAGCCAAACCAGTGTTAGCTGTGAAAAAATCATTACTTTATCACAATTCCAAAATATAAAAATGTTTATGAAAAACATCTCATGTGTACTAATGTGATTGTGTGATCAGGTTACCACAGGCAAGGGCTTTTATAAGGAGAAATGTGGTGTGAATTGGTCCATATCCCTGTTGTTCCAGTCAGCGATCACTGATGGTAGGAAAAAGAATGTGAAATCAAATAGCAAACCAGCAGCTAACGTTCAACTGAATGGGTCACAGTAGCTTCAGTTGTATTTTCACTATGTCCAGTTCAGTTGGATGATGTCACACTTGTTAATTTAAGTCTTATTAGTTGGATAAGATACAGAGAATGGAGGGCCACTGCATTGTGAAGAGATTTTCACAGAGTGTGAGAACAAGTATTACAAATTGCTTAGAATCACCTACAGTCTCTCTGACTCTAACTTCAGACTACAAGTCTGAATCATATGCTACCATCAATTTTCCAAAAAAAACAGTTAGCAACTTAGTTTGGAAAAACCAAAGTTGTTATGCATTCAGCAACTTTGTTGGTTAGCAATGAGCAGTTACAAACTGTGGGAAACTGACCCCTGGTAAGTGACACCAAGTCCTTCCTTATTATTGGAAGGGAGAAGTGGCAGCTGTTGGCTAATACTCCTCAACCGCTGTTGGAGATTGAAGAAGGAGAACAGGCAATTAGCAGTGATTTTTTTGCTGGTTAAGCCACACACATGAAATTGAAGAGACAAGGCTTTAGGCCCCAGAGACTGCTGTGTGTATGTGACAGGGTCATGCTGGTGTGTGTGAAAGTACAGAGCTAACGTTGTAGTAGTAGTAGTAGTCGTATGTGTGTGTGTGTGTGTGTTTGTGTGAGACAATGGGCAAAGATGGTCAAATGACTTACATAATCATCACTTTAGCTGTGGAATCTATACACCACCCACCCCACACACACACACACTCAAACTTTTTAATACATGCACACTCACACACACACACACACAGAAAAGAGCAGACATACAAACTTACTTAAACTTGCACCCCCCCCCCCCCCCACCACACACACACACGCACAAACACACACACACACTCTCTTAATCTAATCCGTCCTGCGCGTGGCTGGGGCCTGACCCTGCACTGACCCAATTAACGGCTCTGCAGAGAGCAGCCTGCTGCCTAATTACCCCCCCCCCCCACACACACACACACACACATACAGGCACGAGGCCGCCACGCTACGCCACCCCACTTTCCCCACGCCAAAATTCTGCCTCCTAATCTCGTTTTCACCCTATCGAGACCGAGTGTATGGGGGGCAGGGTACACACACAACTCCTTACCCCCCCCCCCCCCCCCCACCACCACCACCACCCCCCCCCCCACCCCTACCCCCAACACACAAACCCCCACACAACATGGGCCTAAACACATAAACACACGCACACACACACACATTCACTCACAACAGACACACCATACACACAAACAAACACACACCCCAAGAAGTGCATGAGATCATCCCCCTGGAGCTGCTGGTGACTCCGGTGGGAAACCTTACAAGCGTGTGGCCTGAGAGTTTAATCAAAGTGATTAGTAGTGATGTGATCAATGTCATTTAAAGGGGCCAGGGCTGGGGAAGAGACAGCACAGCAAACCAGATCATTTCAGAGCAGTTACAGCAGCTGCCCCAAGCTGTTTACTTTGTGACCACAACAAAAGGCTTACGTCTTGCATTACTCTTGAAAACTGGCACAGGGTGTGTGTGTGTGTCTACGATAGATGACAATAAAACATGTTTTCAGCTGGAGTTTTCCATATCTGTGTGTGTGTGTGTGTGTGTGTGTGTGTATACAGGCCTATGATGTGTTTCCTTCCCTGAAATAGTTGCGAAAATCAAACGGGGTATTCCATGGTACAACATTCTCAAATCATCCTGAAACTTCCGTTTCTGGTTTTACTTTGCATGCTTATTGTAATGACAACACTACAATTATGTTGACTGGAAACCCCCAACTTCCTGGTCTATACACATTTAATGACAGGATGCCAAACGGTAAGATTGGCTTGATACACAACACTTTACCACACATCAATCGTCTCAAGATTCCAATCACACACTCATTTCTACAAAAAAAAAGGAATTTCAACATCTTTTCAACATAATTTTTCTTTAGAACAACACAACACAATAACATAACAATCCCATAATATCACACTGACACCACAGTAGCTGTTACCCTGACTGAGTTTATTATGCCAAGATATCTCCTATTAACTCTCAATGGAACTCCGCAGTATCTAAGACATACAAAAATATACAAGCATTACTGGCGTAACTGCCTCCTGAATGCCTCTATTGTGTTGAGAACAAATCAATTTATGTAGCATTATTCATGCTGCATTTAACTTGAAGTGACAGCATTGCTTCATTTATGCAACAATACAGAAACAATGAGCGGACCTCCCCATATGCAGCGACTCCTGGGCAGCCCAGCAGTGCTCCCATGAGTGACTACAGCCTCACACCAGCCTCAGCCCTGTGTGTGGAGAGACTGAAGCCTACGAGGCCTACTCGCTGCCCATGTTACGGAGCAACTACAGTTCACAAAGCCAGATACAGCTTTGCCTATGCAGGGATTGAAGCCTATAGCTCCTGCCTAAACAGGGACAGTGGTGGCGTAGTGGTTAAGGAACCTGGCTAGCCCTAGGCCTGTTAGCCCAATTAGCATTAGGTGTTAATGATTACCATGTTTGATTTGTATTGGATTTTTCTCTTCTATGAAGATTACAGGGCAGTAGTGGCATAGTGGTTAAGGAACCTGGCTAGCATGCTAGTAGCCTAGTAATTGTGGGTTTGAATCCCGGCCGCCTCCGTTGTGCCCTTGAGCAAGGCAAGTTGCTCTAGGGGAAACTGGCCCTGATGTGATTGATAGTTGACAAATGTCAGTGGCTTTGGATAAAAGTGTCTCATAAATGTAAGAGAATTGTGTTTTTTTTAATATTTGTGTTATTTTTCTGCCCTTTCTGTTAAGTTGATATAAATAAACTAAGTATGAGTATGACTCTGGCTACAGCGCTGATACCACGTAAAGACCCAAATCTGCATGAGGATCCATGTTCAAATCCGGCCCGCGGGTCGATTGCCACGGCAACCCCATCTCTCTCTACCTCATCTTTCCCGTCTCCTTGCTAATGTCCTGTCAATTAAGGCAACAAAAGCCCATTAATGCATCTTTTAAAACAAGGATACAACAGATTGCAGCATTTGTTCCGTACATTTGTAATGGATTTGTTTATCACAGAGTGTTCGGGAATCAAACCTAAAGTTGTTAAAACAAGTCATGTTACGACTGGCCTACCACATACAATATATTTTTTTTTAGTATACAGACATAAACATATTACATGATTCTTGAAGGAAATACATCAAATTAAGTAATCAAGTGGGAAAGTACCACTGGCTTTAAGTACGTTATGCAAATGACTGAGCTCAAAAACAGCTCCTGGACACAGATATGATTTTATCATTCATTCCGGTCCTCCACTTGTCTGCTTTCAATTTGTTTTCCTTGTGAAAAGTTTTGATGTAGTTTCTCTGGAAGTGCAAGTGTCTGACGTCTGTTCACACCCTAAAGATAATACCTTTAACGTCTGTTTACACCCTAAAGATAATACCTTTCAGCTCTTTCGGCAGCCTGGAGCCAGGATCCCCTTTCACTCGCATGCCGTCACATGTTCTATCTGCAATTCCATCACATTTACACACACACACACACACACACACACACACACACACACACACACACACACACACACACACACACTCTCTCTCAATCTGACATTCACTTCTAAGTTCTTTTCAACAACTTCCTACATTTCTACATCACCACCACACCAAACAGCTGACACTGAACAATGTTCTGGCTGATTCATTAGTAACTTTCTCAAGGACCATCTCAGGACCAGATAAGACAAGAGCTTCACTAAGTCAAGGGTGAATCTTTGATCAGGGCCAGAACAGAACCACAGCCTCTTTAGACTAGGGCTGCAACTAACTAAAGGGCTATTTTCATAATCAATAAATCAACAAACTATTTCCTTGATTAACTGATCAGTTGTTTGATTGGTATATTTGTCAGAAACTGGTGAAAACCTGCCCGAGGGCAGATCAGGGCTAAACTTGGGCCAGGAACTAGACTGAGAATTGAAAGAGATCATTATGCGCATTCCAGGTGCAGTTCAAAATGTATCAGATTAGTCTGATGAGTCTCCACACTTGATCCTGTCTTATGTTTTTGTCTTCTTCTTCTTGTTCCTTGGCTAATAATACTATTGTTGTCAGATTCAGAGAAAAAAATAAACAGTTGAAATGTCAATCACAGCCAAGAACAACTAATACAAAAGATAAGAAAGGACAAAAAGTGGATGGACTCTTCTTAAGAATAACAGAACAGCGTTGGAGCTTCACCAGACCAGAGCCTTATCTCTGTCAAGCAGCTGCTCTCTTTGGCCTCTCTGATCTCAACCCTCAGTGATGTTTTCTGGCTGTGCGGTGCGGTGATGTAACTCAGCAGACCTCTGTGGTTGATTATGGGTTAAAGAGGCTTTAATCTCCAGTGTGTAATTGAGCTCCGAGCAGCCCTGATGTCTTTCATCCCGACCTTCAGAAACAGATTCAGATCTGCTCCCTGCATCCAGCATGCAATGTGGGCCATTGCACAACCAGAAATGTGTTGTCATCAGCCGAACAGAGGTGAACATATGTGTTGAACGTGTTTTCATTGAACTGTCCAATTTGAACAAGCTTGTGTAAACCATTTCCACTCCACTGGCATATTTGTTCAGCACCCATATGTGTTCATGGACAAGTGCCTAGATAACAAAAGGTGCCTGGATGACAAAAGGTTGGTTACCACAGCCGGCTGATCCAGCGGTCTACTAATGTGGCTCATCCATTTTTCCACCAGTGTGCCAGTTTCGTCACGGCTTGTGGTCTGAAGATTACATTATCTATTCACTTCTACTACTTCTTTGGTTAAATTTATATTTGATGTTATCATTATTAACATTATTTATTTGTTAGTTTATTTTGTTTGTTTGTTTGTTTGAATATTATATATTCAATTCTGTTAGGGGCCCCACCACTCCAGGGAGGACACCATCACCACTGCCATTCACCTGGCTCTCACACATCTGGAAACAAAGGACACTTATGTCAGAATACTGTTCATCAACTGCAGCTCAGCATTCAACACCATCACTCCACAGCAGCTGGTAAAGAAACTTGGTCAACTGGGTCTGAACACCACCATCTGCAACTGGATCCTGGACTTCCTAGTGGGGAGATCACAGGCAGTCAGGATAGGAAACAGGACCTCCAACACCACCTTACTGAACACAGGAGCCCCCCAAGGCTGCGTACTTAGCCCCCTGCTGTTCACACTTCTAACCCATGACTGTGCACAAACCACATCATCAAATTTGCTGATGACACAACTGTGGTGGGTTTAATAAGCAGAGAAAATGAGGACCTGTACAGAGATGAGGTGACTCAGCTCAGCAACTGGTGTGCTCACAACAACTTGTCCCTCAATGTGGACAAAACAAAAGAACTGAACATTAATTTCAGAAGACCTTCAGGCAAACACACCCCACGGTCCATAAACAACCTTACAGTTGAGACTGTTCAGGACACAAAGTTTCTGGGCGTACACATCACAGACAACCTCACATGGATCAAGAACACCACATACATTACAAAGAAAGCCCAGCAACACCTCTATTTTCTACGGACACTGCGGAAGGCCCACCTCCGTCACCCCCCCATCCTGACAACCTTCTACAGGGGCAGAGAGCATCTCTTGAGAGCATCCTCAGCAGTGCCATCACAGCATGGTTTGGTAACTACACTACTGCAGAAGGACAGGCCCTGCAAAGGATTGTGAGGATGGCTGAGAAGATCACAGGGACCTCTCTTCCCTCGCTCTCCGACATCTACAACTGTCTGTGCAAAGCCACAAGCATTGTTAAAGACTCAACATACCCGTCCCATGGACTGTTCTCCCTAATGCCATCAGGGCAAAGATACCGTAGTATAACTGCCCTCACCTCAAGAATAGGGAAGAGCTTCTTCCCTCAAGCAGTCAGACTGTTGAACAACAAAACATGTTTATTCACACTAAACTGAATGCACACCTGCACTTTTTCTATGCTGGAAAACACTATATTCTACCTCCACCCCACTTTGAATCTATCTACAAACAATCAGTGCTCTGTTACAAGTCTACTTATGCTCTGTCTTAGTGTCTATTTTCTGATGCACTTTATGTATATTTATATTTATACTGTATGTGCACTAAATGTAGCCTAAGTGCACTAAATGTAGCCTAAGTGCACTAAATGTAGCCTGTCTCAAATGTCTTCTATGTATCTTAATGTGGCACCACTTGAATTCAAGGTGAAACGTTGTTTCATCTCACTGTATACAGTGCATATGGCTGAAATGACAATAAAACCCACTTGACTTCACTTGAGAAGATGAACAGAGAAGGCACACCATTGGCAGAAAGCCACCAGCGGTCTGATATTTACAAATTTGAAAACACATGGTTCCTTCTGTGAGCTTGTGTCGTAAACCCATAATCCATTAGACAGACTTATTTACTCTAACTACTCACTCACTAGTGTGCCACATTGTTTCGTATAACATATATCTTCATGTTAAGATTTTGAAATCTTAAGATATTGAAAATACTGTGCAAACCTTTCTCCCTCATGCAAAAAACATGCCCATGTGCACTTTTGGAGTGCACGCGCACACACACACACCCACACACACAGCAGTGAGATAACTGCTCTCTCTATCGGACAAATTCAGTAAGACAAGTGTACTCACACAGATATATAGAGAATATATCACCCCACTCTGACAGAGCGCAGAGCTCAGAAACACACACCAGCAGCAAATACCTTGGACGAGTTTAAAAGGTGGATGGGGGGTGGAGTAAGTGTCATCCAATACTTAGAGCTATAAACTTTAAAACTCTCTTTTACCCACCTGGACTTTTTCTCCCACTTTCCTTCAGCTTCATGAAACTTTTTTTTTTTACTTTTACTTTTGTGTAAAGCGCTTTAAGCTGCCCTTGGCATTATTTGTGTTATGCACATACACCTTGTCTTGTCTTGCTGTGGGGGTTCAGTGCTGCTTTCTTCCTTTCTGGAGCCATGGCTAGGTATGCTGAGACACAAACTAGTTGCACAATCTTGGGTCTTGGGGCTGGAGCTGGGGCTGGCAGTCAGGCCTTGGGTGTTGGGGCTGGAGCTGGAGCTGGGTCTGGGGCTGGGGCTGGAGCAGTGTCTGGAAGTCAGGCCTTGGGTGTTGGGGTTGGGTCTGGGGCTGGAGCAGTGTCTGGAAGTCGGCCTTGGGTGCTGGTGCCGGTGCCGGGGGCAGGTGGCAGGGGCAGGGGCAGGGGCAGTCTCTGGCAGTCCATTTCCTGGAAAGACGGAGAGGAAGGAACCATATTTGATAAAAAAGACTTCCAGCTGAGAGCCAGGGAAACAGCCCACTAGAAGCCACCAAAATATCACACACACATACTCACAACACACACTCATTCACACACACATACAGAAATACAACACACACACACACACTCGCTTACAAACACAACACACACACTCACTTACAAACACAACACATACACACACACACACACAAATGTGTGTAATAAATAAATATCATAATGGGGAAGGCCTTATCTGGACACCCCTACACCACACCACCAGTTTGTCTTTCCCTCAGGAGGCAGATCCTGTGGGCCGATAAAGATGGCCCTGACTAACCGAAACTGTAAACACTTCTGTCCGCGAGTGAGCAAGCGTTGAGAATATCAAAAGGCCCTCCAAATTTCCTGCTATTTTACTAGAATGCCTTTTCCCTCAAAGAACAGGAAGCAAAGCCCAATGTTTCCCACCGGCCAGCGAGGCCTGGAGCTCTGCGCTTTTCCTCATCGGTCCTCCTGCGCTGCAGACAATGACTGAGAAAAAAACACACACACACACATAACACACACACATACACACACGGGCTTTGTGTGGGAGTCTTACTGCTTTTGCTGTTGCAATGGATTCTAGGGCTCTTGATTACAGTTTTGCATACATGCATGCACTTGATGAGTGTTTTAAGACACAGATGACCACTGTCAACCCCAAGTTGGCCTATGTAGTGTAAACATACACATGTTAGGATTTAAGGAGTGTTGTGTATGTTGTCTGTGTGTTTGTATGTACATAAACCAAGCCACTCACAGTGCAAACAATGGACTGTCAAGAGCATGTACATACATACCCCCCCTCCTCCATACACACACACACACACACACACACACAGGTATATACCCATTACAGGACGTGAGTGTAAGCATACATGTTGTGTATGTATGTTTGTGTGAGTGTGTGTACATGGGTGGGTGGGGGGTGGTCGTGTGTATTTGAGTGTGTGTGTGTGTGTGTGTGTGTATGTGCGTGGGGTATATGTGTACATGCTCTTGACCCCCATCAGGAAACGCAGGGGCTCATCCGCTTGTTTGTAAACACTTGTAAATGTTGAGATGCATGGACAGGCATGACTCCAGTCTACATGCTACTTTCATGATGTCTTTGAGGACGTGTATGTTTACGTATGTGCTATTGTATACGTGCATGAGCGTGTGTGCACACACACATGTAGGCGAGGTATTCAGGCAGTGCACGCGTGTGTATCTCCATGTGTCCACTTGACCCCATACACACGAGGAAACTCACTGGCTCACCCCTGTGGTATGACAAACACATACATGTGTGCATGGATCTGAGAAGGCATAGTGTGTGTGTTTTTGTGTGTGTCCATACTGTGCATACTCATGAACTGATTGGAGGAAGTGCACGAAACTTGGATGGAGTAACTATTTTTACACCTTGAGATATAAAAAGGACAGCCATGAACTCCAGGCTCCACTGTATTGTGTGTATGAGTGTGCGTGTGTGTGTGTGTGTGTGTGAAAAAAAAAGTCTGTGTGGACGTGTGTTCACAAGGCTGTGCGGGTGAGTACATGTCTAGTATGTACATTTCATATCATTTATGAATTTGTGTGTGTGTGTGTGTGTCTGTGTGTGTGTGAAGTGTAAAGTGCATGTGTGCGTCTGTCAGTGTGCGTCTGTCAGTACACTGACTCACTTGAAAAACTGTAAGTAGTCTAGGCAACCAGTTTCCACCAGTTTTTCAGGTTAGCTTTCATTTTTCTTCTTTGCAGTGTTTGGATGTGTGTCCAGGCTAGCGCAGTTGTATGCTCATCAGCACAATGTGTATGTGCATGCAGAGTTCAATACAATTTAGGACTGATTCAATTTATGAACTTGTGTGTGTGTGTGTGTGTGTGTGTGTGTGTGTGTGTGTGTGTGTGTGTGTGTTTGTGCTATGTCTGGATCCCACTTGGTGCCCCCTGGTTAGAAACTCACGAGCTCACCCGTGTGGCCGTTCCTATGATCCAGTTGCTGTGGAGAGATAAGGATTAACCAATATGGGGATCAGCTACTGTATGTGCCTGCCTGACGCCTGACTGTCCAAGGGTTCCAAATTCAGATTCAAAGAAGAAATTCTCTCTCTCACTCTCTCGCTCTATCTATCTAACTAGATAGATTGATAGATAGATATTATGATTATTAAGTAAGATTATCAGAGTAGATAGATAGATAGATAGATGTACTTTATTGATCCCAAGCTGGGAAACTCACTTGCAGTTGCTGCATGACATGTAGGACAAGCACAATAACTGTACAACACAATAACAATACAAAGAGGTAGATCTGGCATTCTGAATTGAAGAATTGAGGAAATTCCTGACAGCCTTTTTTTTTTTTGATTGGTGAATGATGGGTTCCAGAGCCTTCTGGCCAATCGTGTAGCACTGAAATACCTACTTTAGATTAGAAGGGTTCAGAAGAGAGACCAAGCTATTAGGATGTCTCAGGCGTTTCTCTTAAGCCTTAAATGTCCTGCAGACAGCAGCATTATAAACACACACACACACACACATCTGCCTGTAAAAGCCCCCACTGTGCTGTAGAGAGGGCTAAAGGGCGAATGTGAACTGGTTATCAGCCCCCAGTAGCCTGCTCACCCCTTACTTACACACACACACACACACACAGAGTCCACTCCACTGGCAAAGGCTGTGGGTCTGTCCGAGGGCTGATAAGGGGTTTCAAAGAGGCGGCCCGGAGCTGGCTGCAATCTCCCCCGCACATGCAGGTCACACACACAAAGCTTTGGGATAAAACACAACCAGTGAACACATAACACTGATTTATACTACACTTCAGTGGCACGCACACACACACACACACACACAGGCTTTTGACAAAACACAACCAGTAAACACAACACAGATTTATAACACACTTGAGCTTCAGTTGCACACACACACACAGCTCTGGGATAAAACACACTAGTGAACACACAAGCAACTTACACTACACTATACCAGCAGAGGTTGACACTGCTGCGCATATAACAAAACACACATACACACACACTTTAGAATACTTCATAATTTTCCAGGGGGTTGCAAGATGTATGAATCTGTTAAATGTTTTGAGTGTCCGACTGTGTGTGTGTGTGTGTGTGTGTGTGTGTGCCTCATGAACATTAATTCTTTATTCTTTAGAAGAATACAAGAGTGTTGACCACTCTTCTCTTCATCTTTCTCTATGTCATTATTGCTCATGTATCATATAGACAAAAGGGCAAAACATGCAGACTGGACACCAACACACACAAACACACTCTCACACACACTATCTAATACAGTGTATCAGTACAACAGGGCAGCACGTATCGGTCACCCTGCCATTGTGTGCAACATTTGTTTTTGCCAAGCTCTGTGTACGGGACGGGGTTGGGGACTGGGTGGTGAATCCTTGTCAAATCTGTAACTGCCAAACTCCTGCCTTTTCCTGACCCCAAAAGCCAGAGGTTTCGCTGATAATTCACTTTCCAGTGGTGATCGCATCCAAGAGCAACATGTTCGTCTAAAGTCAACCCCTTTGATTCCCGACAAACCACTTCCTGAAGTCATTTATGAAATCCTTTCGATGGCCGGGCAAAGTATCCTGCAGCTGTGTTTGTTTCGGGGTGATTTTCCCTTGAAAACAGATTAATCATTCCAGTACAATCTGGGCGCCCAATCTCCACGTTTTCTGGCATTTTGAGTTTTCTTACAGTCCATTTATCTTTACACCCGAATGACGCCTCCATCGCTCGAAGGGTATTCTTTGCACCCAACCATAGGACAACATCAAACAACCCCATGAGTCAAGCTGTGGCGATTAGATCTCTTCTTAAGATACCCTATTCACAAGTACCACTATCAGTCGTCAGCAAAACATCAACTCAGAATGCCATAGCCTGATGGATAGGAGGAAAGAAATTAATCCCTATTAGGGTGCTTGACATGATGATAAGGGCAAGTGGAATTTGCTCTGAGACATGTGAAGGAAGGGAAAGTCATTAAGCACATTAAAACAACGACAGACTTTTTTTTAAATGTGAAGCTAATACTCAGACAAATCCTACCCTTAATTATGTCACTCAGGCGCAGGGTTGGCCAACTGTGACCTGAAATTAAAATCACGATTAATTGATCATCTTACCTCAATTATAATTAACGACCGATTATTTAGTTATTTCTTTTTTGGCCTCACATAGTTCACTGGCAAGGTCTGTATGGTCTGTATCTGTATTTGTAAAGCTAGGGGACTTTCTAATGAAAATAACTGCATATCTTATCTTTGTCATTTGAAAATAATTGAAGGAAATACACAATAGAAAAAATAAATCACTGATATGGGCAAGATTACATCGTTTAATGGTGCTGAATGTCGGTTTTGATTATTTTGCGGTTAACTGCCCAGCCCTCTTAATGACAACATGGATTCTATTTCTTAAAGTATGTACTTCTTCACGGACTTGAGGGGAGCCACCAAACTTCAGAGACTGACTTCTGTTTTTGTTTTTTAGAAGATTTACGAAAGTTGCCCAGAACTCTCGTGTACAAGAGGCAATGTACAATACTTGGCAATACACAAACGAATAAGATAATCTACAGTTACAGTTCAGCTGCTTAGCCACAGGCCCAACTTGTCCCAGCATGACAACCCTTCCCAACAACTCAACGTAGCAGAAAGAGAGAGAGAGAGAGAGAGAGAGAGAGAGAGAGAGTCTTTGTCTTGAATTTCAGCATGCCCTTACTGAAAGCATCACCCCACAGCACCTAAACGCTTGGCTTTAACGGAATGAGAAGAAGAAGCAGAAGAAACTGAGTGAGAGAACGAGAGACGCTGAAGCGGTATTGACTTTCATTCCATGGGTGGTTAAAGCTTGGGGACGCCGGTCGTATTGAGAACACCTGCGTTTCCCTGACTTTAAAGTGTCCTTATGGGTCTATATTTGACTTGACATTAATTACCCTTTCCTCCTTTTATCATATTTTTTTTACATTTACTCATTTGACTTGTTTTTCTCTTAGTTATGCTACGTAGGCTATTCTTTATTTAGCTAGCTGATGCACAGTGTATTGGTGCTCAACTGTTTTAAACTGTTTCACTTATAAAGCACTTTGGATAACTTCTGATGTTTTAAATGAGCTATGTAAATAAACTTAACATCACAAGTTATTTATTGCTCTCTTCATAGTATGATGACACTGACTTCCTTTCTAAGACTTCAGAGTAAATCTGAGTAGTCTGCTATACTATAGTAAGGGGGTTAAATTCTGCTCCCACATTTAGGCGAGGGAAATATCTTCCATCTGGTATAAACTCTGCTCAGTAGCTAAGTAGCTCGGCTAATGTTTTGTGAGTGCACTGTTTATACTAACCACCAGCAGACCTTGATCATAGTATAGTCATTTGTTAATCATCTTGGCGTCAGAAGGGGTGTTCAACCAGGGCACCAAACAAGCTAGGACCGCCCCTGCGGTCACGCAAGCCATGCTGCATGATTCTGTAGATACCGGCTAAGGTTTTGGACACAGGTGTAAGTAAACTCACAGGAGGTCTGTTATTTCACTACTTGTGTCTATTTAAGTGTCCTCAAGCAACCTGCCAAAGGTGAGTGTGTATTTTTAGCCTACTAAGCACAGGGTATACACATACACATCCTCAGTCAAACATCTATGAACTTGCTTGACATATATGGAAGGGTTATATTAGAGGGTCAGTCAGTGTAATCCTGTGCCATATTTGGGTAAGAGGAATATCAAATACAAGCATGAGAACTTCACCAGCACAATAGCTGTATTGGATGGGACGGGAGTAAAGCAATGTTTCACTTCACTTCAAATTGTATTTCCTTGGTATTCTGTTTCGCTGGGTGTAGCGTAGCGCGGTGCGTTGTGTGTTGGGTCAGGAGACGCTGAACGGAGGGAACGAGGGGGCGGTTGTACGTTCTGGAGTGAGTCAGTCGTTTCCCTCACCTCACCCCCCCCCCCCCCCACACACACACACACACACACACACACACACACACACACACACACACGTGTGAGTCAGGTTGCTGGGAGAGGAGCCAGCATCCTGCGTGCGGTGATAGCTGAGGGAACTGCACCATTTCATCACCCCTCTTTCCACTTCAGGAACAATAGCACCACACAAGGTCACCGTGAGTTTGCGACCCCAGACCCCGTCGCAGCAGGGCCTCCTATTGTTCTCCCCGGACGGTAGCTGTGAAGGCCCAAACATGGGGACATGGGTACGACACACTGTTGTTCATGTGGGTGAATGATGCTTCATTGATATCAGTGCGCCAAGCAAATCAAAGTCCCCCATGGTGAATGCAAACTTGAGCATGTGTGTATGTGTGTGTGTGTGTGTGTGTGTGTGTGTGTGTCACTGGTTGTGGTGTGTCAGCTGCAAGTCTGTCATGAAGGCTGCCAGGCCGGGCCAGAGTCAGGTTGGTGCCTCAGCTAAACACCTAAAGTGACAGTCTGGAGTACTGGTACTACTGGAGTACCAACCACAGCCCTGTTGCACAAACTTGCAGAGTGCTGTCGGGTGAAAGAGGACCGAGAGAATCTGGTACAATGTAGACTGAATAACAAAGCCTGCAGTTTATGCTAACTGAATAGGCCTATGGGATAATAAACTGTAAGTGAGCTTAAAGCCCCATTCACTTAATGCTAACTGTGACAGTCGCCATTAGTTTTTTTTGTAAATTTTCACCAATACATGTGGATTTGTTCGCAAACCAAAGAATAGCAACCAGCGATGGTCATTATCAAACTTTGACTTGACTGCCAAGGTAATAAACCTGATTTTGGTTTGGTGCTACACCACTGCCATCTTGCAAGTGCTGTAATGAAGAAGCTGCAAGAGGAGTCGAGAGAGTCTTCATTCAGCCCCTAATGAGCCATTTAACCAACTACATTACTAGGAAATTGGTAAATGAACCTAAAAAACAGCATAACATGTCGTCTAGTTTCCCTTTAAGAAATGCAGTTTAGACAGGATTGTTTGTTCTAAATTCTCTGCACACTGGGGCAAAAATCTGAGGACCTTACCGAGCTCCCACACCCCATCCAAATACAACTCTAACACAGCAACTGCATCAGTATCGCACTCCAGAACTAGGTCTTAAAACAGTAAACCCTGAGGTCCGGCTGAATTTGTATAACCCTTCAACACATATTAATGTGCTATTGCACAGAAACCACTTCAGCCAAGTTAAAATAAAAGGATATGCATATTTTATTTCAGTAGAGAAATACTCATATGGCTGCCATATTGGAAACTAAAACTAAATGTTTGTGCGCGTGTGTGTGTGTATCCAGCAGTGATTTTTTAAAGAGCGTCCGTCCAAGCAGTGAGCGTCTGCTTCACTGGTGTCTTTCTCCCTACACAACAACAGCACAGAAGAGGATTTACCCTGGAGTGTCCAATCCCATGGCCCCCCCTGGGAGAACACGGCCACAAGCAGGTCATCATCCACAGTCGCGCCACGGGAGGTCGCTCAGGAAGCTGTAACCTATCTCATTTGTTCAGGATGCACCACCAAAATCCTGTTATAACATAACCTGGGCAGAACTTTCCAGAATGTTTGAAAGGGGAAGCAACACACACATTGTGGTAATGTTTCACCAGATATGCTCAAATTTAAGACCTTCTGTACTAGTCTGGGTGAGTGTGTGTATGTGTGTGAAAGAGAAAGAAAGAGAGAGAGAGAGAGAGAGAGAGAGTAACAGTGTGGGTGTATAAGTGTGCAGGAGAGGCGGGGATAATTTGGATGCTTTGGTGCACAACACTTTATCTCACTTTTATATGCCTGTGATTTGATTCTACTCAACCAGTTTTTATCTCCAGCTTAGGGCAACATAATCTTTTAATACCTTGTTAGCAGATTTTCTATTGTGCTGAGGTTTTGTTTTAAGGTTGTCAACTAGAGTGCAGCAACACGATGACAGACATGGTTAGGTGAGCCAGTTGCAACACCCAAAGCTGAGCCAACTCACGTTTGAGGGCTGAAACGCCTGGATTGTACAGTGCACAAAGCACCGGCAGGGGAAATCCATTAGGCCGCCATTACTGGAGAGATTACACCGCGGAAAACATGTCGGGCTTTGACTTCATGTCTGGGCTATCTGACACCGCCTTTTCACTTTGCTCGAACGAGAAAAGGCACAATCATTAAAAGACAATAAAACGCACACAAGCACAATAGATGGGCGCAGCCGTTACTTGGCAATGGTGTGCTCATCGAGGCTGGCAATAGACTTTCAAAAACACCCCCCATCATTAGGGAGCTACTGCCCTCCGATGGAGAGGTTCTGAAATACTTTAGGAGAGCTGGTGCAGCAGTTCGCACAGGCCTAGCTCGGTCGTAACGGTCGTAAACAAACTGCAGTCACGCTGTGTAGCCTGTGAAATTTATTAGACATAATGAAAAATTGGGGTAGCGCACTTGGCTTGCACACATATGCTACACACTCTCTTTCTTTGATGATAAGTTGACACATTTAAAACACTAGGGAGACGTGGGGTGAACCAGTACAATTGTTCCCACAATGAGCCTCAGCTGTTTCCTGCACACAGATGTTACCTTGAGTCTTGGAAGCGGGAGCGCTGGTGAAACACGGGTGTCATGGCAAAGCGCGAGAAGCGGCGATAGTGATACGGTCAAGCGATGCCACACGGGCCCAGATGTTCGTTCCCGAGGCGTCCGGGAATAAATTCACGATTAATCACTCACTCTGCAGGTGGGAGCGGGAGTGAGAGGAACGCCGTGAATCGGCACACAGGAAACACAAACCTCCACACACAATGCCCCCAGAACTTCCTGCAGGGCCCGAAAGATAAGAAACGTCGTCTAATTTTACATTTTTCACTCAGAAATATATTTCCACTGGCTCGAGAAGCATATAACAAGCCTCCCCAAACACTCTCCGACTTTTCACTTCAACGGAAGAGGGCACAAGCCGGGATCTTGGGTTTATCGGACGAGATAAACCGGAATTCTTCGTGAATACATTGAATGATTTAGATTTACTATCTTGACAATCAAAAGAAATTCACTAAACTGCGACTAAACTGTAAACATGCAATAGTGTTACACCAAACAGACTCGAAGTCTCCCATTTGCATTACATTGCATTACACTGATTAACCCTCCGTTTTACACCGCTCACCAGGGTTCGCTATCGTAAAACAATCACCGCCTCTTATGCCTTATATACCGTGAACTTCACAGAGTGGGGACAGTGGCCAGCGTCAGTGGAGGAAATCCCATAAACACACAGCAGCTCCTGGAGCATTTGGCGCTGTGTCCAGTTGACCACCTGGCAGCTGAGCCGTGCACTGGGCGGCTGTTGACAGAAGAGCCATGTCCGCTCTGGAGGGCCTGTGCAATTGAGATGGCCATACCGTTGCGCTGGGCCTCCACTTTAGAACGCGTTTCAATTACAATTCCTGTCTTAGGCAAGAGAGCCCCCTACAGGTAGACACACACTTATATCATACACGCAGTTGAAATGCAGTTTTATGTTTGAAATCAAAGAGCTACACCTTCAGACTCCAGTCCACACCAAAACGGATGCTACCCATAACGCAAGAGTGGAAGATGTTGAGGACTTTGGAGTGAATAGTCCAAGAAGGAGAAAATGGCAGTAAGGCCATTTAAGGCACAGAAGGGGGTCCTGTGGACGGCCAAGAATGAAGAGGGAGTTAAGCGCAGCATGACACAGCTTCCCCAAACAATCGATGTTATTTTGTATCGTGGGAACGTGGAATTACAGAGAACTGACGCAACAAGAGACTTAAGATAAGGAAAATCCTTGTGTGCATTGGGCTCATCTTAAACTAATATAAACTTTAAAAGAAGTGAAGGGCATGCAGATAAATTAATTAAAACAACCAGGGAAATCGGTTATAAACAAATATTGGACATAAACATAAGTACACAAGACCCTCTATTTATAGCACGTCGAGAATTAACTCTAAATTACACAACACGATCTCATATAGCAAAGGCCATATATATATATATATATATATATATATATATATATAACGCCAACAAAATGCCATGGTTTTTGTATGATGCAAATGCTTATGTGAAAAGTTCCCTAACATTTGTTCAACAACCATAACAGTGAATGCTCAAAGTTTATGTAATCATTCACATCATACCATACCGTGGCATTGTGTTGGCGTTATGGACGTGACAGTTTTGCGTGGAATTGCCCATATATATATATTATTTTTATTTTTTAACTGCTAAATTGTCACTATATAGAGTGTAGGTTTCCAGGGTCAGTGGCCTATGCCCTTTAAAATGCTGATAATGACCCCCAATCAAAACGACAGGAGGGGCTTTTAAACAAAACGTTGCGACTGCTAACGTTATATGCAAAACGTGAAATACTTGCACTGAGCTTGAAAGATTTACCAACACCAGCAAGTAAAAGCGGTATCTTAGGCCACACCACCTTATGGATATGGGCTTACTTGCCTTGTTGTTGCAAGAACCAAAAACTTTTTATTTTACCAGATCATCGGATTTAACTTTTTGGTGTGGCCACTGACGCTAATCCCTTTTAACACTGCCTCCTACGTGCTGACAACACGATACTAAGGGGTGTGACCCCGGCAATTGTATCCACTTTACATCAAAGCCATCAGCGACTTGAGAGAATCCAGGCGATTGGGCGGCATTTTTAAAATCAAGCGACAGGCCGCCGCGATTGGATACACTTTTGGGGTCTGAGGAGCAGAGGTCGCTTACAACACGCTTATCTGGGTACTGTAGCCAGGAAAGCTCCGAAAACCGTCCACTTGTACACAGTTGTCGGACATTAATCTTGTGGAGTATCTTACCTGCTGGAATGTTACCTGAGGTTGGTCGCACTGTTGCGGAGGGAAAGACCGGTTCTGACCCCACCATCAGCTGTATGTTGGTTGGTGATGGAGCAGTAGGAAAGACCAGCATGATCATCAGCTACATTGCCAACGATTATCCTGATGAATACCGCCAGACAGCGTTCGATGTTTTCACAGGTAAGTTACCTCAACTTGGATAGATATGGGATCTGTTTATATGGCTTAGGACGGGACAGGATAAGCCGGTGTTTAACCCCCGAAAATAATATCTGTTTTAGGCTTATTGTTGGTTAAGTGCTTGCTTTAGGTTAACTTAATCATGATTATGACGACTCAATACTCCTAAGTTTTGTAATATGTTGTGTTGTCATGAGTGTGTAAAATAACTGGTCTGTCCGAACCTCATTCAGGGTCGGTTACAGTGGATGGAATACCTGTCCGAATTCAACTAATGGACACTGCAGGACAGGTAAGACCGCTGGCTGTGTGTCACATGCTTTTAAATGCAGCTTCAACTTTTTAAATGTATTTAACAGAACTCTTGGTCTTTTAAACTATGGCATAACCCTTATCTTGCACAAAGATTTTTAAAACCTTCCCCTCCACCTCCATTCTAATGAGGACTGTCTTGGTCTGGGTTAGACAAATGAACATAGAGACAAGTCAGCAAATGCTAATGTTAACCTGTACTTCCTCTTGCAGGAGGAGTATGACAAGTTCCGCTCCCTGTGTTACGACCACACAGATGTATTCCTGCTGTGTTTCAGCGTAGTCAACCCTACTTCCTTCCACAACATCACCACCAAATGGATCCCCCAGCTACGTGCCCACAAGCCTACATTACCCATCATCCTTGTGGGCACCCAGTCTGACCTGCGGCATGACGTTAACGTTCTCATCAATCTAAACCAGCTCAGGTTTAAGCCAGTCCAGCACTCTCAGGCCCGGGGCCTAGCCGAACAGATCCGGGCACAGGACTACGTGGAATGTTCTGCTCTCACCCAGGAGAACCTGAAGGAGGCCTTTGACTCAGCTATTTTTGCTGCAATCAAACACAAGGCCTACCGGGCCCGGAAACTAGGACTCCTGGGCCGAGCCAAGACTTTCTCCAGTGGGGGCTGGAAAAAGTTCTTCTGTTTCATCTGAACTCCAAAACAGACACTGAGGAGTTAATTGCCTCAACTCAGAGACTTGTTGCTGCTGCTGGTGTGTGTGTGTGTGTGTGTGTGTGTGTGTGTGTGTGTGTGATTTTGAGGTGTGTGTTTCTTTTGTTTTACCATCATATGCTATGATCCCACACTACCATTGTGTGGCACTGATTTAGTGCAATATTCTCCAACCACCAATGACTGCCTCCATTACCTCTTTATGCTTCCTGTGGAAGTCACTATGCTGGGGCTGTCTGTCTCATGTCTGTTTATTTCTGACTGAAGAGCTGGATGCCAGACACCTTTTGTGATTTAACCCTGACAGTATTGTATGTTGAATGGATTTGGAAACCATTTCAAATATGATGTCTTTTTTAAGTATCATCTGCCATGTTTGTTTTTTTTATTACTTGTCAGACTCTATTATTATTATTATTATTATTGATTTAGTTGGTTTTGTCAGTGGAGTTTGATCAGAGATTTACAGAGGAAGTGATGACTCGGTGTTTTAAAATGGAGGGAAACCTGGGGTGTTACCACTCGCCACCCAAAAAGCCAACAGGGGGTTAGACTGATCCTCCCCTCCCCTCCCCTCTCTCCTCTACCGCTCCTGGATACTCTGCTTTTGCAAGACAAACCCTTGTCAGACTGGATGTCTTGCATAACAAAGATCCCTCACAAGTCAAGCTTTTCACCTCTTGAGAACTACCATCATCTGGGTCTTTTAAATCAACAAAGTTGCCAGTTCATTATGTAAGAGTCAGTGTTGGTTAGCAGTTACTGGTTTCAGCAGAGATTATTGCGGTAAATGATTAAGGTTCTTTTTTTTTACCACAAGAACCTTGTTAGGTTTACCACACAGAGTAACCTTGACAGTAGGTTATCCCAACCCAGTATACTCTCTCTCGGGTATAAAGCAAAGTAGGCTGTTACTATTCCTCTTACTGCAAATTAAATGTTTTATATACATTTCTGCAACACATGTAGTTTAACCTGTTCATGGATTTCTGACTTGTCTGACAACCAAAACTGAAAGAACGAAACTGCCATCCTCCTGGTGACTGGGCGACATTATCGTAGTTGGAGATGGATGACTGCAAGTCCATTCAGTCAGTCAGTGAGAGACGCCATCAATCAATCAAACGTGTTCAGCCCTTTAATTAACATCTCTAAGCATGATTTAATTCCGTTATACGTTAATAGGCCTATCCCATAATTAATATTTGGATGAAAGCAGAGGTAGGCGTGCAAAATGTTAGAATTACATAGGGAATACGTATGTTTATCAGTAGTGGTTTCGACTGATGACCGCATCATTTCAAGCGTTAAGTGTGACCTATGGCAGTCCAAAAGACCCTCCAAGGCGAAGGGCAGCAACGATACAGGGACTTCACAATGATGTGTATACAGGTAAAAAAAACCTCAAGACTCTCAGCCTCAATACCTAGGCCTACTCGTGACACATTCTGTGTAAATGTAGGCTTAGTGTATTGACTAATCAGCCTGTT
Organism: Tenualosa ilisha; assembly: GCA_015244755.2. Taxonomy (NCBI): domain Eukaryota; kingdom Metazoa; phylum Chordata; class Actinopteri; order Clupeiformes; family Clupeidae; genus Tenualosa; species Tenualosa ilisha. The sequence goes on along the minus strand of PYXC01000994.1, from coordinate 835,022 downwards.
TGCATGGGCCACTCAGGATTTTCTTTTATAGTCGCCTTTTAAAAAAATATATTTATCAATTGGTCAAAATTAAATATCGCTATAAGTCAACCAGACATCCCAACAGATAGTTGATAGTCTTATTATTTTAATGTCATTACAATAAAAATAACTTCACTAACAAAGACTTCATTCTTTCCATCTGGAGCACAATATTTACAGCTGAAGACAAAACTACCAGTTAGCGTAAAATTCACCATTGACTGGTTCTTCGTGTACCCATTCTGAAGCTGTCCTGGATTGCACAAAACACACAGGTTTATTGCTGTCCCTGACACCTATATGAGGTATAGAGGCTAGGCCTACCAATAAATTCATAGCCTACGATTACACCGTTTTGTTCATCCAAAGGAATCGAAGATCATCAATAATGATTATGATGACCGCAAGCTTTAAAAGGGAGCAGTAGCCTTCGTTACGATGCGCACTGGATTTGATAACGGGGACGCCATCAAGCAGCACTCCTCTACTCTCAGTACTTTGCACCACACGCCCACTGCTGAAATAACGAGGTGTTTGAAATGAGGACTCTTTCCAAATGGTAGCCTACTTTACGCCCGTTAGTGAGTGAGTTAGTTAGTTCCCATGGTGACTCGAACGAGAAGACAGTGGGGTGAAGGAAGAACGCACACATCTCCGGTTTCAGGCAAATTATTCACTGTTAGGAACGGAGAGTCCCTGAGGGAAAACAGGAGAAAAGACAAGACAGAGAGAAGTAAAAGTCCCCCCCACCCCCGTCCCACCTTTTTTATCCGACTCTTTCTCAAAAGAGTGGGTATGTAAGGACAATTGTATATCCAAAATCAACGCTCAGGTACACATTAAAGAAGATGGTACACGGAACTGGGAAGTATGCGTGAACCGTGATTCAATCGTCTTAAGATGCAAGAAGAGGCACCATTCAAATTTACTGCACTCGTGCATGCTTCAACACAAAGTAACACTTTCCAACGCTGAGCCGACGGTATGTTCATATCGTTTATTTCTTTGAAAAAGAAGAGGCGGCAGACTCTGTAGGCTATTATTCAATCTGTATCTGGCTTTGAATTCCATCGCCTTTCATCACTGGAACACAAAAGCTTTTGCATTTCAGCTTATTGCTGTGTTTATATGGCAATGGTCCATCACTTAACTGTGTGTGTGTGTGCGCGCATCTGTGTGTGCACATGTGTGGGTTTAGGGGGTGGGTCACAATCATGAGAGCGGGTGTGGGGAGTTTATCAACCCCCTTCCCCCCTTGCCACACTCTCACAAACACACTCACACAAGTCCAAAGAGGGCAATCAACAGTAGTTAATACATCAGACGCCTGAGTTTGGTGTTTACGTCCACAGTGGAGTTTGTGTGGGCCGAAATAGACCACAGACCTTTTAGAGAAACAGATGCGAAGTAGTAGCCTAGACGCCTGGGTCAAATGTCCATCAACTCTCCACTCCATAAACACAGGAAGCAAACAACCTCTGGGTCAACCGAAGCAAAAGCGAATGCAGGATGAGCGTCTAAACCCGTTTCACATTTTAAAGGGAGAGTTTGAACTATGGCCCCATCAAGATAAAGAAGAGACAGTGAGAGGGGTGTGGAAGGAGGGGTGTGTGTGGGGTGGGGGAATGACATCTAGTAGATGTAGCACTAATCAGAGGTCATAGTTGATTTGTTGAAAATGTTCAGCACCATGGTGAAGAATGCATGTGTGCGCACAAGAGAGCGTGACGGTGGAGAAAGAATACGCGTGTGTGTGAGCGGGAGAGGCTGTGTGTATGCGTATGAGAGAGAGAGAGAAATAGAGAGCGTGTGTGTGTGTGTTTGTGTATGAGAGAGAGTGTGTGTGTGTGTGTGTGTCTGATCCAGTTCGGTCTTCAGTTATGGCTGTCACACTTGGTTTCTGTGGCCATCCTCGTCCGAGCACAGTGATGAACTTAATGACGTTGACATGCCACTTCACATTTGTGCTAGGCTAGCTGAGCTTAGCATCCTTGCTCGGCCAGAGTAGAACCCCATGCAACAGCACCACCCACCAGTACAAGCCCCTCAATTGCTTGCTTGCGCGCGCGCGCGCGCACACACACACACACACACGCACGCACGCACGCACGCACGCACACCATATCCTTCACTTGGGAGCCTCCGTGCCTTTTGTCCTTTGGGACAGGGAACATTAGGAAAAAAAAACACTGTTACTGAACTCTGTGTGAGCGGACGATGAGGCAATTCCTCGTTAGTTTGGTCAAGGAAACCTGTAGTGTCCCCAGGCCTTCCCCGACTTGCAGCAGTTCAGCAGAGTTGCAATGACAGTGTTGCCAGACTAAACTTGCCTATTCTGATACTGTTCAGTTTCTCATGCATAGACAAGGGATCAAGTCTGGTGTGTGTGTGTATCTGTATTTTTTAGTTTTTAAATCTGGCTTATAATCCTTCCATGGCCACTACTCTTATGTGCAAAGACACCTACAATAATCGTAAGCAAAGCAGATTTTTTTTTTTGGGTAGACAAAAAAAAAAAAAAGAAAAAAAAAACCACAAGTGCTTTAGAAGGGAAAAAAAGCAGTGAACAGACACTTGTTAAATACAAATCAGTTCCATTTCATTTACATCCTTCATGTCATACTCGTCTTCGTCTTTTTTATTTCCTCGAAGGAGTAAGGTTAGATCCACGGTTTCTGACACTTGTGTAAGACTGTTTGGTCCACGTCAGTCCTCTACACTGGGAACAGGGAAGCGAGATACCAGTGAACTCCAGTCAGAAGTGCTTCAGGCAGAAAAAACAAGAACAAAAGACAAAAAAAAATACTTCAAAATCGATCACTTGCGGTCTTCATCCCCGCAGATAACCCCCTCGAGTTCAGCAAGGTGACATCTGATGTCAATGTAGGTGCATAGCAGAGGTGGGGATCTGTGTGTATATGTGTGTGTGTGTGTGTCCAGAAGAGTCTGTGGGGAGGCAGTATGCGTGTATTTGCTGGGGTCTCTGCAGGTCAGTCTGTTGAGAGGACAGGCAACTGGGCTCGCTAACCAAACGTCCACACCCCAATGTCCTGTAGAAGAGAGTATTATAGCTTAGTTTGGACAGGTCATAGCAAACACCAACACATCCTCTTTCAAATATACACACACAATACAGATAAAACTAAATATATGTATAGTTCAGCAAGACTCCTTGAAGCAAAACTACTAGACATTTTACATCTACAGTATTTTTCAGTTTGGTTAGACATAAGGTGGACACCAGATTACATTTCATCTCATTGTGAATCATTTCTGGAACTTATTGTTCAAAATGATAGTTCAAATGCAATATAATTGTGAATCATTTCTTGAACGAATTGTTCAAAATGACGACAGGTCGAATGTAATGTAATTGTGTCACTGGGTAACAGTATCTAAGGTCACAGCTTTAGTGTTTCCTGTGTGTTTATGTTTGTTTGTGTGTGTGTGTCCGTCTATGTTCAAGTCTCCAGTTCCAGCTCCATCTCAGTTTTAAATTGGATGCACATGCTTTGGAAATAAAACACACACACACACACACACACACACTTCTCAGCACTCCCACCCTGCCCAAACACACACACACACACACACACACACACACACACACACACACACACACACACACACAGAAATGGCTCAGTCATCTGACTGCAGTGTGACAGTGATGCAGACTTCAGCACATCCGGCATGCACCGGGACTTTCAGAGCGCTGCCAAGAAAGCAAAGCCTGGTTACTTCAGCCTGGTAGTCCACCACACACACACACACACACACACACACACACCACACACACACACAGACACACACACACACACCACACACACACACACACACACACACATCAACCAGAGTGTGCACTGCAGAGGGGAAAGACACATGGGGATTTCACACCCTCATGTACAGCACTACATTAACATCTGTGGGTAATGAATGAAACAGAATTGTGAGGGCAACATTAAGAGAAACAAGATGCACATTCAAAGCTTCAAAGCAGATGTGATGTGATGTGTGTGTGTCCATATCTATTTGCTGTAGATTTAAGTTCATATACACTTTTAAGCACTTTACACTTTTCACACTTTTTAAGCCACCTAGCCACCGGAGATGGAGTGTGTCGTCAAGACTTATAGCTTGCACACACATGGCCGGCTTCAGAGGACCAGCGTTTCCTGCTCGATTTTATAAGACTATCGTGGGGTGGGGCTCTACAATGCTCCAGCTGATTTGATTACAACTTCATGTCCATTGTTTCTACAGCAACACAGACTGAATTGGCACTGATGAATGAATTGAAAATAATGCAAATGAAGGAAACTGACCGTGATGCAAAAGATAATTGAGTACTGACTGAGACAGAGCAACATATGTGATACATATAGTTCCAGTCTGCATAAGTGGGAGTGTCACATAACGTCACGATATAAACTTTTTACTGATCTTCTGTATCAGCATATGAGGGCTCAACTCAAGGGGGGGGGGGGGCTGGTCTGGGATTTTCCCGCCTCCCCCTTGCCAAAATAGAACACGGGATTTTGTGCCACTTGCTACACTTTTACCCTCTCTGCTGATACCGACTGGCTCTGTTGCTGATTCAACAGCTTAAATTGGCCATAACTGAGCAGGCTGGGCAGCCCATAATGCTAAAATTTGAGCCACTCTCACTCATCGACAGGCCCGACAGTATAAAACGTCTGACTGTCTGCCCCTTGTACACAACAACGTGATATACGACAACGTTTAGCAATTCTGAATCTTACCGTCCACAGCACTGGTTGTCAGACTCCACAGTGATGACCCTTCCCCAAATGTCAATGTAAAACCCGTTGGACTGGACGTGGTCAACTTCCTTCACGGTCTCCCCCTCTCATAGCTGAAGCCCACTAATCCAAAAACAGTCGAGTCATGTCTTCCTCTTCGCTCCCTAAGCGGTTCCCCATGGAATAAGTCAGCGCACAGCAGAAGTTCCTTCTGACTTCTATTTCTATATTATTTTTTTTTTGTTAAATTTCATTTAGCTGGCAAATTATCCCAGAAATGCTATAAAATTATATCCACATGTTCCAGTGTTCTTGTTTGCAAAAAACAAGTTGAAATTGTGTCCTACAAGAGGAAAAAAAGTATCCCCCAAAGACAACGGTTCCTTTGTTTAGCTTGAAGAGTGGCTCTCTCAAGACACCAAGTCTGTCAGCATTATGCTCTCTTACTTAAATAACAATAATAAAAAAACAAGTTTATAACTTATTCAAAAAGGCTTAAAGTTTCCAGTAATCATAAAAGAACACTTGCATTTCTTCTCTGAAATCATTTGTGCTTTCTGCAAAAACAACAGCCAGGAAAACAATTAAAAAGCAGCGATTCTTTTTTTTTTTTTTTCTTTGTTTAACTGGAGAGTTTGTTAAAAGTGTCTCTGGTTAGAGAAGGTCCTGTATTGTTTGCTGTTTTGTGAGTGTGTGTGTGTGTGTGAGTGTTTATGTATGTGTGAGAATGTGAGTGTATGTGTGTGTGTGTGAGTGTGTGTGTGTGCTCTCTATCTGCACTGTGCAGCGTTCTCGCTGCCATTGGAAGTGGGCTCCTCATCAAGGTCGTCTTCTTCGAAACCGTGGAAGGTCGAAGTGTCGCTCTCGGACGTTGTGCCAAAGAGCTCCTCAGCACCAGCAAAGGGCCGCGGCTCTTCCTTCTCCACACCATTGCCTGCTTACACACACACACAGTACAAGTCAGGGTATTTTGGAATAGCTCGGTCCATTGCATCATTGGTTGTGTGTGACACAGTAACTGTTTTCCCAGAGGATCAAGAGACTAAAAGCTAAACAAAGAGGTTGGGGGGTGAGATAGAGAGATAGAGATAGATAGATAGATAGATAGATATATAGAGAGAGAGAGACGACACATAGCTGATCTAACAGATAGAACCATGGTGAGAAAGACCATGTAGCATAAAAGATTATTGTATGTCTATTGTATTTACACAAAGCCTAGCTAAGAGATAGGGCCAAGGACTCACAGTGGGTTTTGATGGCAAGATGGCACAGTGTTTTTAAGAGCCCTTAACTCAGTTCCACAAACGTGTGAAATCACAGTAAAAGCTGTGCTTTGTTTATCAGTGTGATATCATTTTCACTGACTGATTCACTCAGTGATCAGACAGAAACAATCAACAGGGCAATCAATAGGACTATTGAGCTTTGTCCTGTATTGAATCTGCATGGGTAGACATGAATAATCATCAATAGTGAGGAAATCCAATACACAATGACAGCTAATCCTGTGACTATGACTACACCAGGAGAAAAATGGAGAGAAAAGGAGGGCAACAAAAAAAGAGAAAGTCCCAGAAATGTGGAGGGAGAAAGAAAGAAAGACAGAAAGAAAAAGAAAGGGAGATGAGGGACGAGAGGTTGGTCGATGCTCACCTGATCGTCCACACTTTGCGCAGGGAGTCAATGCTCCAGCCTTGTTCATCTTTCTATTGGAGCCTGATTTGCCCAGGCACAGACTGCAGTAGTTACTGTTGGGAACAACGTTAACATCCGCTCCTTTTGGATCTGCAGGAGACAGTCAGGCAGGTGAGGTGAGGTGAGGTGAGGTGTGTGTTCTTAATGAATTCAGAGAAAAAACTTGAGCCGGAACTATACTATTGTGGACACATAGAGTCCACACACAGGGTGGACAAGACAAATTTCATCAGTCACTGGCACTGGCCAACATTTTTCCCTGTGGTGCCAAAATTTGTGTATGTGACATTTACTGTGCAAGTGCAGTCATGTTTCCGAGAAGTAGCTCAGTGCTCAAGAGGAGAGAGAGTATGATCCATTGTACACGTGCACACTAGCAGACACTTGCATGCCAAGGGTTCAGGGTGCACCGGTGCAGACACACATTTTTCATTTAATTGTTCAACTCTTGGGATCAAAACTATGAGAAACTATTCTGTGAATTAAAGCTAACTACAGAGAGTGTATTTCTACTTAGCATTTGCTATTTTAAGACAGAAACGCAATGCACTCGTGAAAGGCACACAAACAATACTTAAACATAAAAATAACTGTTTCAGCTGTAGAATTACACAACACAGAGACTGTTTTATTGACTCCAATTGTGCTGCTAAAAAACATTTACATTTATGCATTTAGCAGACGCTTTTATCCAAAGCAACTTACATATTTGTCAACTATCAATTATATCAGGGCCAGTCTCCCTTAGAGTAATTTAGGGCTAAGTGCCTTGCCCAGGACTCAAACCCACAATTTTCCAGGCTACTTGCATGCTAGCCAGGTTCCTCAACCACTACACCACCACCACCCACATATCTACCTATCTATATTTCGGAGACACTGATGCACTATGGCATGACCATAACCACAGAATCCAAATGCCCCCCCCCCCGCAACCATAAATGTCAGGTATCAGCCAATCACAAAGCTGATTCATGCTGGTTAAGTTTTTGAGAGTTTAGGGTGTAGGGCTCAGTGAGCACATTCAGAAATTGGTGATTCAGAAATTGACGTGTGCAGAGTGAACGACAGCCAGGCCATATAATGCTTAAACTTGAACTAAGCATCTCTGGCCTTCCACATGCATGTCTGGCCTAAGACTGAGGCCTTAAAGCCATCATTGCAATTAGCTCCAGATCACACGAGTCCTCTGCGATTTGTGATTTATCACCACAAACCATTTCCATCTGTGTTAAACACTTGGCAAGGCCATGCAGAGTCTGGATCAATAATATCTTCATATGGTTTAACCATCTGGAATACACAAACATCCAAAAGGATGATGAATGATGGTGGAAAAGTGGAGGCTTGGGTCCAATGTTCACTTCATAAAATATACTGACTGCACTGTTTCAACAACCTGCACCACCCTGAAAGAGCTCTCTGACAAACGCATTACAAAATCTCATAACATTTCAAATTTTAGACAATAAAGACTGAAGTTTGGACATGCTAGAGTCTATAGCAGAATGCTAATCTGCTTGTGACAAGGTCAGCAGCCAATCAGAGGGAAGGGGTGGGGCATGTGTGGACTCACGTTTTCGGCTGTGTGGGCGGTGAGGAGGCGGAGACTGCGAAGGTTCCGACCCTTTCTCCCCTGTCCCTTCGTCCTCCAGGTGGGCGTGAGTGTAGTGATAGCTCAACCCCGTGCGGTTCCTGTAGCGCTTCCCACAAACTGTAAACAAAAACAAACAAACAAAACTGTAAACAACAACAACAAAAAAAACTCACAAGGACTTGAAAAAAATAACAAATGAGAAGATCTTCAATCAGCATTCAAAGAACAACAGACCTTAACAAATCAAGAGATACAGATCGACATACAGTATGAAACATGAGATTTCTATCCCTGCTGTCCTGTTTTTACTTGGAAAGTCTCCTTAAGTTTAGCTTGGTCAGTCACTCTGCTATGCACCTAAGGGTGTTGGGTACTGATAGGTACAGTATGTGTCCAAAGGTGCTGGGCCTTTTTAAGCAAGGGAGCAGTGCAATGACAGGTCAGAATGCATCTACTGTGGGTATCGGTGTGCAGCGGCAGAGAGAGAAACGGACACGCCAGTCCTCAACTGCCTCTAGCCCACGATCCCGATCATGATCATGATCTACAGACCAAATTTCCAAAAGCAGACAAAAAGAAAGCTCGGTATACCTGAGGCCGAAGATTTTGAGTTACGCTTTTGTTTGTATCTGTCTGAAACAGAGAAAAAAACAAAACACAAAGCAAAGAAAAACAAAAGAAAAGAAAAAGAAAAGAAAGGAAAGGAAAGAAAGAAAGAAAGAAAAGCATGAGTAAGCGCTTTCACCATGAACATTGCATTGTGGGTATGGGTGTGGGTGTGGGGCAATCCTATCTACCTGAGTGGATTTCCACATTTAAATTGCATGCAGGAGAGCACCTGAAACCACTGTCACTGCTGCCTGATCCCTTTACTGAAAAAGACCTTATAGAGAGGGGCTGAATTGGGCTGAGCCCGAGCGGGGAGGATTTCAGGAAGGAGATCGCTATTACTGATCTCCATATTCAGACCCTGAATCCTAATGTCCCCCCTAGCCCTGAACCCTGAACCCTCGAAGACTTACACTTAGTGAGCATCGGACTTGTGAATCACTGAATGTTTTCTGTCCACTGTGATTCTATTCTATTCTAACAGATTTCTCATTCAAACAAGCAGAGCAACGCAAGTTCCAATTGAAAACAACGTAAACATTTTGATGCCAACGCTCGTGTCATTTACTGTTAGGATACGGAGTTACCTGGAACATATCAGCCAATCATGGTCAATTTGTGGCAGTGAAGTCTTTTAGGGTTCAGGCTTCAGGGTTAGTGGGGACATGGGGCTTCAGCCAATATTTATCACTCACACTACCTCCTATAGAGTAATGTGTATAGATATGTGCATTTGAGAGTTTCAACCTGCACTCCTTATAGTCAACATATAGCATCAACCTGCCCTGTACAGACACAAGCACATGATGTAGAATGCTACTTATGTGCCACAGGGGGTGTTTTTTAGATGAGCAGTTATGATTAAGGCTGTTGATGTCTGTAATGAATCTACATGGGTGTGCTACTCATTGGCAGAGCTGGTACTGTGGACCACTGCGGCCCTGGCACTTACTGTCACAGACGTATGGCTTGTCCTGGTCGTCCAAAGAGTGGGCATCAGTCCTTCGGCGGCCAGTCCCTCGACCCTGCGTTGGCAAAGAGAAGGACAGAATTATATAAAAAGCTCAGAGTTACAGGCTCATATCCATACAGATAAACCTATAGCTTTTTTTTTTTTTTTACTTCAGCCAAGGACAGACGGAATAACTCAAAAGGTACTGCACGGATTTGGAAGAAATTTTCAGACAACGTGGGTATTAGGACAAGGAACAGATGATTAAATGTTGGTGGTGATCTGGAACACCATCTGGAATTTGCATTGGGTCAGTGACCCTATATTGCCCTGGTGGAGGTCTGTACTCTCTGAGTGCTTTTCTGGTTACTGTTGTGACACAAAGAGTCAAAAAACTAAGTATTCAGACACTTAGATAACATCATATGGAATGACAACTACAGTTACCTGGCCTCAATAATACAATGGTTATTCAATTATCCGTTGATTATGAAGTTATCCGACAACTGTTCTCGTAATGGGAAAAGCCCAAAATTTAAATTAAATTATCTTGGACTTTAGGGGGACATTTTATTGACCAAACAATTATTTCTTTAGCCAAAAAAATATTGAACTATTTAAACAATTTGTTGTAGCAGTACTAGTGCACCGTTTTATACTCTACTGTACTGTAGTGTCATGTTGACTCACAACGTCAGCAGCACTTGCTCCACTTCCTCTGTCTCCTGTCATAACAGGTGACAAGAATCTCTAAGAAACCAACAGTGAGCTTGGCGAGGGGAAGCCCCTTGGAGGCCTTAAGGGACTATTGTGTTAGTCAATAACCCAGCAGTAACATGCCTTTTTTACATGAGGGGTTTATCTCTCTCGCTCTCACTCTCTCTCTCCCTGGAGATCTGACCAGAGATGTGAAGGACACCTGAGTACAGTCCAGGTGTACTCACTCAGATTGGTCGCACACCTAAACGAGGCCTAAACTCAGTCTGTTAAAACTGTTTGCATCAAACCAGACATACTGTATATGGTCTTGCAATATCACAAGATCAGACTGAACCACTTCACTGTATCGGTGCATTTTAAAACGGCATAATTTATAACAAGGTCAAAGGTACGATGCTTTGGAAGACTTAACTGTTAAAGACTCAACTTCTATAATGTTTCTAGTTTGGTCTTAAATGTTGTATTAATGTATTGAGTTTTATTTTGTGTACATGTGTAAAAAAAAACTGTCTAACAATAGTTCAAAAGCTGGTTTTCTCAACTAGATTTCTTAGCATCTAATCAGCGAACAGATATTGAAGGCTCAGTGCCCACCAACTGAGAAGCAAATCTATGCCGACAGAGTCTTTGCATAAAGTGTGTTAAAGTGAAAGAGTCTGGTCCACCAGGCTAGTTTGACCCAGCACTGATCCGGACGTCCGACCAAACTTGTGGGGCTCTATTGTACTGGGACTAAGCCTGATCCTGATTCTATCCTGGTCTGGAGCCGAGAGAAGGTCAATCTAGGCCTGACTGACATGTGTGATCTATTCCACACTGGGGCTTCTAGCTGCCAGGCTTGGATACTTGGCTTTCTTCTTTCGTACTTTGGTTTCTTCAAAGTTACATTGTGCAATTCTGTAGGCCCCGAAAATGGCAACATTTTGGCACAAACTACAAACAACCAGCCAGACTCTGTGGTCTGCTTCTCTGCCTTGTTTTGAATTTGTCATCACACGCAAGCAACAAACTTCCAAAACATACATCCCAGGGGAGAAATCCTTAAAGCTGTTTATTTGTTTGTTTGCTTGTGTGTTTATATGTTTTTTGATTTGTTTGTTTGTTGTACCGCCTGTTAAAAACACAGCCTTATCTCCAATCAAGCTGAGACAATCAAAACAGGAGGGCCCAGAATAGTGTCAGGAACTAGACTAGGTTCCTCTCGCCTTGCTAGACACCTGAGGGCAATGCAAATACCTGTCATGCACACCAAGATAGAAAAATGTTCTCTGACTTCAGAATAAGGCTGCAAGTTTAGAGTTTAGAGTTCAAAATTTAGTCCAAATATAGGCAAAGCCCACCTTTAGAAAACAAGCTTTAAAAACTGGTCATGTTCATCTGAATACTTGGCCAAACCTCTCAGCGCGACGGGAATCACAGCACTCTAGGCTGTCGGACTCGTAATGGACATTTTATTAGGCAAACAAAGGGAATAGAAAGAAAGATCTTTTTATGATTGAAATATTTTTATCCACACACACCCAAGATAATAATCTTATTTTACTTGCAAAATCTAAAATGGAAAATTGAGACATGCAAATCATTTCAGTACCCAGAAACGGCTAGATACCAACCGGTAGCAAAAGTTTAACAGTTTCTTTATCTTTCAAACTATGGGGGTGGATGGGTGAGTCTCTCGCTCTCGTGATGTGTTCGTCATTTTATCTTGAAAGCGCTGCAGTGTTGAGGGCTGCAGCTGAGGGGATTCAGCTCCCTCTAACCCTCAGGCTGCTTGTCAGTTTGCCTGCCTTACCACAGGGGTCTGTTTTTCTGACTAACTGAAACGATCCAACGTGGTGGATCACTCTGATAAAGGCAGTTCAGTTTCTCATAAAAAAGACTCAACAGGAAACACTGTGTGTGTGTGTGTGTGTGTGTGTGTGTGCTAACAGACCGACAGACAGACACACATACACACACACACACACAATATGCACACACACCTGTGCCCGACTACCTCTACAGAAGATGCAAAGAGTGTGTTTTCAGCAACAGCTTCAGAATCTGCTAAAGTCACCTCTAAAGCAGCTGGGCTTTAAAACCCTTTCCCCAGGCTTAAGGTTAACCATATGAGTGACAGGCAAAGGACCTAGTAGCACTGTTAAAGCGGCTAACGCACTCCACAGAAACAGCCACTCGCTGGCAAAGCGGACGTTGTAATAACAGGGTGTCTGCCTGTCAATCACTCACTCTGCCTTTGCCTCTGTGTTTCCGCTTCGGCGTGTCCACTTCAAAGTCGTCGTCGTCATGGTAACCGTCTTCCTGCGCGTCGGCTTCTAGAACCCTCTATAATTGATGAAAGTGAGGAGAGGGGGAGAGGGGAGAGAGAAGGCGGGAGGATGAGAGCGAGAGAGCAAGAGAGAGAGAGAAGTACATTTAGAATTTAGGGATCAAACGTTCCCCTCTCGACCAAACATAGCTTGCACTGCTTAATAAAAGTGTAAGATTCAAGCAGCCACTGCAATTATTAATCACATTTTGGTATAAAGCATTTTACATGGAGCCCATTAGTAGACATCCATCTGAATCCACACATACACAAAGAAAGACAGAATATATCCAAAGGCATCACACAGAATTTGCTAGAAAATGTTATTCTAGTGGCAGCTCCGATATTTTCAATCCTAACTTGTCTGTCGGTCATTAGTGTACCACACTGTGGCCTTGTAATGATGAATCGTATCCTCTCGTGGGTTCAGTGTATCGTTACATCCCTATCTTGTAGAGGTGGTTAGAGAACAACTTCTCAGTGGTAATTCATGAAGGCGTTTGTTAAGTGACCAAACAGCTATAGGACAAGAGTTAGAGGAGCATCTCAGCTTTCTCGTTAGTTAGTGGGAAACACAACCTGGACTGATGCCAAAACCCCACGTGTCTGAAACAAGATCAATGTCGTGCCAGCCTCCACACAGTAGGCTACACCATATCACACTATAGGCTTCCTCTAATCCTTGCCAATCACAGTTCACAGTTCAGTGTCTGTTCAACCAACCCTATTCTTCCTCCCTGAGTGCAGTTCCTCAGTAGAGGCAGGGTGACGGGGCTAACTGTGGTTTTTCATAATCTCCAGAGATCTCTTTAGACTATCTAATCTGGTTAAGACTGGTAGGTATACAGAGGGATCAGATGAGTCTAATAGAGTAGCGTCAGTGTATTGCTGCACTTCCCACATTGCACTGGGAGAGTCTAGCCCTGTGTGTTTGTGTGTGTGTGTGTGTGTGTGTGTGTGTGTGTGTGTGTGTGTGTGAGAGAGAGAGAGAGAGAGAGAGAGAGAGAGAGAGAGAGTGTGTTTGTATGAGAGGGAAGGAGAGAAAGAGAAAGTGTATATATGAGAGACAGAGAGAGAGAGAGAGAGAGAGTGTATATATGAGAGACAGAGAGAGAGAGAGTGTATATATGAGAGAGAGAGAGAGAGAGTGTATATATGAGAGAGAGAGAGTGTGTGAGTGTGTTTAAATGTGAGGCAGCGCTATCCCACCTACATCAACAGCAACAGGAACAGGACGTCACTGGTCCTGCAGTGAGCGGCTGGTGCTATGTCCCTCCTACACAAAGCCCCATGCCGCCAAGGTCTCTGCCACAGCTTACATAAACAGTGCCGAACCCACAGAATAAAACTACTGATTCTCACAACACAACAGGATCTGCAACCGGACAAGACTATCAGCTGGTTCTGCTATGTGACTCAGGACCAAACATGGCCCATATTCATGGCCCAAAAATGAGTTCTGAGGTAAGGGTTCTCATCAAATGTGTTTAGTAGTCATAGGTGCTGAGTTCTTCTTTTTCTTATGAAGACGTTTCCTTGGTATCTAGGACTCCACCACCACGTCTGCAAACTGAAGAAGCCTTTTGGTAAAGAGATGAAACATCGTCTTCAGTCTTCAAAAAGAAAATCAGTTGCCTTTCAACTCAACACTTGGTTACCATGACCTGAATAACTGAGAACCTCAACAGACAGTTCTGGTTTGGTGCTGTGTTAAACTCAATGGCTGTTTTCCCCATGGACATTTACACAGAGCCATTAGGCTGACACGGGCACGACTGCCTACCTCTTTCTGTTCCTGCTTACTTAGCTTGCACTGAGAATCCATCTGCTTCAACTGAAGATCAAAATTCAAGACCATCTTTATTACATCTCAGTATACTAGTATAAGAGAATAAAATTCTTGTGTTTTTGCTCCTCAAAAATAAATAATAAATAAATAGTATAAAATAGTAATAGTAAAGTAATATTTTTTTTTGTTTAGTGGAGACAGAAGAGAGAGAGAGAGAGAGGGAAAAAAAAATCAAAGAACACTTTGGGGAAGGCCCTGTTGTTTTAAAGTGTGCTATACAAATACAAAATATTTTGACTACCACTGACTACCACAAGCGCTATCGTGTTGTTTGTACAAACACTGGACATTTTTCATAGAGTTTTTAACTCACTGCCATGGTGCTGTCTGCACCTTGCTCTGCAAGTACACAAACAGGAACTCGTAGCTACACTAAAAGAGGACTTCATCATTTCTGACATAACAGGGACTTTTTTTCTGTGGGCCTCAAGAGAGCTTGAGTATGACTGAATGCAGTATTGCGGGAATTCATTTATGTAAAATAAGCCTGTCATTGTGGAATGCTTTATGACTGCATGAACTCAGAAGCTGTGAGTACTGATCACAAGGACTACAGTGGCTCCAAAGGGACAAAAAGCAGACAGAGAGAAGTGGCAGCACAGCTGGCCTTGAGGAGCAATGAGGGATGTGACGAGTAAAAGAAAATCACACACACACACACACACACACACACACACTCACAAAAACACATTTCTACATTACAGGCCATGTTCGCTTTGTGCAAAGGTTCCAACACATGGTCAGTTCAGGACAATACATGACAATTAGTGCTGTCAATCAATAAAAAAAATAATAAAATTAATCACAATAGAAAATGTTAGTTAATCACAATTGATTTAAAGTTCCAGAATTCTCTTTTATTCTTCTGTGCAGAATAAAAGAATTTTGCCACAAGTTGTCGATGACAAGGGGTGTCCTCATGATTTTATGACCCCTCGCCCCCCACACTTGCATCCCAGGTGCGCAAATTCGGCACATTCCTTTAGCTTCAAATCTCCCGCAGTTTGGCCTTTTCCTTGTACTTACCTTCAACGTGTCTGTCAGCTCTTTTACAAAAAAATCCTTATTATGAAGAATCTACAACCCTCATTGCATGCTGTTTGTATTCTGCAAATAATGTAAAAGAGAAACTTATCCCCGGACAGTGCTCTCAAAATACAAGAATAAGAACTTGAGACTAGGCTACTGTAGGCTACTTTGCCATCCCACGTCAGTGTGCAGTCAACCTTCAGATAAACGCAAACAGCTGTCTTTGGACCAGTCTTGCACATATTCAACTTCTGCATAGTGACTTATATACTTCACGTCACCTTAGAAGAGAAATGAGATCAAAGACTCCATTTACCGTAAGTTAAGCAGTAGTTTGCAGAGGCTGCAGACTGTATGTGCCGACCGCTTTTACGTCAAAAGTGAGGAGGGCGCTGGTGGGTAGTGTGACGTATGCATGATTAATTTGCTTTAAAAAAACCCAAAAAAACTCATAACAACTCACATGCCCTAATGCATTAACATTGACAACACTAATTAAAATACAAAACACTCATAGAGAAATGGCAAGCTTCCTCTGAAAACCTGAAGACCTTTTTTTCCCTCATCATGGCAAAATAAACTCTTCTGAGAGGCTCAGGAAATCCCCAATACAGCTGTAGTGACAATTGACAGACATACCAAAAGGTTCAAAAAGTTCTAGAATATCCTTTTTTCCCCCCATTGGAACCGACTTATGACTAAAGTGCTCATGGAACACTAGCATTACTCATGTGCATGACTCCTGAATACATCTTGGCATGCCCCTCTAACGACTTGCCCAAACTGCATGTGAGTGTCTAACAATCGCATGACACTGAATGTGCTCGTTCCACATTTAATAGATCAATACGCCGTTAAAAAACAGAAACAGGGCTTACAACAAAAGTGGTGCCTAAAACCATCCACAGCACATGCAGGGATGGATGTCTCCTTGCATGGCAGGAGTGTATGGGTGTGTGTGAACCCCAAATAACTGAAACGTTAAGTAAAAGTATAGCTGACTGGTATTTAGCAGATGCTTTCATCCAAAGTGCCAGACTCGCAATGTAGGCTTTGGAAATTGAACCCGAGTCACCTGATTGTCAGTGACATAACTGCTGCATGTATTGACTTGACTGATTCGCTGATTCATGCCACTTAAATTCTCTGAGGGTGGAGGGGTTAAGGTTAGGGAGGACATTGAGATTCAGTCACTGCAAACATAGACCGCTTAGACGGCTCAAAGGAGTACCAGAAAGCACTAAACGAATGCTGTCTCGTCCATTCACCACTGTGTGGCATCACACCTGTTAGGACATTCTAATTGAAGACAAAGTAATCAATCAATGTTGCTAATGCTCACTGTCCTTGCACGCAGTTAGAACACAATGTAATTAGCTCCTGAAGCGAGCCAGCTCAGGGCCAGAAAATGGAAATGGCCCCCAGGTTGGCTGGTGTGTGGCGGCGCCCTTACCTGGATCTCCAGCAGGCTCTCTTCCTCTCTGTCGCGGGTCCTCTTGTCCAAGGCGTCTCCTCTTAGCAGCGCCTCAAGAGTGGTGCCCTGAGACGGGAGAGACTCCCTGCCAGACAGCCCTCCATCTGGAACACACACACACACACACACAATAGTTAATACAACATACCAGCGTACCAGAGCCTCATACCAGCACTCACAGAAACAGATGCAGAGCAACATCCAAATTCAAAACACGCACACACGCACGCACACACACACACTCAGTCTCATCCCATTACTCACAGAAACAAATGTAAACATGGACAAAGGCTAACAGACATACAAATAAACACACACACAATGAATATACAACATGTGGAACACAAACATCTGATTGTTTTTACTTGAATGACAGAGTTGCAGCTGTGCGTGCACTGCAATGGTGATGAAAGAGAGCGTGTGTGTGAGAGAGTGAGAATAAACAAGCAAGAGTGAGAGTGAACGCGAGAGAAAGAGAGAGAGTGAGAGAGAGAGAGAGTGAGAGAGAGAGACACAGAGAGCCTGGAGTCTGTCTCTGGGTGCTCTGCAGGTTAGGATACTGGGTCCCTGCATCATTAAAACAATCATAGGTTCACTTTTAGTGCAATATATGCAATTTTCCAATAGTTTCTCTTTTCACCAAACTCACTATTGTGACTGCTTTAACACTGTTGTAATGCATTTTTCTGTACAAAGCAATACTATTCCCCTCCAAAGAAGTGGATACTTAGGTTTAGGTTTCTTTATTTACTTGTGTGAGTTCATCTTGTGTGAGTTCATTCCTGCAGTTCTCCTGGTTTCAGACCTATGGCTGGAGTGCAGCAGCCAGTCCAAGACATAATGAAGTAGTAGGACTATAAGTGTTGATTATAAATTCCTTGTTAACAGGAAGACAGACGTGATTAAGAGGACATGGAGGCATACAGAAAGACTGGGAAAGCTACATCTTTCTACAAACAAGGATTAGGTTGCTGGACGGACACACACACACACACACACACACACACACACCACACAGGTATGAGTCTCAGTTTCAATCTTTTCATCACCCTTAAACAAATAAAATAAAATATATATATAACAATACAGACCGGAAAGACAACCTGTCCACATAACCTACAGCACACAGAGCGGAAACTGCCCATACAACCTACACCCCTTCTACACATGCACACGCAAACATGCGCGCGCGCACACACACACAGGGACTGCAGTGTGCAAGTGCAGGACTGGACCAAAGAGACTGCATATCTGTGAACAATGTCAATACTTCCATCACATATGGTCTCTCTCTCTCTCTTTCTCTCATCTGTTTTTCCATCTGCCCTTGTTATATCTCCTGCTGATCTCTCTCTCTCTCTCTCTCTTTTAGTGGAGGCAGAAGTCAAGCAAACCCCTTCTTGAAGGATGACTGGTCATCTAAAACTGATGACTCATCACAAGACTTTCTGATGAGCATCAAGGGAGGATGGCTGTTAATGGAAGAGCTGCCACCGGATGAGATTTGAACCAACTTAGAAAACTGGCATCCAGGATCATCAAAGGTCGATAAAGTTGTTCAGTGTTTAAAATGGCTTAAGTGACTGCATTTAACATGTGAAAATAAATATCCACAGGAACGTATTTTAGAATTGGAAGGCTGGAAAGCAAGATGGAGCACACTAAACATAGCCCCATTAAGGACACATGTTTGTGTGATTTAAAAGCGGAGACTTCTTCAGTGCTATCAGTGCTTTTGTGTCTAGGGATTTCTAAAAATAATATTTTGGTGTGTTTCCACAAAGAGACAGTGTTTCATTTCCTGCTTGATCTTAGGTCATGGCCTTTGTCTGATATTTTGAAGAACCAGCTCTAGTCTTTCAGTGGCAACTGATTCATTAAAGAGCAATAAAGAGCAAACAGCACACACACACACACACACACACCACTAAACACATTGTTTCACATTCTACTGCTAAAATATTTACTGACTTACAGTACAGACATCCAGTTTATGTAAAAATATTGTTCATATTGTTCAATAAATCATCTTATGAGGTTATGTTAGCTTGCACAGGTATTGGAAACCTTGTCAAAGTCAAGAGCTGCAGGGATTGTACCCATAATCAATAGATTATTGTGATCAATTTTCAGTAATCAGTGAAATACTCTCACTGGCATTGGTTGCTTCAGAATAATAACCCAAAACACTGTTCAAATCTACAAAAGGCTTTTCTGCAGAAGCACAGATGGCAATTTCAGTCCTCAGACTCCTTCATCGCTGAAAGTTTACAGAATAATTTGAATCAGGCTGTCCACACTCAGCAGCCAACAGATCTGACTGAGCTGGACACATTTCAGTCCAAAATATCTGCAGCCATAATTCTGAGACTTAATAAAAGTGTTGTTTCAGCTCTAAATATTATTGTGTTCATTCCACTAAGGTGGCAAAACGTTTGCAGCCGTCTGTTATTTTTGATGATGCACACTGCATTGTTTCTATTGATTAAATAGATGTTATTACAAAACTGAAATGAGGTAAAAACTGTTGAAATCAAGTTGCTGCTTCAAAAACAGCAGATTATACACACAATCAATGATTTTTATCATGGACGTCAACATTTTTCTTAAATCTGTACAGATTGTCACTCATCCAGTCTTTTTCGAATACCAGACTATCTTGTTGACAACAATTCAATTTTTTCTCCCTCTCTTTGTCTCTGTAGGCCTCTGTGGAGAAGCAGAGAGTAGTTACTGCTCTGCACCATCTCAAACAAAGAGACTAGGAGGGAGGAGGAGGTGTGTCAAGAGAGGGGGGTGGGGAGGGAAAGCGAGAGAGAGAGAGAGAGAGAGTGAGAGAGAGAGAGATGTTGAGTTGGCACAGAGAGAGAGAGAGAGGGAGAGAGAGATGTTGAGCAACTTGAGACAAAGAAGGTGTGAGGAGAGAGACAGTGTATCAGCACATGGGAAAGGGAGACGGAGAGGAGGAACGGTGAAGAGAAACACCTGAGATAGGTAGAGAGAGTGCGGAAAGGACAGGGGAGGGGAAGAGGGAAGAGGAGAGGCGCGGCGCGGCGAGGACTGGACGGGTGTAGATGGGTTGTGAGCAGAACTGTGTTGTAGGTTTGGTAGGTGCTCCATTGTGTGTGCACTTGCTGCCTCTCTCTGTGCGCGCTCAGAGCTGACTAGACAGCCAGCCTCGCCTCCCCTGGGAGACACGCTAAAAATAGAGCAGGAGGCATAACTGCCTGCCTCCCAACACTCTCACTCTCTCTCTCTCCCTCTCTCTCTCTGCCCAACATACTCTCTCCCTTTCTCCCTCTATCTGCTGGACACTCTCACTCTCACTGCCCAATAATTCTCTCTTTGCCTGCCCAACACACACTCTCTCTCTCTCTCTTTCTCCCTCCCAACACCACTCTCTCTCTCACTCTCTCTTTGTCTCTGCCTGCCCAACATCACTCCCTCGCTCTCTCTCTCTTTCTCCGCCCCACTCACACTAGATCTCTGCCCAACACCTCTCATTCTCTCTGTACCAGCTCAACATCCCTCTCTCTCTCATTCTCTCTGTACCAGCTCAACATCCCTCTCTCTCTCTATCTCTCTCTCTCTCTCATTCTCTCTGTGCCTGCTCAACATCACTCTCTCTCTCTCTATCTCTCTCTCTATCACACATTCTCTCTGTGTCTGCTCAACATCTCCCTCTCTCTCTCTGTGCTTCAACATCTCTCCCCCTCGTTCTGCCTGTCCAACCCCAATGTCTCTTTCTCTCTCTCTCTTTCTCCATTTCTCTACCTCCTTATCATTCTCTAACTCTTTATTTTTCCAGTGCTCCTTCACTCTGTGCCTGCAATTGCCTGCTTAACACTCTCACACTCTCTCTCTCTCTCTCCCTCCCCCTCTCCCCCCACCACTCTCACTCTCTCCCTCCTCTCCTCCCCCCGCTCCTTCACTCTGTGCATGCCATTGGCTGCTTAACAATCTCTCTCTCTGTCTAGCTTTATCTTGGTCTCTCACTTTCTTTTTCTCTGCCAGCCTACCTGCCCCTCTCCTCCCAATCTCTTTCAGTCTCCTTCTCCATCCAACTTATTCACTCACTCACTCACTCACTCACTCACTCTCCACCTCTCTCCCACTCCCACTCCCTCTCCCTCTGTGCAGACTACCCCGCTCTTCCTCACTACCACCATGTGCCTACCTGCACCATCCATTTGTTGAATCCCAATGCCTGCCTTAGGTCCTAAACCCACAAAGACTTAACTGGCATCAACTCACTTCATGCTAGTTAAGTCCTTGAGGGTTAAGGGGTTAGGGTTAGGGTGGACGTTGGGATTCGGCTATTATCTCCCTCTTTTGTTCTCTTGGTGTCCCTCCTCCTCTTCACCAAACACCTCTCCCTCCCTCCCTCCGTCTCACTCCCTCCCTCCCTCTCCCTCCCTCTCTCTTGCTCCCTCCCTCTCCACACGTGCCACTATACCGATACTTTATTACCAAGTCAATACCAAATTTCTGGAAACCCTTGTTTTTTAACCCTAGGGTATGAAATCACAGGGAATAGAACTCTTCCAGGCCTGAAGAGGGCAGTATATATGGCTTCAAGTGTTCTACTCTGCTATGACATGCCAAAGGAAGAAAAACATCAAAACAAAGGAATTAAAATGTAAAGGCAGGTAAATGTTTAACTTATAACTGCTAATATGGAAGATCATACCGTTTCTTAGCACCCATTTACATTGTGTTTTATTTATGAGGGCAATTCCTTTCCCATCCTCATATGGACTGTAAGCTGCAGAGCCATATAAAATGACAGATGTGTTTTGGAACCTCAAGGCTCAGTTTTATTGGATCTTGTATTACACTGAGATGCTACCGTATCAATCAGCGTAGAAGTGTCGATTTTGCTTCACACACACACAGCTTTGCTTTCCACACAGTCATGGTGTGAGTTTTTATGTCCGATCAACTCCTAAACTCGTTACCTTTTTTCAGACTAAAAAGACAGAGAAAAGGCACAGGCACAGCACAGAGAAAGAAATGTTGTGACCGTACGCACGTATGTACAAACACACACACACACACACACACGCACATTCAGACCCCTGAGGCTTACAGCAGCATGGTTCCATGGGGCCTTGCACCAACAGCCAGCACTAACTGCTAGATTCATGGACCTCTCATGAGCCCCCCCCCCGCCACCATCTTCTCTCCTCTCCTCTCTTCCTCTCATCTGCTGTCCCTTACTCTACTCTTCTCCTTTTCCCTTCTCTTGTCTGTTCTCCTCTCCCCCACTCCTCTCCTCCTCTCCTCGTCTCGTCTCGTCTCCTCTCCCCTCCTGTCGTCTGCTCTCCTCTCAGCTCAGTTTCCTTGCCGTCTCTCTCTGGGAGTTTCCCTTGCAGCTGTCAGAGCCCCAGACAAGCGGGGTATTTCACGGGGACTTTTAAGAGTCAATCTGCAAAAACGATGCAAGGGGGGAAAAACAGCAGGCTGCACTTATAAATAAATCAGCCTGTCAAACACACTCTCCTCTAGCACATGAGCGAGCCAGTGCCCAGCAAACGAAGCGCAGCATAGCATAGCATAGCATAGCATAGCATAGCAACACAGTACCATAACACAGCACCGCAACACAGCACAGCAACACAGCACAGCACAGCACAGCGCAACACAGCGCAACACAGCACAACACAGCACAGCACAGCACAACATAGCATCGCAACACAGCACAGCGCAACACAGCATCTCACAACACACACAGCACAGCACAGCACAGCTCAATACAGCTCAGCACAGCAACACAGCACAGAACAGAACAACACAACATCACAACACAGCACAGCACAGCTCAATACAACACAGCACAGCACAGCGCAACACAGCATCTCACAACACAACACAGCACAGTTCAATACAACACAGCACAGCACAGCACAGCACAGCACAGGAAAAACCACTCAGCAACAGCAATAGAAGCTAATGGCTCAGCAAACAGTAAAGCTAACGACCAAGCCAACGGCCAAGCTAACGGCCAAGCAGCGGCCACGCTAACGGCCAAGCTAACGGCCAAGCAGCGGCCACGCTAACGGCCAAGCTAACAAGTTTACAGGAATCGTGATTAGGACAGTTACCAAGAGCATGGGACAGGAAGAGAGGAAAAGACAAAGACAGAGGAGGCTTCGGAATGATGGGGGAAGGAGAGAGAGAGGGATGAGGGAGAGAGAGGGGGGGGGGGTTGAAGAGTGAGAGACAGAGAGAAAGAGAGGGAGAGAATGGGGGGGGCAGAGAGAAAGAGAGCAAGAGGGGAAAACAATGGAGGAGGAAATGTGGAAGTGAGAGACAAAAGGCAGGGCTTCAATGGCTCCCTCTCCCTTATCAGGTCCCCAGCACATTCCTCCCGCACCTCCCTCAGCAAAATAGCTTACATTCCAGCTCTCCACCACAAGCACATGCACAAACACACACACAAACACGCACACACACACACACAAACACACACACACATACATGACACTTTGCACACGTGTTATTTCACACGGGCCCTGTCTGCCAGAGGGGCTTCAGAAAGGTTGACTGCAGGTGAAAGAGGAACAAAGGCAACCGGGGCTGGTGGAGATGCACGTCCCATAGCCCACCATGACGTGTGTGTGTGTGTGTGTACGTGTGTGTGTGTGTGTACGTGTGTGGGAGCATGTCTGTGAATGTGTGTGTGTGTGTGTGTGTGTGTGTACGTGTGTGGGGGCATGTCTGTGAACATGTGTGTGTGTATGTGTGTGTGTGTGTGTGTGTGTGTGTTAGGGAAGGACAGAGCAGAACCAGTATGAGTGGAAACTAACAGAACAGAGTATATGTGATGAGTGGAATCTCAAAGGAGAGAACAGAAGTGGTCTGTGCAGAACCCAAGATGACAGAACTAGATACAGATCTGTGTGGAACATCAATACAAAGGACAGAATGGAACCCTTCTTATTATCAAGAAGCTCAGCTCAGGTCTGTGTGGAACCTGCCTGTGTCTGACAGTAGAACTGGCACGTACAGAACCTGTCTGCCTGAAGTTAAATCACTGAGGGGCCGCCACTGATTCCAGACAGCACACAGATGGGACGCACACAGCAACTCCCTCTGGGTCAAAGTCAGGCCAGTTCAGGGCCGGAACTCAGCCAGAACCACTGCAGTGGGAGAGGAACCCTCAGAGAGGCCCAGTCGGGGGGACAAACAGTGCAGCAGGACAGCCACTGATACAAGAGGACAACACAGCTGCAGCAATAATGCCACTTATTTAGGACACAGTGCAGAACAGGAGGAGAGAGGAGGCAGTAGGAGAGAGAGAGGATGAGAGAGAGGAAGTGAGGCAGAGACAGAGAGAGAGAGAGGGTGGGGGAAAGAGGGGATAGAGAGCAACAGAGAGTGAAAGAGGCAGATAGAGAGGAAGAGAGGAAGAGACAGAGAGGAGAGAGAGAGAGAGAGGAAGAGGGGATAGAGAGCAATAGAGAGAGCAAGAGAGACAGAGAGTAAGGAGAGAGAGAGAGAAATAGACAGCATCACAGAAGGAGAGAGAGCGAGAGAGAGAGAGAGAGAGGAAGAGGGGATAGAGAGCAATAGAGAGAGCAAGAGAGACAGAGAGTAAGGAGAGAGAGAGAAATAGACAGCATCATAGAAGGAGAGAGAGAGAGAGAGAGAGAGGAAGAGGGGATAGAAAGCAACAGAGAGAGCAAAAGAGACAGACAGAGAGGAAGAGTGAGAGAAACAGACAGCATCATAGAAGGAGAGAGAGAGAGAGAGAGAGAGAACAAAAGACAAAATGTCAGAGAGAGCAAGAGTGTTGTAGTGGGGGAGTCCGAGTAGCACAGTCTGTCTGATGAGGAACTGTCACCACGGCACAGAGGGACCATCTGCCCCGCCCCACGCCCCTCCCTCCTCCTCTGTGCTCCCAGGCCTATAATTCCATTCCTCCCAGAAATATGGTTAGCGTCTTGGCAGACAAGACCACAGGCTCTAATCCAAATATTAAAAGAGTGTGTTTTCACCCAGC